>BJBW01000298.1:12618-83568 GCA_004320125.1 Scolopax mira | reverse complement strand
TGCCTCAGGTCCTTGACAAAATCCTTTGGCAGGAGGGTCACCTCTGGTCCCTGGAAAGAGTTTTATGGAGTTGGACTCAATGATCTTAAAGTTCCGTTCCAACCATGAAGGTTCTGTGATTCTGATTGTTGGACTTGAAGATCTGAAAGTTCCCTTCCAACATAGTCAATTCTAAGACTCTACAATTTTAACCTCCCTGTAAGTATTTTTATTCGTGTGAATGGACTTTAGATGAGAACCTTTAGAGGGCCTCACTGAAATAACAACTGGAGGAAATACAAACTGAGTCAGAGACGGAGAAAAGCATTGAGAATCCGTTTTCCTGAAATGACTTCATGATCTGTTGTCTTCAGAGGAGTATGATGCATAATAAGGAGGAAATCCCTTGGTGGAACTCCTGCTTGTGTTCATCTTCTGCCCCTTCTAGCCAGGTATTGCTACTTGTCCAGCCCAAACAGTGCTTTCTGTAATGAACAGTTCATCTGAATTGAAAACCAGTACAAGCCTGCATATAGTTTTAAAAAGATCTGTTTGTGATAGGTGGCAATATCAACAGCGATATTAGCCCTGTTCTGTTGTTACTAGCAGCAGGTTACAAGTACCTCATTTCACATGGATTTAAGAGACTCTCTTGTGGATGTAATACTTTTCTTTGCCTTACAGTAAGGTAATGGTGAGGTTACTTCACTGAATAATTTAGAACTGCCCACCTAAAACCAAAGAAATAATATGAAGATGCACTTCTTAATGTACAATAATTTGGTTTAATGTAAAGCATCTCCAGCCTTCACAGGAATAATAGATTCATTCATCTTCCCTTTCTTATTTTTTTTTCCCTCCTCAAAAGTGCAAAAGTAGGTATCCAGCATAATGCAAACATTCTTTTGTAAAATTGCCTCCTCTAAAGACACAGTCTGTCCAACTTTGTAGATTTAATTTTGTAACTGGAGTCTTCCTACACAACAAAAAGTTTCAGGACAAAATGTACAGCAAGAAACGTATGCAAGTTTTGAGAAGCTAAAGGAACATAGTATTTCTGGAAGTGAGAACCACTTTTCTACTCTCAGTTTCCTGCACTGGCCCTCAAAACTCTGCTGTGACAATCATTCCAAAGCAGGATGTCTTATTTTAAGAGTGAAGAAATGCTGCTATGAAAGAAGCAACCAGAGTTTTTACTGTGAAAGGCAGGTTCTTTCTTCCTCAGAGAAACATGTTATTAGTTCCCAATTCCTGTTGCCTTGATCCCTGCTTCCTGGGACGAAGAAGACTCCTTTTCACCCCTTCCAAGCATGGATTACCTCAGTAGACAGCCCCTAATGCCAGACCAGTAGTCTTGATAGCCCAGTACTGCAAATCCCTCCTTTCCAGGCTAAAATATAAATCTCCTCAAAGGACTGGTAGTGATCCCCAATATCAGATACAGGCTGGAGCTCTCCTGTGATCTCAGCAACTCTCGCTGCCCACTTCCTCAAGGGGTGCAGCAGAGGGGCAGGTACTGATCTCCTCTCTGGTGACCACTGATAGGACATGAGGAAATGGAAGGAAGCTGGATCTGGAGAAGTTCAGAGGTTTCTCACTGAGGTGCTAGTGGGCAACTAGAACAGGCTCCCCATGGAGTGGTCATGGACCCAAGCCTGTCAGAGTTCAAGGAGTGACCAGACAATGCTTTTAGTCACATGCTTCAGCTTTAGTCTTGTGTCCTCAAAGATCCCTATAAGTCCCTTCCAACTCAAGATTCTATGATTCTTTTTTAACGTGTTTGTCATTAAGATGGCAAAGATTATGAAGAGAAAGCCCAGGTCAGCAAGATTTGGGTCTGTTGCTGTGTTGCCCAAACTTTTGTGGGATAGGCAGCCTAGATAAGCCAGCACCCTGTCCAAATGCATCTTGAAAACCTCCAGTGATGGGGACTCTACCACGTCCCCATGGAGGTTGTTTCAGTGAATGATTATTCTCACTGTAAAAAATTTTGTTCCTATATCAAGGTGAAACCTCCTCCAGTACAACTTGTTCCCATTACCTCTTCTCCATGTGCTTCTTTGTGAAGAGAGAGCCTCCATCTTCTTGGTAGCCATCAGAGCCTTCTCCAGGGAGAAAAGACGCCATAGGGCAGGTTCTCCAGCCCCTTGATCATCTTTGTGGCCCTCCTTTGGATTTTTTCCAGCCTGTCTGCCTGCTTCTTTTTTGAATTGTGGGGACCAGAACTGGACATGGTACTCCAGGTGGGGTCTGGAGTGGAGTGGAATGACCAGTTCACCTATTGCTACAAAGGAAAAAGACTAAACTAAATATTGTGTGCGTGTTTCAGCATGTTCATGGGATGCCATATTACTGGTTAATTCAGAATAGGAACTGTCAGCAAGGTATGATACCAAAGAAGCACTGTATAATCAACCTGCCCCAGCAAGCTTAGATGAATAAGGAGCCTCTGACTGAGTTTATCCATCCATGAAGACTAAGTACACATATGTGTGTACTGTGTGCACACAGTACACAGTACTGTGATGTATGTAAGCAGTGATGAGCCACCAGGCAGGAAGACAAAGATGTTGCTTGAGCCTGCAAAAATTACATTGGAAAAGCTAACCTCAACTGAAGTTAAAACTTGCAAGAGAAGAGAAGGGCAATTTGAATGGATTCTGAAAGTAAATTTCTGGGAAAGTAAATACATTACTAGGACTACATGACCTTTAAATGTCCTTTCCAACCCAAACTATTCTGTGATTCTGTGAAAATTAGGGCTGTGGTAAATAGGTCTCTTCAACATCACGTTCAAAGAACCATTACAAAGGACACAGGAAAGATTGAGGTACTTACTGAAATTTCTGTCTCTGTTTTCACTATGAAATCTCTTCTCAGGCCTCTCACCCTTTTAGCAGGGTGCAGGGCACTGAGGCTCTACCCACAGTAGAAGGAGACACACTTAGGGATCACTTACAGTGGATGAAATGCATCTGAGGATGCTCAGGGAGCTGTCTAAGACCATTTGCACGGTCTCAGACCATTTTCTTTGAAAGGTCACAGCAACTTGTTGGGGAATCCTGATACAAGGAAGCAAATGTCTCTCTTGTCTTCAAGAAAGGCAAGAAGGAGGATACAGAAGGAGGACAAACCAGTCATCTAACTTCAGTCCCTGGAAAGTTTAGGGACTAAATCCTCCTGGAAAACTTGTCCAGACACACAAAGAACTACAAGACATGTAGAACAATATTTCCCCAGCAAGCTGACAGACCAAGCTGGGAGGAGCACTTGATATACTAGACGGCAGGGTTTCTCTTAAAAGAAACCTTAAAAGGCTGCACAAATCTTATGAAGTTCAAGAAAGGTAAATGGAAAGCCATTCATCTGGGATGGAATAACCCCATACAGAAGCTGAGTGTTAACTGGATAGAAAGCAGCTTTGTGTAAACCTGCAAGGTCTGGTGAGCAGGTTGAGCCTGAGCCACCAGTATGACCTTCCATCAAGGAAGCCCAGCCCACCCAGCAGGTTGAAGGAAGCAGTACTTTAGCTCTATTCAACACTTGCAAGAAAATATCCGGAGGGTTTGGTCCAGTTTTAGGTTCCCCAGTGTATGACAAATATTGGCATATGTGACAGGCCAGGATATGTGCACCAGGATGGGTCAGGGGCCTAACGCATGTGACATGCAAAGAAAAGCTAAAACAGCTGGAGAGGCTGAGAAAAGTAGATGAAGACTTCTTCAAACAGGAAAAAGCCAGATATTCACAGGTGCTGGTCTTCACTAGGGACTTGAACCACCCTCATATCTGCTATAAGGAAAATACAACAGAGCTCATGCAACCTGGGAAGTTTCTAAACTGCACTGATCACAGCTTCCAGGCAGGGGTGATCAAGGAGCCAACAAGTAAAGGTGCTCACCTATACCTGGTATTCATAAACTGTGAAGTGGTTACTGCTTGTGGATGGGGCAGTGTTGACTGCAGTAACCAAGAGATGTTGGAGTTTGAGACCCTGAGAAGCAATATCAAGGAACACAACCCTGGATTTCAGGAGATCAGACTTTGGCCTCTTCAGGAATCTGCGTTGAAAAATGCCTTGAAATACAGTCCAGAAAAGAACAGGACTCCAAGAGAGCCGGCTGATACACAAGGATCACCTCCTCCAAGACCAAGAAAGAGCCATCCCAACAAGTGCAAAATCGAAGGCAGTAAGAGACTGGCAGAGTGAGTAAGGAGCTCCTAACTGAACTCAGACTTAAAAAGGAAGGTATAAGGAGTGGAAGCAGGGACAGGTGACTGAGCAGGAGTATAGGGTTACTGTCTGATCTTGCAGTAATAGTACTAGGAAAGCCAAAACTGACCGGGAGTTGAATCTGGATGTAAACACATGGAGTTAAGTCTTTGTTGTTATTATTATGTTATTCCTAACAAGTTATAAAGAGAAACAAGGTCCTCATGGAAAACTAATCCTTGCAGTTTTAAATTTGGATTTCCTCTGAAAATACAGAAAGTGTCATTACCACGTTATTATTTCTTATTTAATAATAAATTAGCAGGTACAGTGGCTATGGAAACCCATCAAGCAGTCAATTGGTTTTATAATTTTATATGCTACATTATAGTGGCAGTTGTTTATAAAGAGAAAATGGGGTCTTCATGGGAAACTGATCTTTGCAGTTTTAAACTTGCATTTCCTCTGAAAATGCACAAAGTGCCATCACCACATAATTACTTCTCATTTAATAATAAATTAGCAAGGTGCAGTGACCATGGAAACCCATGGAGCAGTCAATTGCTGTTATAATTTTAGCTTCTATTACTGCAGCACAGTGGTGGTTGTTCTTATCCGAATTGGATTACTGACTTGTTTTCTTGGTTTGTCTTTGAATGTTGTGGTTGATGACATGGTTTCACAGTTTTTTAATCCCTAATGGTAATACCAGGGGATAAATAGAAGATATTAACTGCATGTCTGCCTTTATTACAGAAGATAGCTTGTAACAATGTTCTGGTGACATTCGGTTATACTGAAATTCCTATCCACCCAAAAAACACACAGTCACACCATTTTCAATTTAAGAATTTTCGGTAAAAGAAAGCCAGTGCCCTTCCTACCAATGTGCAGCGCAGTTCTTCTCTGGAGCTTATTGAACAGGAGAAAAGCTGTATTTTTGACTCATTCTGTAAATTGTCTCAATACACTGCCTGAGTATTGTGTTGAAGAAAATATTACCCTTCTAGGTCCTTGATGCTTTGCTTTAATAAGCAGGAAAAGCATATTGATCAAAAAGAGGTTTTACATACACCCGTAAAACAAACAGCCTGTGCAGGACCTCTGAGAACAAAGAAAGAGACTATGTCATCCTACAAAGAACCTTGGGCAGGAGAGTGTTATCAAAGCTAACTCCTGTCCTTGGCAAGAATGAGTCACTTACTGGGTGACTAAGAGTTGGAGGGTTATGAAAAAGGATTAATAGCATGTATCTTGGCACACCTTTTATTTAACTAGCATAAACTGTAAAAAGAGTGTGAACATGGATCCCAGAAGACTTATGTATATTTAGAGCAGTAAGTCCCAACTGTCAATCCAGAAATGGGAGTAAATGTGAGGTACGTTGTTTTCTTCTTTTCCTTTCCTGTGTGTCCAGCCAATGTGTCATGAAGTTAGCATACCAAACTTATATCTTGCTCACTTGGGACCAGGGTCTGTAGGCCTGATATTCCTTCCCACAGGAACAAGATAGGTACTCCTCCAGAAAAGGTTCATGGCAACTGAGTTGCTGTGCATATTCTTTTTGATTGCACTTGCAGTCTGTATTTGCTCCACTATTGTGATTTCTTCACCATTTTGGAGCCTACATTTTTTCCACTTTATAATAATTTGCTAAATCTTTACAGTGGGCTGTACTGCTTTCCTCTTTCTACCTAGAACAACATGTTCTCCCTTTTACTGAGCTATTCTGTCAGCAGGGGCTTCCACTGATTTCAGAGCTCCTTCATTTGCCTTTAAGGCAAAGAAGGCCCCTCTTCAACTGTTTGCTTATATCTGGCTGCAGTTCAGCAGTCGTGCCAAGTATTTTTCTGTCTTAAAGATATTTATATTTTTGCTGTGACTGTTGCATTATCCCCACATACCTTCTTTAGCTCTGTTCAAAATTTCTTCTATTTGCAAACACTATAGGCCAGATTTTGTTACCCTGACTTAGCCAGAGTAACACCTCTCTCAGGGACACTCTCACCTTCCTCTTAAAAAGCATTTCTCCCAAGCACTGAGGAGGCATTTGAACGCCCAGATTTACCCCACCCTCAAATGTAGCAGGAGTGATGGAGGAGGTGACAGACCATCCCATGACTTGTGTGGCACATACTCATCAGCGAGACTGGCTGATCTCAAGATTGAAGGCTAGACTGTATGTAGAAGAATGTATGGAACGGCTTAATTCATTTAGATCAGGTGTCACTACATGGAGCTTATGAAACATTTCTTTGTGGTCTAAAGCAGATTTTTAATCATTTATGCTGACTCTTTGAACCTGGTGATTATGCTTGGCTCTGTCTTGAAACTGCCAGGAGGAGTAACTCTTTGTAATCTCACACTATAAATTTATGCTATATCAAGACTGTGAAATCTGGGTCAGTAATGCTTTGCAAAGTAAAAAAGAGCTGTGTTTTCATCACTCTTTCTGCCTAACTACCATTGCAGTAGAAGTCATTAGGAATGGGGTATGCAGAATCCTGCAGTCTATCTTCCATTCCAAAATCACAGATAAAAAGTGATGTTATTTAGTTCATCTTCATAGCAGTCACAATAACCTCTGTTTTGCGGGGAGTCTTACACAGAGCTTACCGTTGTGAGGGGTGTAACAGATGCAGAATTGTTAAGCAAAACAAACGAGCTACATGATGAACTAGACTGGGCTGCACACAGGAAGGTCATGCTGAGTGACATCTCCTGGTCTGAGAATCTTCAACGTATAAATATCCCTTCTGTCTAAAGGAAAAAAAGGGTTGAGATACTTCTAAGCCAAATCATGGTCTTTGATATCGCAGGATCTGTTTTCTGCTTTTACATGATTAATATTATTATAATATTAAGGATGTCAGGAAGGTATTTGGGGTAAGAAACTTCTGTGAGCTTCCCACCTTTCCAGGATGACAGTAAACTTCTGCTAACATAAGCTGTGACACAGAGCTCTACTCACATGCTATTAGACATACTTATGAGAGAAAACAAGAGACAATAAATTTGACTCAAATTACAGATAAACTTTCTTAACAGGATATGAAAGGATTTCTTCAGGCTCTTTCCATTTTTACCTTGAACACTGCCTTCACTTGCGTGCCTGTCCTCCTCTCCTTGGCTGCTGCAGGCCCAGACAGGAAGGCAGACCAGCCATGTCACACTCCCTCCCGAGCCCCGCTTAGTCTTATGGAGCTTTCTGAAACATTTTGTAAGGTGATCTAAGGGTGATCACCTAAGGTGTGAAGGTGAGGCAACATACATAGCAGCAGCACCCCATAGCGGACTTGCAGGTATCTAGGAGAACCCCCATAACTATGGGCAAAAGGAGCTCCTCCCTCCACCTGCCCTCTCTGTGTGACACCTCCAAATACAGTTTGTATTTGTGTTCACAAGCCCATCGGCTGGTTCTTCTTGTTCCATGGCTGTTTGGGTGATGCCCTTACAGTCTTTTCCTTCTCCGTCCAGCACATGATTGGTCTGTGAAGGTGACAGGGTTTGCACCAGGCCACCTTGCTGGCCGCCATAGCCCTCAGGCTCATTCCAACATGCCTCTTCCCCACCACCCTTTTGATGTCCCTCTGCCCTTTTGAAGTCCCCCTCCGGCTGCAAATGTAGTGCTTGTTCTTCCGTCTGTTGAAGTGCTGGACCCCGACCCCGCCTGTTTGTTCCATTAGCTCTCACTAAAGAATGTTTTACCCATTTTATACCTTTCTCTTAGGGCTGCATGTCTTTCTGTATCTGGATAAATACGTGCATATTATCTGCAATATTGTATAGGATAATAGTAGTAGTAGTAGTGTCCTGCTTCTGGGTGCAGAACCAAACCCCTGTTTCTGGAGAGGCTCTTGCTGGTGCTTGTTGCTATAGTAACCAGGGTCAGTACCTTGGTTGGTTACTCTGTGTAGAGGGGCGGGCAGGTCAGGTGACCCAAACCAACCAATAAGATGTTCCATCCCATCCGCCACGATCAGTACAAAAGCTGAGGGGACAAGGCAAGGCTGGTTGGCTCCTCTTCTTCAGCTTCTCTTGAAGGATTTCTCTTCAATGAGGAGTTTGTCAACCTTCGATCCTCGTCAGAGTGTTCCAGGATCCAGTTCCCATTCCTCATCGAGGCCAGCCTAGGAGTTTACTGGTGCCTGCAAGGAACATCTCCCTGGGTACTTGATACTGTTTTGTATGTATTGCATCTATGTCATTATGTTATTTTTATTTTATTACTAATAATTCATTAAAGTAGTTTATTTTTCCCCTAAACTCATAAATCTTTCTCTCTCTTTCCTCTCCTTAAAGCAAGAGGTGGGGAAGAGCATCTGTCATCTTGTCATTGGCCAACCCAGCCTAAACCTCGACAAGTATGTATATCATGCAGTACCATGTATAGTCTATCTATACATAAATAAAATACATATTTATAAACAATTATACACTCCTTTCTATTTAGAATTACATATATGTATATATTGTATATCTCATTATGGTGGGTGAGGTTTGGCCAGCTGCCAAGAGCCCACCCACCCACTGTCTCATGCCTCCTCAATAGGATGTGGGAGGTAAAAGTAAGATGGAAAAGCTCATGGCTTGAGATTAGGACAGGGACCTCACTGACCAACTACTGCCACAGGTAAAACAGACTCCACTTGGAGATAATTGATTTAATTTATTGCAAGTTAAGAATAGAGTTTTCGAAGGTGGGAAACAAAATCTAAACCACCTTCTCACCCACCATCCTCACCTTCCACTTCTTCCCAGGTTCAACCAACCTCCTTTTTTAACTCCTCTAACTCCATCCCACCCTGAGCAGTGCAGGGGAATGCAGAGTAGGGTCAGTCCATCCAGCTCCTCTTTGCTACTCCTTCCTCCTCACACATTTTTCCGCATGGTGGTTACAATGTAAGTTTTTTGGGGCCCATTGAGACTGTCAAAAATAGCACAATGTTTGATCAACGCTATGAGGAGCAGTGAGTCCGGAAAAAAAATACCTTGTCTACTCAAGATTTTGCCTTTGCTAACAGCCAATGGAGACTGTGGCTTCCATAAAGAACATTTATGAACAGGTCACAGCCTTTCCTCGTTACAGTTTCTGCACTTTCATCATGCAATACTGGTCTGGTGGTCAAGGGGCTGTAACTTGGTTGCTGTTCCTCACATAGCTACCTACTATGCCCTGGTAATCCTGCCTTTTCTGTGATTGCAGTCCACCAGGTATTGCCAAGTGTTGGGCCAGTAAAAGCTGGAGGCAGAAAACGTAGAAAAAGAAAAACTAAGAAAACTCTGCCTGGCTGTAGCTCTGCAGAGCTGGGCACACTCCATTGTTTGGCATCTCACTTGCTGGGTGACAGGAAATGCTCCAAGGTATATTGTACACAGCCAAACAGGGCCTGAAACTATAACTTCGGGGAAGCCCCTGGCCATGAGTCTAGGAGAGTGGCTGGTCGTGTCTTTGAGTATCTCAAACCTGTCAGTTCCTGATCTTATCAGGGAAGATTAAAGAACGAGTGAATTGCACATCCTGGCTGTTTTTATGCAGCTTTAACTCATGTGGAGCTGATATGGCTGACCTACGCGTGTTGACAGACCTGTGTATGTTTATGTCCAGGTGCTTTCTTGTCTCAGTGTTAAGAGTCAACTGCAAGTCCCTGAGTCTCCCAGCAGGGATGTGTGAGTGGGTATCCTTGTCTTCCATGACATAAAGCCACACATGCTATTCCAAATGTAGGGTCCAATGCTGTGATAGCTTCTGCAGCCCCAAAGACCTACATGAACATAACAACATGGTGTACAGGGCCAAAAGCTGCTGGTGCTTTTTTTGCTGAGAGACTCTCCACCACTCTCCAAACCAGGAGGCTATGTGAAGAGGACACATGGCCCATTCATGACTTTTCCACACACATAGGAGGTACTTCTTCAGACTATTGTGTCCAGAAAAGCATCCTTGGACTTAACAGTATCTTAGTAGGTGGTTTGGTCTCTTGGTGGTGAGTAGATGCCAAAACAGCACCTCTGCTCACATCGGCCTCTGCTCAGTTGAATCTGATCCATATACATAAATAATAAATAATTAATCCCCTCCTTAGCATGTGTCTAATGGTATACTCCCAACCCAGTCCTCTGTATTAAAGGACATTCTTGCAATCTCAGCACTGTGCTCTAAAGCATTTATTTTATTGGAAGACGGGAGCGATTATTGCCAAAGCTACCACTGAGTCACTAGTGAAGATAATATACATCCAAATTCAACCGGTTTTGTTTTTCTTGCTATAGCTAAAGGAACTCAATATTCTACAGTGGAGAGGACAGTAGTCTAAAACGAGAGTAAAGAGAGAAATTATTTATTTAGAATATGTTAGGAACACTGTTCACAGTACATCATAACCAGGTGACTACACAATGAGGTGATCATAAAAGGATGACCTAAAAAGCAAAGAAAAAGTGTAGGTGTGGAAACTTGCAGGTTTTTTCTTCCATAAGCAAAGCTGTACAAATAGAGACTGTCTAATACTATTTTGCACAAGTAAAAGATGGATTTACTCAGTTTTCTTTCTTTTGTATAAACATACCAGTACTTAGATTAACACTTCCATATAGTTTAACAATGTTTAATTTAAGTACAGTATTATGTCTCATTGACTTGTTGATTTAAGGTGCAATTTATCAAAACCTACAGTAAATATTTTCTTCTTTTCTTCATCAGTTCTCTTTGGCACGCTTCTAGTTTATTTAAATACAAAAGTGTAGGTTTGAATAGAATATATAACACTGCAGGAACTTGAAGGGTTTATTTGTTAGCATATGAGTGCAAGTTTAGGTTTACCACAACCTTATTTACAAACAAAGAACTATATATGATTTTCACTTTACATATAAAATGGCTAATGACTTTAATGTGCAAGGCAAAATAATTTGTTACAGCAACTCCTCTGTTGAGAGTGATTTCTGCACCATGGAAATCTTGTATAAAATGTTTTAGAAAATGAAGATTTTTTTTTACGAGGAAGTTCTTGGTGCTTCTTATCATACAGCAAGCCACCCGAACACATGACTTTTCGGGGTCCCGAAATGCTTCATAAGATACAGTTTAGCAGATATGTTGGCACTGTAGTAGTGTTGCAGCTACAAACTTGCGTATTCAACTGGCAAACTAAACCAAGGAGCAAAAAACCAACCATTGTGTGTAAAATACTTAGTGACAGTGGTTTCTTTCTAGAAAAACGTATGCCTCCTATATTCTTGATATTATATCTGGTTTTATGGCAAGGAGGAAAGGTTTAAAATTTGCACTATGTGTTGCTATATATTCTGTTTTAATCTTCATGACATCTGCCTGCTTTCGGGCTGGTTAATATTTGGTTAGAGTCAAAGGTGACCAACAGTAAATGAACTTACTTGTGCTTCTGATGGAAATTTACTAAATAGGAGGCCATCAAAATTGACCTGAATCAGTGAATTACCACTATAACGACTCTTCAAATGCCAGAAGAGCAAACCCACAGCAATTTATTTCACATATGAAGGCCAATCCTAGCAGCTGGCATTCATGTGAAAGGCATGGGAAAACCTTGCTGCATGAACACTGGAAACTCTTCCATGCTCAATTATTTCACAATTAAAGAATAATGAAACCCTGTTCACAGTAAAATACTTATTACAAGGCTTTTCTGGTCTGTTCCCTCCTGAATCACCCAAGTGTTGTCCTCTCAGCTGCAGAAATGAGAATTTTGGCACATGATCAAGTTACAGTAGGTGTCAAGTACAGTGCAATCTGTTTAGAAGGCAAGGATGTTAAAAGGGATTTCAATCAGGTACTTTGTAATGTGGGTAAGATGTGGAATGCTGTGCTACTCCTGAGTAAAACACGTTTGGCTGTCCCAGCTAAGATCCCCATTTATGAGCATGCTGATTCCAAAGAGGCATTTCATAGCCTCAGCAATAGTGTATATTCTTAAAGGAAAAAACAACAAAAAAAGAAAGTATTTTACAACTGTCTTTTTCTTCAAGCTATCCCCAAAGACTAAAGATGGTGAGTTCAGATTGTTGGGAGAGGTGATGAGAAGGGGGCGAAATGGTAAGGAGAATCAAAGTCTGTGTGGTACATCAAATGCATGTGAGATGTAATTAATATTTAATTATTCTTTAAGCTTTCTGAGATATTGCATTCGGCCATGTCCTTTAGTGCCCCTGTTTTACCTGAAAGCTAATGACTTTAGAATTGAGATGTCTGCGTGAAGGATATGGTGTCAGACTTATCTACAGCAAAGCCTCCATTGACATATGATTTCTTGGTCTCTGTTTCATCGTTATCAAGTGTTGTCGTTTCCAAGGCAAAAGGATTGACTATGTTGACTTCAGAGGTGACATCCATCTGCTCCAGCTCCTTCTTAGAGAGTTTCTCCACTACACCTGTACCAAAGGCATCTCCCAAGACATTCACCATTGTTCTGAATCGATCCCTATAGAATAAAAATGTTGTCAGATAAACCGTTCTGTGTATTAGTTAAAAAAATCCTTGTACTAAAATTAAGCTACTGTGGCAAATGCAGAGCTATTTTTTTCACAGTGTAGATTCTGAGTAATATGGCAACTGAAAGAAAAAAACTCTTGTAGAACAAGAAGGACAATTTGCCCCACATGTATTTAAAGAAACCTGGGGTTACCTTCCTGACAAATTACTTGGTAGAGAGTGTGTAAAACTGCAAGTCACATCACTAGCATGTTAGAGCAGTAATCACACTGCTGCACACAGACTTACAAAACGCTGTAGGTCTCCGGCCTCAGGCACTAAGGTATGCAACACAGCTGGTGCTCTGTGTGTTGGGAGGACAGGCTGTGGGGTGTAGCAGAGAGTCTGCACTGTGCCTTTTGTCTTTCTAACAATCAGTTCCTCAGCAAGAGGAGTGCCTACCCCAATATCTTCAGTATTCTGGCCCAAACCCTGGAAATGGCAAAGGCTATTTTCTGTTTGCTTCTTCCTGTTATGGGGCTGAAGTACAAGTTGTATTAAACAAGTCAAAGGAATATGATACTCCCGTACTGTTGATTTTTCTCACAACAGAAATGTGACTTGCAGGCCTTAAAAATTTGTCCCTGCTTGGCAGAGAAGCCTCAAACCCATGCAATATAGCAAAGTTAGAAAACTAGCATGGAAGTAAGGTAGGGACTGTGAAAGGTCATGCTTCCTTGTTTTTCTTTTCAGCTACGAAGCACCACAAAGGCTTTGTGGCAGAAGAAGTTGCTCTGTTTCTGCAGAGGTGTTGAGGTGGATATATTCACCTTTGCAGAAGGGACTGCCAAAACAGTAATGAAGTGAATTGACATGTCTCATATACATATTTGTCTTCTACAACTGCTAAACCCAGTGCTAAAGAGTGTCCATGTGTTCTCAACAGAGAAAGGAATTATATGGTGGAGAAAGGAAGAGAAAGGTAAAGTAAAACTTTGTTAGGATCAGATTGATAAGTAAGACAATCAACAGCACTGTAAACTCATCTTTCATATACTTCTATTATATTCTTAAAATTTTTCTGTCCTTCATTAAAAACATGGAAGTACTCCTCCAGTCTATGTAATAAAATCTTGGTAAGTTCAGAATTAACTAGAAGACTGTTAATGAGCCACTACTACCAGGTTGCAAAATAATAGATTTTAGGCAATAAGTACAAAAGGCAAAAGTGTTAATAATCTACGTGGCATCACGATGTGCATTCCATCTCCTGAGGTGCAAAATGCACTGGCAATGATCCCTTGTACATTCAATTAATCTTTAATTTGCTTCACAGAGCAAGACACCTTAATCTGAAAAATATCTCAATTTGAATCAGAAACAGCTTGAATTCTTTGTTTCATGGTGGAACAGGTAGCTTCCATATATTCATATTGTGCCTAAGAATCACATAAATTGTGGACTTTCAAAGGGCAGACAAGATCAGATCCATGAAAGTATCATTTCTATGAGAACTAGGGAATTACTGTTCTCTTTGTCTCTCACTCCCATAGCAGAATTAGCATTGAATAAAATCATTATGACGTAGATTAAAACAAGCAATTACGTCTCTGTGCAAACACTGTTAGGTTGTGGAGTTCCTCTCCACAGGACTTGTGGAAATCTAAAAGTTTATATGGGTCCCAAAAGCAGTAAGGCATAGAAGAAGAAGAAATTGAGAACTGTTAAAACAAACCCCATCTCTAGCTCAGGAACTCTATAAGCTGCAATTTGCAGGAGGCGAGGGGAGAACTTTTCTCAAAGAACCAATATACATTTGTTCTGTTCTTGCAACCTTCTTTAGATACGTGCTCTGAGCCAGTGTTTTGTACTGATCCTCATCATCCTTAACTCAACTAAATGTCCACTGGGAAAGAAGGGGACCTGGGGAAAACTAGATGATTGTGGAGCATGGCAAACAAACCTACTAGACCCCGTTGCAGACAATTGATGGGGGGAATGTTCTTGTGGCTGGAGCTGTTTTGTTTGGAGCAATTATACTTGTACAGAAATTGAATTGCTTCTTGGATCCATTCAACAGCCCTGCTTGTCTGCAGACTGGCATTTCTCTCTACAGCCTGCAAGACTGCATTACATAATAAAATAAATTATATATATCTCTGAAATACACAGGTTTCTGCCAGAAGTCCTTCAAGAAAATTATTGGAAAGGATGGGGGAGGAACAGGAATGCATCTACCTTGAGTCTAAATATAAGCCTAAGAAGATATGCAGAGTCTATGAAATAAATTAATATCTCTGCATTATATAAGGATATCAAGGAAATATCATCCATACTGGTGAACAAGACCATGGTTTGAGCATGAAAGCTCGCATGGTTTAGAAGGCAAAAAAGCTGTGCTACAAACATAAGTTATATTCCTTAACTACTCTTTCCTAGTGGAAGATTCTGGTGAAAAAGTTTCCCTCCAGAAAGAGCTGCTTACTGTGACTGAGGGGTTATGATGTGCTCTGAAGTGAGGTGGTTGGGCTCAGGCATAAGGAACTCTTTCTGAGTTTGCATGTGTGTGCTTGCTGGTGAAGGGGCTGTGTCTTTAAGAATCTCTCAGAGAAGAACAGAGAGTAATGCTGGCAGCACAGGCCTAGGTACAGCCCACCATCTGTGTGCACGTGGAGTCGAGGACCAGCTTCACTTAGTTCCTGTTGTGCTCCACAACCTCTTCACTGCTGTATGGATTTCATGTACTCCGTGGAAATCAGCAGAGATGTTCTGCTTGTGGCTGCATTGGATTTTTATGAATGATGTGTGAATTTATCATAAAATAGTAGCAATCAAGACACTCCAGTACTCTTTGGTACTATCAAATTTGTCCTTCCTGAATATTATGCTAATGATTTAGTAATGCTGTTGCCCCTATTTTAAGATTGATAGCACCTCTGACTAGAAATGTCTTTGTCCGGTTCCTGCAATAGTTCTAAATAGTTTTGTTGCTTTCTTTCTCAGGCCTACATGTTCCCACACAAGTTATGTAAACATTAAAAAAAAAAAAAAAAGGAGAAAGGATTAAGTATCAAGTGCCTTAAACTTACAGAAGCCAGTCAACTGCAATGATCAGAGTAACGTCTTCGGCAGGCAGGCCAACGGCGCTCAGCACAATAACCATGGTGACAAGTCCAGCTTGGGGGACGCCTGCAGCCCCAATGCTGGCTGCTGTAGCTGTGACACTAAACCCCAAATAAAGAGAGAAAAGACATTCAGAATACACGTTGCTCACCAAAACTCTTATTTTCTGGCACAGATAGGCTTATTTCACTGCAACAGAGAAGCCCAAAAATTCCAGTTTTCCTCTTGAATAGTATCTACTCAAAGTCTGGTGACAAGTGCATAGGACTTGACATCTATACATGTCATGTATAGATGGTTACACTGTAGAAGAACAGACGATGCATGACGAAGAGGAAACTGAACAGATCAGAGGCATAGACCGAGCTGGGTTTGCAAGTGTTTGCAGTGGAAGAATAATGCCACTTTCCAGAACAATGCTGAATATTAGCTGCATGTCCTGGCCCACTCCACCTCTCACCAGGTTGCACAGGCAAGGCCTTGGACCAAGAAGTTAGGATGTTTCTGTTACTTCCTGTGCTGTGAATGATAGCTTCAACCTTCCCAAGGGGTATTCACAGTCAATGTACCATTCAAAAAAACCCCCAAAACCCTCCAACAAAATGCACGTGATGTCTTTAGTCTTACCTAATGGTAACTATTTGGCCAATATCCAGTTCTAAGTCATTCAGCTGTGCAATAAATACAGCTGCTACTGCTTCGTAAAGAGCTGTGCCGTCCATGTTGATGGTGGCTCCAACTGGAAGAACGAACCTGGTAATTCTTTTGTCGACCAAGTTTTTTTCTTCTGCACAGCGGAAGGTGACAGGCAAAGTTGCTGAACTGGGACACAGAACACACCACATAAGTGCAGGCAACAGCATACAATGATATATACATACCTTTTTATCACAGCCTGACTCACATAGAGATCTACGGCAGGCAGGAAGGCTGTACCATGGAAGTGAGAGATGGCTTCTAAAGCAAAACAACTTTTTGTTATCTCTTCTAATTACAGGAAGAAATAACAAAGTTTTAGTTATCCTCAAAATTACATGATAAAAACCATCATGATGTAAGTAGTCACAGAAACAGTGCAACAGCTTGAACTCTAGCAAGTCTGTGGCTAATGGATTGAATGCAAAGAACTGGCATTCCTCCTGGGAGGGGCAGACTCTCATTTGGTGTAAGGCCAGTGCAATCTACAGCACTGCTTTGGGTACTGCGTAAATAATGATGAACCTAATATTTCAATCTCCAGGGAATCTAGAGTTGTCCATGTGAAATCAGGGTATGTAATAAAGTAACAATAAAAATCAGAGCAAAACCAATGCAACTACTACCAAGAACATTATAGAAAATAAATTCTTCTCTTGTTTACCTGGAAGAAATCATGAGGGCTGTCAGAAGTGCCTGAGCCATCCCCATGGCAAACCGAAAAGGATTTTTCCTCACTATTATTAAGTAAATCAGTGGCAGAATTATAGTGGAATGGATTGCAAGTCTGCAAAATAAAACGGACTGCTTAAACAAATGGATACATCTTACTGATTTGTTTTAGTAAGACAGTGATAATCTGTATCTAGTTCTGTTCTCAAGTACACTTACGAAACACTACAGGTGACTTTAGTGACACCTGTGTTCAAAATTCAGAAATTATACCATCTTAAAAAATTGCAAGTTGATACTCTTCTACACTTTCTTTCAGAAGGGAGATAGAGATTATTAATTGTTTCATTTTCCAAAGTAGAACAAGAATTAACTATTATATTGGAAATAACTTTAAACTGATGAAGACAAGAAAACTAAGGTAAACAATTATTTAAAACTGATATGCAGGGGGCGATTTGAAATATGGTAAAACACTCCTCTCTCCTGCCAAATCCTTACAATGCAAACTAGAGACAAATCAGAAAATCAGACCAAATTATTTTTCTAAGTTTATCTGCCTTTATTATAGAACATATTTTGGAATTAAAGATCCCAGTCAGCGACAGATGAAGTCCACAACTTTCTGCGGAAACTTCAAACATGATCCTATAAAAAAAATTCAGTTACTTTGTGGAAAACTATGTAAGCTTAAGTCTGAAATTAAAATGTAGTGAGGTATTTCAGACTGTACAAATGAGATATATGTAGTCTCATAACCTTTAATGTTATAAAATGCTGAAATAGTGTCTTTTGAAACTATTAACCTTTCAAATTAAGTGTGTTGACATGCAAAAGATCAAATTGTCCTCTTGACTTTAGCCGCCCAGGCGTATTTGCCTGGATATTTGGGTGGTTCTTAAACACAAATTCACCCTTCAACTTGTGCATTCATTTTGAACATTCTGCATTAATCCTGAATGCACATGAATGCAGATCTTTGTGAGCATTATGTGCCCACAGCAGCCTGTGGCACGTATTTAAAATGAAATGTGCATGAAGGGTCGAGGAATTATTTCCACAGGGTTCCTTGTGTTCCAAGGTCATAGGCAATTATAACAGCATCAGCTTCTTGTGAAAAGAAATGATCATAGTCTAGAAATGTAAAGCCCAGAACTGCTGTCATGTATGACCTTGGGATTTTTATTCTGTCCTCACAAGATGTTCTTGCAAATGTTACTGTGTTGTAAGAGTGCTTTCGGAGATTGTAAGATTTCAGAGCGGCTGATAAAAATAGTGACAAACTGTGGTACTATTTGTTCAGCCAAAATTAGGAAATTAAAAGAGCAGTAGCCACAGCACAAAAATCCAAAACAGCACCAGAAGTCACCTACAAAAACTAATTATTTGTTTCCTTGGAAAAATTATCGTCTTATAAGCTGCATCCATTAAAGTTTTCATTCTTTATGTGAACAAGTGATTTATTTAGTGGAATGTAAGTAACAGCACAGAACATGTATTGATAACATTTTCTAAACAACTCTAGAAAACCTAAAAGTTTATACAGTAGTGCCTGAGAAAAAACTGAATTTTGCACATCTTATAGAAAAAAAAATAATAAATGAGTATTGTTGAGTATCTTAACAAAATGTTGATGAGAGTAAACATTTCAAGTATGCCCACATCTAGAAGCATACTGACTTCCAAATAACTATTTTGAAAAATTTATATCTGCATTTTAGTGGCAGCTTGAATATGGCATTATCCAAATAAAGTAAGTACTTGTGCATAGCTATTTTAATGAAACAAATTTGAAGTAACACTTATTTTCTTGCATAAAATGCAACTCACAGCAAGTAGCAGAAATTATACTAAAAATCATAATCAGCAACTGAAAAAAGAAATTCTAATAGTGCTCAATTCTAAGATAGGAAGAATGTTGTCCCTCAGAATCCCAAACTGCTATTCCTTACAGCATCCAGAGATGCAGCTGCCTTGCTGCTTTCAGAAGAGAGAAAAGTGCAGGCAACAGAGAGTCTGCTTGCTGCAGCTTTCTTTTTTTTTTTTTTCCTCTCAACGTGTGGGTCCTCTGGCACTTGTATTATGCCTCCTATTTTGATTTTCTTCCTCTGTGACTGCTAACATGTACTCATCCTGACTCTGACACCATTAAAAGTGAGAGGCTGAAGATATTTAGTGGCGAAATGGAGCAGAAGCACTGGTGGAAGTCTGTTCCCTCATGGTGACCTGAACAAGACATAAAGGCTGATGAGAGCTGGCAAGGCTGAGAATGTGAAAGGTCGTGAATAATCAAGCTGGGCAGAAGGTGAGATAGAAGATGAGATAGAGAAAAAAGTTAAAGGAAGAGTATGATAAGTCATACTAGCCCTTATGCCTGTACACGTTTTTCTTGACAGGGAATACAAGAAATATGTTTAAGGTAACCTGCAATCCTCTGGATCAAGCTTAAAGGAAGGATGATAGCTACAGAAGACGCTGATGAACAGAATACACTGCAAACACACAAGGTCAAGCAAATAAGGATGAACACCAAATAGATGGTGGGAACAGCAGTGTTTAAGAAACTAAAACAAAGAAACATCACAACTTTTATTTGCTATGGGGTGGGCAAAAAGCGTATTCTTGCAGACTGGGAGGAAACTGTGGAACAAGCACCCTTTCCCTGCAGCCTATACCCTTGTATGTACATTGTCATCTTTGCTCCTGTGATCTGATGAAAACATGTCATCCCTGATAGTGTTTGGCAGAGAATGTGCTGCTGTTAGCCCTCCTCCACAACACCTTGAGCATTATCTGCTGTAGGCCATGCTTTAAGAGACAGAAATGCTGCAGAGACCTACCCTAGCAGCCATCAGGGAACACTGGAATGTGCAAGTGAGTTGGGTGCAACAGAGACTTTTTGTCTCTGAGGGTGTAAAGGTGGGCAGCCTTACTATATACTTTTTGATGGCACCTGACAACCTACTTAAAATTGTTGTCCCTGTCAAGCCCATGGTTACTAGCTAAATGGGAGACTATATTTTGCAATCGAAGTACTCAGGAGAAGGCACTGTGTCTTGAGTTCCATCTAAAAGATGATAGGCCCTGTCACAAGACAAATAGTAGCCATTAATAGGTAAACAGTCATAAAACCTGCTATCAGATCTAAAACTAAAGTCAAAGGGCAGAAATAATCCATGCAACTTATTCCTCCTCTGAGTTAACTGGGGTTAATAGCACAGAAAACCTGCAGAAGTGATACAGTTTCGTTCTATAAATGACTTACCTAACTTGTGGCCATGGTCTCATTTATAACTTATATAGAAAATACTAGTCTCTTGATTTACAGTCTCTTGGTAAACATCAACTTTTGCATCCTCTGAAAACTTGGATTTTTTTCCAAGTCTAAATGGGAACTCACAAAAATTGCATTATGCATTAGACAAACATAACTTGCACTCATCTCTGTAACATTTTGAAAAAGTCATGATTCATTGCTATTTCTGGAGGTGCATTTTTATTTAGAAAGTCATTATATCTCAGATGATTTTTGAACACCTAGTCCAAACATAGTGGCTTATGCATAAAACAAAACAACTGAAATATGATTATCTAGCAGAGATTAATGCAAAAAAAAAAAAAAAGAAGACATCGTTCTTGACTATTTATAAAGAAGTTTGCATTTAAGACTAATATATTTCCCTTCTCTCTCGCATGTCAGAAACCATGTGAATGACATTTGAAGAATAGTATGCATATGCATAAAGTGGAGGGAATGAAGCTCTTGAACAACTTTGGATCTAGCCTCTAGAGAAAACATGAATAAATCCTTAGTATACTGAAGGAATTACAGGAGTGGATGCTAAGGCAATGAACCAAGGCAGCCTAAAAGTTACGCTTCACTGAATTGGAAATAGAAATTTAAATGCATTTAACTCACTGGGACTGTAATATCTATTTATCTATCAAAAGGATTCTTTGCTGAATAGTCTGCAGAAATACATAATCATCTAATATTATAACCTATATGACTCAGAGCAGTTAAGTTCCGCTTTCTAAGGCTCCACATCTGCAAGGCTTCACATTGTGCAGGTATAACCTCCTCTACTCCAGACTATTCTACACAGCTAAGGGTTTACAAAAAGATCAAAAAATATTTTTATGCTTGGCTAAGTTATTCAGATAGCAACTTCTGCTTTTGCAGCTTCACCAGCTACCTTTGCCTTGAAGGAGTAACTAACAAACAGTGCCATCCTCAGGGCTTCTCTTGATGTGAGCTACCTTCTCTCCACTGGGGTGGGAAGGGATTGGTTTCCTCTTTGGCATCATTCATTGTGCATTGCATTTAGCTGTGCATTGTGTTGGGCAGTGGGGCTGGGCCTGTGCCAGTACACCTTGAGCCCACAGGTCCCATTCCTGCTCTCAGAAATACAATGATACTATCTATTTCAGCAACAAGCAGAGAAGATGAATACAAGAAAAGCCTTTGCTTTTTTTTTCCAGAATGGAATTTTTTCCAATTTTTTTTTCCAGTGACTTTTTAAAACAAAATATGTGTTCGGCAAAACATGCATTCAAAACATCCTCACATAATTTTCACTAATAAGAACTTTTGTCTCTGACCTAGAAGAGGTTGGGTGTTTTGGATAATTGAGTTGTAATCAACTGAGCTCTAAAAACTGCACACAATTTCATCTTTAGGAAATTACATACCCACTTAGTACTGTAGCCATATAAAGACCCAGTTTACGAAAGATTTCCCAGTCCTCAACTTCTATTATCTTCCCAGCAACTAAAAACACGATACCAACTGGCATATACCTAGAAAGCAAAAATAAAGTAATTACAATGCATTCTCAGAAATATTGCATGCTCACCACAGAATAACTTCTTGCACAGTATAACTTTTTACAACAGATAGATTTCTTTTTTTCATATTCTATTACACTACCGAAGATTTTATTTAATATTCTGTTATACAAATAACTTAATTCACTTGCAGCAAGACTATATTAAAGGTGATGGAAAAAGATTAGGAAAATCAGAGTAAATGTAACCCTATGCATAGTCTAAGAAGTACTATATGCCATGGTGTTGCAGAATACACAGAAGCTGCTACTGCAGCAAATATTGATGCATAGCCATAAGCTTACTGGGAGGTGGAAGTTTGGAAGGCTGAGGCCAATATCTGTGCATTCTGCAATCACAGCCAGCTGTGAAAGGTCTCCTGTGCATACAGCAGCTGTCCTGCAGCACTGGGGCTGTATGTGGGGCACCTGCACAGAGAACGAGTGATTTCAGAATGTTGGGGGTACTATAGTCATTGGTGTGTTCCTTGATGAAGGGTCCCCTATCCCCCAGTAAATTTACACAAGAGCACGCCTTACAGACATGAATAGTTGCACGGGCTATTGTCTACAGAAAATTCAAGGCAAAGATCAGGACTTATGTTAGCACCAGCTCCATTGCATTCCTTTTGGAACCAGAGAGCAGGCTGTCACACAGACAAATTGCCATTTCAGTGCTTTGAGTAGTATAAAATTAACTTATAGATTTCCAAATATACAAAATGTATACATTTTAAAATAAGAATGTGTAAAATGTGTGTATGGTATCTCACAAATAAAACAGTGCCTTGTCCTTGTGCAAAGCAGGGACTGCTACTTCCTTCTGAGTCCTGAGCTCAGTGAAAGCAGAACCCTGCCAGCATCAACCTTTACTGTACTCAATGCAACAGCTCACACATCTGTAGAAACACAGGGAGCTTTTAGGCACAACTTCAGACACAGTCAAGACAATGGACAATTGGCTTATGGGTAGGATCCTGTATTTGTGGCATGTGCTAAAACTCTCGGGTAATGTAAGTGGTGATTTGCTGCAGAACGAAGCAGCCTGTTTCATGGGGCTGTAACTCAGCTGGGGACTGAACCAGATGCCTTGTACAGGATAAGCTGCAGAAAACAATTTACCTTTCTTTAAAGGCAGCAAGAAGTGTGGAACAGGTTTACTGTTTTACAGGCATTTCAGTATGCTGGGTAGAAGAAAAATCCATGGAAAGGCCAGATTTGATAAGCTACTGTTTGTGTAAAATATGTGGATATGAGCTGAGTATTGTAGTAAACGGCAGAAGGACATCAAATTCTGGAAAGGATTGTGTATGCTTATAGGCTTGGTCCTGTAATTGTGACCTGCGTGGGCAAAAGCTCTGTGAATAGCTGTGAAATTCAACCAAACACTATCAGATGAGTTCCTACATTTTAAAATTGTTTTTCTTGTCTGGGAATACTCTGAGAGAATATTGAGAGAACGTTGTCTCACAAAATTTACTAGCAGAAGATGTTTTAAGTTGTATTTTGCATATGATTTTGGATTTTGGTCTGTGCTATGGCTTGTAGAATAATTTGTATTTCTAAAGAAACTTAGCTCCAAGGACAGCTGTCCAGTGAACATAATGGCTATCCGGCAGTAGTGTTCAAGACCGAGAAGGGCATGTGGGTGATAATGCTTCTACAGTCCTCAAATCACCAGTGTGCTTCTACTGGTTTGATACAAACCTCTAGCAAATACATCTGAAAAAATTGGGTTCCTTGTGTACCAACAGGACTGTTTCTTGAGTATATAGTAAGTGGAAGCCCTGTCTCCAGTTTCCTCAAAAGGATCAAATTCTGTAGAAAGAAAACTTTTTACCAGCCTTCCTTTTAAAGTTGTTTGCTGTAAAGCCCTATTCAAAAGCAAACATGAAGTATGAGTCTGCTCTTACCTCTTCAATGACAAAGCACACTTAAAGTAGTTCTTAGAAAACGCCAGTATGTCCTTGGACTTACCACATAATTATCTGAACTATTCTCATTGTGGCTTCATTCAGTGCATTGAAAAAATCCACCAGGACTTGTCCTTTCTCTCCCATTTTCCCAATAACAATTCCAAAAACAAGACAAAAGACGATCAACCCCAGCACATTGATGCCGTTGGAATACATGCCCACGATTTTGTATTCTTGAGTTTTGTTCTAGAGATTCAAGAGGAAAAAAGTTACTATCTGAAAACATAACATTTACTTCAAAGAGTTCTAAAATGAAAACACATTTTGATCTTTCTTTGAAAAGACAGAGACTTCTTTCCCAGTCACTCTAATCACTTTCTGGCAGTGTCAGCTGAGTAAATTCATCAATTAAGGTAGAACTATCTTGTCTTTGAAAGCTCTGTATTTTAAAGCCATCCAAGGATTTGACCAGACCCCACCAGGGTATAAAGCATCCCTTATAGACTTCTGACATAAAGTTTGGCAAGGTCCTGGTATCTGCAGTCATGCCTTCAATATACTCAAGATTTACTGCCTACTGTGAAGAACAAAACACAGCTGATGTAGAATCCTGCTGGTCATTTCTGAGCAACTCGAGGGTTTGTGTCTGGATTTAAGAGAAATAGTCCATTGCATAAGAACTGAGTTTAAAATATATTGCTGATCTTAAATCAATGAAATTGCTTAATTTATAGCAGAATTGGATGCACATAACATAAAAATCCTAATAAATAGGTAAGCATTCACACATTCCTCTGTGTTTGTGCAGCAAATTCATGTTTGTGCATGAACATATGAAGGAAAGGGTGCAGTTCTTCACTACATTGTGCTTCAGGATTTAATTAATGTCTTTTAATATAGCTCATGTTGCCAAGCTCTCATTACTATGAGATGAAGTTTGGAAGGATTATAATGAAGCGTGTATTGATTCGGTACTGTTAATAGTTCTGTGGTCATATTCCATTGAATTCCTTTCTCCCTCTTCTTGAGTGTAATTCTGGGCTTTATAAATCATTAACACCCATAAGCTTTCCACATCTGTACTCAGACGCTTGTTAAACCTCTTCTTCACTTTTGTCTCTTAACAAACTATAAATTAATAAATGCTTTCCATTGTTTTATTTTTCATTAAGAAGATTTTACTATGATTTTCCGTTCCTTTCTTTCTGCGGGGCTTACAGTTATCTCATTGCTGCTCAAACATCTTGTGCTGATATATATCTAGTCTTTCATAAGTGACTCTTTTATTTCTCAGCAAAGTGGCACATCATTAGCATATATATTTAATGGCATATTATATATGGCATATACGAATGGGTTATTTCTATTATCTATTATCTTTGGGCTGCTTAATCATCAGCAGAGTCCTCTGGTGTTCTTAAACGTATTTGAAGATACTAATAATCACCTCTAGCATTTACTTACTAAGTTTTGTGCCCTTGCTGAAATCTATCTAGACACTAGTTCCTTCCTTTTCTCAATCACTAACCATATCAACTGAACTAGATTTATTCTATGTTATTTCTCCTCCCTTTATATATTATGAAGAAATACAACAATAAAGGTCTCACCTCTGAAGCCTCTGCTGTCGTAGCAGTGGTAACAGGTTCTTGAGTACATCTGGAACCATTTTTATCTATGACAGGTGTAGCTCCAACTTTTTCACGTTTGGTTTTATACTGGGAAAGTTTTTAAAAAAACAGAAGAGCGTATTTAGAAACATGAGGAAACTGAGGAATGGACAAAAGCATAGGCTTTGCCAACTACAAATAAGGGAAAAATGAACCAATGATGTGGTGTTGATGACCCTGTTAAAGAACAGGGAAGCATAACAGCAACCAAACAACTGCCCATAAAATCAGTTAGAAGTCCTAAGGGGGAACTTGGACCAGAACTGCTGCTGAATAGTGAGACTGTAACCCCTGGTGGAGTGGAATGCCTCCACTGTTTTGTGCTTCCCCCAGAGATTGAGAACGTGTATTCTTTTATATGTTTTTCAAGTCTAGATTATGTCTGTTTTTTTGATAAACAAAGTGAATATTAAGATTTGACCCAATCTGCAGAAGGTCCAGGTGATTAGAAACAGTAAACTAAGCAGTGCAATTATAAAATTGTACTACACTGATTCTGCTTACAGAAATCTGTAGCTTTCTGATTATAAATTGTGTGCTATACTAATCATAATATCCTGGTAAGAAAATAAAGCTTTAATTGTAACTATAATTTAATGCTATCATCATTCTGCCAAGGATCTCTAAAAGAAGCTGTCTGTCCCCTTAGTGTCAGGTGATTGTAATTAACATAAGAGAAAAACTACTTGAAGAAGTTTTATATATTGGAAATATATTCAGTGCTATGCACAGCAGGGCACTTAACATCATTTCCTGGGAAAGGTTAGCTACATTACATTCAGACTTCAAATAAGCTGTTAGGAAGCTGCTGGGGAATGCAAAAAGGGGAAGCACAGAGCATCACAAAAATATGTGAGGTATTTACAGATAAAGATGACTGAATCTGAAGTTAATCTGATATAGAGAGAACAGTTTCCTATTTAATCTTTCAAATCTCACTTTTTTCTGAAAGATGTCTCAAAAAGACTCTAACAATTAGCTGCCTTTTCCTTAAGATGGATCATCAGGTCTGTCAAAAGACATTAGATGTGAGACACATCGGGATGAGGGCTGATTTGAGTTATGCAGATTTTATCAGACACTGAGAGCTTTTAAGATCAAGGAAATAGATGTTTACAACATGGTTAGTCTAACTCTGCTTGTCCTAAAAGGAAAAATCTTGTTTTATGCAATGCTTGGTCTCTGCACTCGGCTTCTAAACACTGTCTTATTGCAATGGGTGATCAAGGACTTAATACCTGAGAACAGAGTATTTATCGTAGTGGAAATGAAATCAAGGTGCCTTAAAAAAAGTCTTTTTATGGGAGATTAATATACTCATGGTTTTCTGAAAAATAAATCTTACCTGACACGGTTTTTGGAGACATAAAAGAAGAATAATTTGTAGTTAGCAACAAAACCTAGAGTAGCAAAGAAGAATGTTCAAGCTCACCTGTTGAAAACAGGCCTGGACAAGGTTTTCTGGAAACATATTTCTGTAAAAAAAGTACAGGTGTTTTAACATTAGAACATACTAAGAACCATTTGTTTATAAAAACAAAACGATAAAATCTGCTGCTTGTGTTTGTTTATCCAGAAAGCACTATCAGTTAACTGTTTTCCTCCTGCTGGATTTTCAGGCTTAATTTTCAGTATTTGACATTCCTGTTAGTAAGCTACTAAACGCAGTGGGTTTTTTTCCCCGATGCATCATCTTTATCATTTGCATGAGGAGTATAGGATGCACCATTTTTATAGGATTTGTCAAGTATAAGGATTTGTCAAGAAAAAGAATAATGAGTCTTATAAACGCTGTACTGGAAGAATCAGATTATTTGATGTACTTTACTGTTGTTTTGAATTCAGAAATTAATCTTTGCTGATGGAAGATTCCCATGCATTACTCCAGGATCAAAAACCATTTTCACACATGGAAAAATTAGGAAATTAGATCACAATCAGTGCAATCCAGTTATGTGCCTCCTTCCCAACCAGCAATTTCAGATTCAACCAATTGCAGGAAAAAGAATTAGTTAGGTATTTACTGAATACCCAGTCCAGTGCAGAAAATGGCAGTTTATACATTGAAGCAGAAGTCTTTATCTCTCCTCCAGATCTTTCACAAACTCCTGCTTTTACTTTTTTAAGTTTTTAAAGCAAAATTTCTTCAAAGGGAAGAGTAGTATGTACGAGACTAGGAATTGCCTTACTCTTTACAAGACTGTCTTGGATTTGGATCTTAAATCTGATGAGTACGAGTAAGTAGGAAAAGTAACTATAATTCCTTTAAAAGCTAATTTCGGATCTCAAACATAAGACAAAAATAGTCTTACATTTGTTTACAAGGAGTTGACCTATAAACTGCAGCAAAAATGACTCTGAATTACAATTCACACTACTTCTTACTACAGGAAGAATTTTTTGTGCATGAAACTATATCAGCTCTGTCAATAATTGTGGAAACGTTCATGTGGAAGTTACTGGTGACAGAAAGCATTCGGTTTTGTAACAGTTTGCATAGTTCCCCTCATTAATTCCTGGGCAAATGACCATGAGGAATGAGATGAGGCATCCAAGGAGCTGCCGTTCTGGTGATGGACAGGCAGGAAGGGAGAGAGGCTGGGAAGACCTGTTGAACACAGGGCTGTAAGGTTGAGGACTGTTAGCTGTCTCACATACAAACCTCAGAGAAATCAAATTATTTTCAGAGAGGTCTACCTTGATCTGTGCTGGGGCAGAGATGACCCAGATGAAAGCAAGCATTTGCCATTAATTAGAACAGTGACTTTTTCAAGGCACATATATATATGTTTGTCTCTCTGTGCGTGTATGTTTTTACAAATGTCAAAGAACTATATATCTGGAGTTGCATCTGCAAATGCCAGTCACATTTCCTGAAATGCAAAATGCTAAGAAAGCCAATTTTAGATATGTGGCAGTTGATTCTCAGATGATAGATTAAGTAGAAATTCTACAGACAGAAAAAAGTGGGCAGGAATAATGGCACAGAACAGAGACTAATTGCAGCTAGATTAAAAAATAATCCACAGAAACATTCTTGAGTGAACTACTTACCCACTATCAGAAATGCAGCCTTTTTTTTTTGTGATTTTTTTTCTAATTATTTAAATATGATAGCTCTGAAAACCTGCTCAAGTCTTCTGCAGACTTTTCTAGGGGTTTCCTGGAAAATAATAGATACTTAAAATGCTTACTTATTCTTCGAAGCATTTTAAGTATCTATTATTTTCCAGGATGCTGATGGGGAAAGACTCGTTATAAGGTTGCCGTGGATACTGGTGGTGGAGCAAACTTGTTGACAGTGCAACCCTAAGAAACCTTTGCATACTGGGTCTGTTACTCTGTGTCCTGCCTTGGGGAGAGGAAACAGATGGTTGTCTATGCTGAATGACACAGAAGCTACCAGTCAGTAACCCACAATCTATTCAGTCCTTTCTTCGTATTTCCTTCATACTAGTAAATCTTGCATTTTGGTTTCTGTGAAGGAGAGATTTTTTGTTGTCATTGGTTTATTAACCAAAATCTATGGTGTAAAGATGTATTTTTTCTTAACAAACGGCTTTGAATACACTCTGAATGTCTAACCTGTTGGAATACAAGTTATTTTCTCCTTACTCACCCAAAGAACACTAGAAAACATTTTTATTGTATTACACATCAGAGCTTTATTTATATTAGTTTGGTCTTCTACAACAAGGGTATGGAAACTAAATATGAAAACCTCACCTGAGCAGATCCAGCATGGCATCAACAGTACTGACTTCTGGGGTACTGCCCACCCTGTCAATCTCGTTTGCTTTTTGAGGCACTCCAGGTTTAATGGTCACAACTAAGAAAATCCCTGCAGAAGAAGAACCAGAAGAAAAGCTCACAGTACAAGCAGAGGCCTTACTGCATCCTGCCTCAGTGTATCCCGTGTGGGTAAATTCTTAATGACCTAAACTCACCAAATGCTTTTCCTGGGTGTTCATGCAGGGCTGTTCAGAAAAGAGAAGTCTACAGGTGGTGTCCTTAAATGTCTGGAATCCCCCAGTATGGGAGCTACTTGTGGTCTTGCCACTGGACTTGGCACTCTAAGCTTTGATTTTGCATGTATGGTACTAAATCACTACTGCTCACCAGGAGGGTAAATTTCTGCAGCTGGGCTTCAGCTGAAGCATTCTGCAACTTTTGCATGGTGATACATATTTTGAATTTCTATTTACCTTTTCCCTTAGGCAGCTCTTCTTGTTACTAGCTTTCAGATATGAATACATGTGCATTGTCCTTATGCCCTCAAAGTACAACAGGATGTTTTGGTAAAGTTAGCAATAAAGTTACATAAGAGAAGGGCTTCAGAAACTGACTGAAATTAAAAAAAAAAAAAAGGACAAAAAATACTAGCTCTGACCTTTTGAATACTGAATACTGAAAATGAACAATTTTCCATTTACTTTAGTGACTTAATTTTAGGCACTTTTACTATTCTATGAGATACCAGGCATTTCTCAATGTATGTTTTTAAATTATTTTTTTTGTCCCTCAAATTCAAACAAAGCTAAAGCAAATGAAACTACTAAATCTCAGTGTAGACAGAAAGAGGTGTTTAGATGACACTGCAACCAGCCAGGAACAAGGCCTTCTAGTGACAGCTGTAAATAAAAGCAGAACTGAATTTCTGTAACTCTACACAATGAAACCAGTAGTATCATGGTATTACAGAATAACTTAGAATAGTAGGGACCTATGGAAATTGTCTGGTTTAACCCCTCTCTCAGGGAAGAGACAATTTCAAAGTTAGATATATATTGACATTAGCCTTTATTAAGTTTTCTTGCTATGCATTCAAAGAAAATTCCCAGAGAGATGAGGTAGCCTAAATGGTCCAACCATGGTGATATACTATTCTCAATGATAAAACCTCTCGAAATTAATCTGGCCTTAGAAGTCTGTATTTCCTCTCTTATGAAGACAGGCTGAGAGAGTTGGGGTTGTTCAGTCTGGGGGAGAGAAGGCTCCAGAGAGACCTTATAGTGGCCTTCCAGTACCAAAGGGGGCTACAGGAGATATGGGGAGGGACTCTTTATCAAGGAGTGTAGCAATAAGAAAAAGAGTAATGGTTTTAAACTGAAAGTGGATAGATTCAGATTAGATATTAGGAATAAATTCTTTACAGTGAGGGTGGTGAGGCACTGGAACAGGTTGCCCAGAGTTGTGGATGCCCCATCCTTGGAGATATTCAAAGCCAGGCTGGATGGGGCTTTGAGTAACCTGCTCTAGTGGGAGGTGTCCCTGCCCATGGCAGGGGGGTTGAAACTTGATGATCTTTAAAGTCCCTTCCAACCTAAACCATTCTATGATTCTATGATCCTATGATTTTATTCTTCTTATTGATCTTCAAGGTCCCTTTCAACTTGAACCACTCTGTGATTCTATTGACTCTTTTTCTATTGTTAAATACTGCTTGGCTTTACAAGTAGGCAACGTATGACCTACATTTTGTCCTTCATAAAAATATATATATGTATATTTTAGTGGGTGATATCTGGGATAGTATTCATTCAGGCTCAACAAAATCAAAAGCCACAAATTACATGACATCTTACAGAGTAGGGTTTAATTTTATTTCTTATTTAAGAAGGCAGGCTGAAGATGTTTGTTTAAGCAAATAAGGAAGATTTCATGGTTACTCGTAGAAAATGAACCTTCTGCAAGAGAAGATACGGACCTCAGACAAGCAGGAGTGGAGCTTGGCAGTGACAAAGGGGACAAAACCCTTGGAGAAAGGAAATGAGATGATAATGAAAGCAATATTTTCAGTTAATTCTTTCAGGTGAGAGACATTCTCACATCTTACAATTAGCAACACTCTATCAATTTGCTCTTGAGGAAATTCACTTCGCAGTTAAGGCTGGCCTTTGAGGTTTATTCAGCTTTCCCTCTGCTGGACACCATTTACCTAAGCAGGCAGATCCTAATCTTCCCTGAGCTCAAATGTATGGCAAAATTGCCTGTGGCTTCTTATTGGATATGAATACAGCTCTGCTGTGAGCAGCAGGACTAACTTCTCCCTGTATCTGGCTACAAGTTTGTCAAGATGTTTGATATAATTCCTGTCTCTTCCCCCCATCCTGTTTTGGGAAATCAGTAATGTCACAGTGCTGTATGCTTGCAACTAGGTGATGCTGAAGATTTTAAAAGTTACATTATCACAGAGTACCTAGCATTACGGCAATGACTGTAGTGCAGAAATAATACACAACTGCTCGCAACCCAATCTTCCCAGAAACGCTGGAGTCCAAAGCAGCAACACCTGCAAACAGAACCACAAAACAAAACGCCAAAAATCAGTCCTAGAAGAAATGTTTTATTCTTGTAGAGACAATTATCTATTGTTTTTTATTTCTATGCAAGAAGATTTTTCTTCTTCAAGGTATTTCAAAATACCCAATTTCTAGTTGCACTTCTGAAAAATACCTGTAGCAGATCACCTATTTCCTTATGCTTCTTTGCACAAACTTGGTTTCCCTAGATTTTTCTAGGAAAAAGACAATTGAACACTTCTGATTTTCTGATGTTGGGGATTAATGAGACTTGTTTGGTTTATGAAAGCATGTTACAATTTATTTCCATATTCACGTAAATTACAGCTTCACTTTCTTCACATCTGTAACATTTTGGCTTTAAAACTAAAAGGCATGGGAAGGGAGCTGCTGAGGCCTGTTACCCCAGGTTGCTCACAGAGAGACAAGGCTCATTTCTGGTGGGGTCACCTTCATTAACAGGTTTATATTGGGGTTTTTTGACTGAAACTTTTCTAAAGTCTGAGCTTTTCCCACTTCCCATACTTCTATCTCTCATTGCCAAGAATTGAGGGTAGTTTTTGTTAATGAAGGTGAGAAAAGCGCTGAGGTAGGTGTTATACTGAGGTCAACTTAACTCCTGGCAAGAATATTATATCAAACTGCTCATGAAGTATTTTTTAATTGTTTAAAAGATTTACTGTTATATCTGTACACATACAATTCAGTAACCAGGGTAAAATGAGTATAGTGACTGTAAAACTTGACTGTCTATAACCTTGCTAGTTAATAATTCACTGCTATCTCTTTATTATACATTTGTGATCCAATTATATTTTTACGTTTATTGAGTCAGATTATCAAAGACTGGCCAGATTCCCTTGTATAGCAAAGCAAAAATACCACGAGGATGTTCAACCTCAGAGAAGCATGATTTTGTAGGAAAAAAAAAAAAGTTCCAAAAACTAAGGAAGAAAAATCAAAAGATCTTTCTCACACAAATGTAACTTATTGATCTTTGAGCTCAAAAAGGATCTCAGCAAGCATACTTTAACCATGTGTCGATGTCTCTTTCTGAAGGTATATTAACAGCAGTAACAACTTGTGCCTAGATCATTCATATAATGCCTTACTTGTTCTGTTAATTGTTATTCAAAATGCAAACAGTACTGGGAGGGGAGAATGAAGGTTGTTTTATTTCATCATCTATTTGATTATTTTGGGGTCTTCCATGGAACATGGGACATCATTGCACTCAGTACTATAGAACTATATATACCTGTAGAAATCATGATTTAAAGACTATCTTGCTTGTACAGCAATTAATGATAATAAAAGGGCTGGTAATATGGCAAGGGAATACAGACCATTTCACAGAAAAAAGCCATGCCACAGCTATTACAGGAGGCTGTCATTACTAAGGATAGTGTTTGAGGCACAAACAAGGAATGGACACAGAACTTAGGCCATCATTTTTAATTCTCACCTTGGGAACTGGGAAAAATGAGGTAGAAAGGAGGAGCTTGCTTTGTTGTGGGCTCAGCTATACAAATTATGGTAGTAAGAATTCTAGAGAATGGATAGTACTAAATAATGAGTGCCATGGACAAGAGAAGAGCTGGTTTCAAAGTCTGTCAATGTTGAAACTTTACATCATATTTTTAAAAAACAGAAAACTGGAATTGCCTAAGTTCCATACCTTTCAATTAGGAATCATGGAATTTTATTCTAAACGCTATTGAATCAACGGTCAGTAGTGGTTAGATAGACAGTGGAGGTTAGATAATAATCTTTTCATGGGATGGAGTGCTTCACAAAGCTTGCCTCAAGATTTGGTTGCCTGAGAGCCTGTTGACTCAGCCAAGAGCCTAATAATCATGCAAGATTATTTCCCTGGAGTAGTCACTTATAAAGATTCTACAATTAGTATGACATGAAGTTCCTGTGACATTCATTCTGCTGGCTCCAGCTGAAATCCCTATGCAAACTGTTGTGTTCACTGGAGTTACAGAGGCATAATTAAGAGCAAACTTTACCCTTGCATTTTTAAACTGAATAATGATCTTGTTAGCGAGCTGTGCCAGAATCCAGCTTGTGCTTCCACTGTCATGTCGGTCCTACTTTGCTAGTAGCTATAAAAAACTCAAACCAGTCAGACAGACTTGACTGAGTAAGTACAAGTAAGCTCTGGTGATGGCAGGTGTGGGGGTTTTGTTTTTGTTTTAAACTGCTGTAGCCTGAAACAAAACTGCATTCAGAATTACACCTCCATTTAGAGAATGAAGCAGCATTCACTACAAATGCCACAGACACAGGTTTGCATTGGGTGCTTTATCCTGCTAAGCTGCTTTTTTTCATATTTTACAGTTACACATAGGAAAATACTATATATAAAAAAATACATTTCCCTTCAGATACATCCTACTTTCACAAGTGAGTAATACAGTTGAGCAATATATTATAGTCGATACCTACTGGCCTTCTTCTCAAGCCAATTGAAAACAAAATTTCCTTTGAAATAACATCATGGTTTTACAATTTCTTTGGACATAACTGAAGAAGTTAATGGAAGATGTATTAAACAAAGCATACAACTAATGCTAATCTCAGTTCATAGGAAAATTTATTTCTCAGACTAAGATGGCACACATGCTGCTCAAAATGGGAACCCTGCAGTGTTATAAACGAAGACAAGATCACAAAAGCAGTGTAATGAAGCTTGGGTATCTATTGTGGATTACCACTAAACTTCTATAGCTATTTTATTTGCTCTTTTCCTCCCACAGCCTATCCCCAAGTTTTAAATTGTTTAAACCGGTTTGAACAGATAAACTGTAACTGTAGTCTACCGTACTTAGAATTTATGCAGGCATTATGGATTCTCCTCCATCCCTGGGCATTTCAAAACTGAAGTATTTCAGACTAGTTTCTTGTTGTAATTCAGCTACAGCCACTGGAGCACAAAATGCAATTCTGTGGCTGTGATGCACAGGACTTAAGGGAGATGACCACCAAAGACGCCAACTGGCATTAAAATCTGTTAATCTATCTACCTCCCTGCAGAACAGAGTTAAGGTTTTACTATCTGAAGCCAAATTCAAGAATCAATTGTCTAGTATCCTGCAATTCAGCTTCCATGCTTTTTATGTTAGGGTCTCAAAGTCAAAACTCTTTGTACTGTTTTTGTTCTTTTGCACAATTTTCTCTAATTTGCAACACGTGCACTTGTAAAAGAATAAAAAAGGGAACAGTCAGTGAAATGAAGTCTCTTACATCTTCTCTCTCTTGTGCAAGGAACTCAAAACCCTACCAAAATTAACCTCTGTACTGCATATGCACCATTTTTAAATTTTTTTTTTTAGGAAAAGATGGGAGGATAAATATTAAGACTGATGTTAATAAGGTTTTTGACAAAGTATTAGAAGGCATCAAAGCACAACAGGTATGAAGATAGTACAGGGCCCTCAACAGAACAGAAAAGGCACATACTTTTGGGTAAGATATGTAAACATCTCATTTTAAAAGCCAGGGGAAAACAGAAAACTCTAATCTGGTTGTTCCTCACATTGCTATAACTTTTTTTTATTCTGTATATGGTCTTTTTTTACTTGAATCTTTTGGTTAGTATTACCAGGAAGCCTGCCAATTTAATTTTCTTATATTTTTATAGCTGTTATTTTTGCTCTATTACTAGAGGATTCCCAGGACTTTTCTTTTCAAAAAATAACCAGAAAGGAGGATAATATTGTGAAACTTGTGAAAAATATGAAGTGTCACAATGGAATGATAACAACCGACCAGTTTAATCCTGTGTTGTGCTCAACTCCACATGTTTTTCACATGTGGACTACATTGCATTGCCAGAGTTAGAGAAAGGCATAGCTTCTACAACTATTACTTTAGAACCTGTGTCTACCTGATAAAGTGCATCAAGCTCAGAGTTGTTTTAAGAATGAATGTCAGCACCATTAGTCAGCTGCAACTTCTGAAGTTTCTCTGAAATTTCTTTCAAAATCTTGCTTTGTTGTACATATTTCAGCTGCTTCCCTGAAATGCTGCTGTATAAAGCTACTTTATCTAAATGAATAGTCTGATTTAAACAAAACTGATCCTAAACACAAAACATGGTGTTCCAGAATTTTTTACCAGTAGCCACTGATGGAAGCAAGAATCATTCCTTCAGTTTCTCGCAGACTTAAAAAAAAAATTAAACACAAGGTTGCAACTTCACTAAAGACCAATATTTACTTCTCTCTTTTCTCTCTGATAAGAGTAATATTTTTTTCCATTTTGGTGTCATAGGGGAACAGTGGATGTTCTTAAACAAGGCTATAATTTTGAAAGTGCTGGAAATGCTACAGTGAAGTCATGAAAAATCACTGAAATGTATGTTTCAATGGTACTGATGCTGTTGAAGCTTGATGCAAATCCAGGAATTTTTGATTTTCTAAACTTTTGTGACAAACATTTGTTTTGTCACAAATGTTTGACTTGTTGCTTAGAAAGGTTGTTCTGAAACATTCTGAACACAAACCTGTTCTCAGGTTTTCTCTTCTGCCGCTAATGACAACTCCAGCCACACCTAATACAGGAGTGTCTCTGCTCAACTGCCAACAGAGCCAACCTCTTCTCACTGCTTCCGTGTTGGTCTACCCCTTTCTTATTGTTTCCTAGTCTCAATGATTTCTATACTCCCCTTTTAGTTTTCAAAAACAAGAATATAAATAATGCATAACATTTCAGGTAAAAGAAAACAAGTAGCTAATAAAAAACACTCTGCAGGTATTAGAGTCAAGTAAACCATATTCATAGTCATTGCTACTCCCAAATGCCACCTGAAATTTGAAGTATGCACAGGTTTTTGTTGAGTAAAAATCCAGCTGAGATCTTTCAAACCCTGCACTAGTGCTGTGGAAAAGTGTAATTACGTGTCTCTGCATCAGATAAAGCGCTGTGGACTTCGTAACAAATCCTAGAGCAACCTGGCTCCACATTCCCGATTTCTGAGGCATTTATTTGGAAAACAGGGAATTCCTATTCTTTTCCTCCCCTGTCACGGGAGCAGTGGAAAATGTCCCCAACTCTCTACATTGCCACGTAGCAATGTCAAACTAGTTGTAAAGAGGTGCCATTCATCAGGCCCTTCACAGACTGTGATCTAGTCCTTGGTCCTAGATCTTGGCCTTGCTGAGGCCAAGAGCTGAGTAGGAGGGAGAGCCATTGAACCTGTACAGAAGTCATAGAAATACCCAAAATCACAGCAGTTAATACAACCTGAAAGATAAAGAACCCAGTTGTTCCAGTTTATAGCAATATCAAGTTACTAGATTATACTGAAACCTCTGCAATGTGAAAGTATTCTGCATCTGGATACTATACAGTTTATTTATTATTCTCTGATGCTGGCCATTAACACAGACGTAAGAGGTAACGGCAGTTCCTGAGGAGCAACCTATAAAGTCAGGCAAACAAATGAAGGGCATGTAAATATTAATCTTTTCCTTTTATTTAATGGAGTGCAGGAGAAGGAATCACAGTGAATTACTAAAACTTTCAAAGATGTTGAAAGGTTACTGCTGTATTAGCTCCTCCTCCAGTCTTGTTTCTGCCTGTGGGAATGACCTACCTTTCTCACATAATCACAGTCAGGGTAAACTTGTACTACAAGATCATTCCAACTAAAAGGGCAGAACAGGAGAGAAAAGGCTCAGATTCCAGAGGGAAAAATCACAGATGAGTCAAAGACAGCTTCTATAAAGTATAAAATGATTTCACCAGTGTTACAGTCATTTTCTCTGCAGCTCTTATTGTCTGGAGTGATTACAGCATGGTTCTCCCTTCAAAAGGTGAGCATAGGCCAATGACAAAACAAAATACTGGGATAAGGACAAAAGGACAGAGGACTGTTGGCTTGGATACCCTTCCTTTTTCAGGAAACCTGAGAAGAGCAATTTTCACACAGGAATTGAAGAGGGAGGGGTGGACTTGCCTTGCAAAAACAGATGTCCAAAATGGATACACCCACATCACCAAGAGATGGCTGAAAAAAGTTCAGATTAATTGGAGACTTTAATATTCAGTCTATTCATACTCTTTCTCAGTGTCAGGGAGCATGATTCAAACCTGTATCCTTGTTTAGAAAGAACTCCTGTAGACTGATAAGTTACAAGGAAAACTGCATAGGCAATGCCAGGCATTTTGAGCACAAAGATCTCTCCAAAAACAACTTCATGTTTATGAACTGTGCCGAATTCACAGGACAGCAGAGAATACCTTTCTCTGCCCAGAGAGATTGGGGAGCCTCCTTCTCTGGAGTTATTCCAAACCCGCCTGGATGTCTTCCTGTCCAGGTGGACAGGAAGGTCTGTCTGTAGGTGAACCTGCTTTGGCAGGGGAGTTGGCCTGTATGATCTCCAAAGGTATCTTCCAACCACTAGCATTCTTTGATTCTGTTGTAAAAAAAAAACTCCCATGTTTCCATCGCCCAACTGCCAAACAATAACAAAATTTACAGGGAAATAGAATTTAATCTTGTGTGTGTGAGATTCCTTCCTTTTCTGGTAGAAGCTGATTAGACCTGGTACTAACCCATGAAACAAGAATGCAAATTTGAATTCTCTTAGACACATAGAGGAATAAGAAAATAAGCGATAAGCTTGCTACACAAGAAAAACACTGGAGCTAGGATTTGGTATTCAGTTCCTCAAGCAAAAATCATGTGTCAATTCTGAAGATAAAGGCAAAATACTGTTTCAATATTAGCAGTGTTCCCCATTGCAAGTAGGAAAAAAGTATGGCAACATATTTTTTGTAAGTGACATAATGGTCACTTGCCTCTAAGAAAGATTGCTGTTGGGACTTGACCAACTGCTCTATGATGATTGGAGAATGAAATGAGAAGGGTTAGTAAAAGGTAAATGACATTCCAAAAAACAAATTAGAATGGAGAGGTCATAACATAGTCAGGTGCAGTTGAAATTTTGATACTGCTCATGTCTTAAATTAGAAACACTCCCAGCTCCATCTTTTAAAGCCAAGTAACTTCATGCATTTCAGACAGCTATGCATTTATCAGGGGCACTGTGTCTGCACCGCTTCATTCCTTTTTTTTGTCCCCCTAGTATTTTTCAAAGAGTAAATCTTATATTTTTGCAACAATATATAACATAGTGCACCCCTGGCAATAAAACAACTAGTATTTTTATATAAAATAATGTGGTCCTCTTAGAAGGATGGCTTGCTGAAATTCTCTGTGCATTTTAAGATTCTCCTATGCTTTTCTATTTTCATATGGCTGTGGCAACATTCTGTAAATTTTTTTTTATGTAAACCTGACTATCATAGAATCATAGAAGAGTTTGGGTTGGAAGGGACCTTCAAGGTCATCTAGTCCAACCCCCCCTCTGGAATCTGAGCCTTTTCTCTCCTGTTCTGCCCTTTTAGTTGGAATGATCTTGTAGTACAAGTTTACCCTGAGTGTGATTAATCTCCTGAAAGCTCACTTTCCTCATACTGTCCCTGAAATCTAAGTCCACAAATAAGGTTCAATAGGAATTCCTGTTCTTTCCTTCCAAGGACTGAGCAGTGATCTTTTCCTCTTTTTCCCTTTGCTCTGTGGAATTCTGTAAGGAATGCAATACAGCATCGCTTGCATAGGAACAAGACTGTCGGGACCAAACAAGTAATTCACTGCTGTCTACTAATACCACCCACATTCAGACTTCACTCAGGATAACTTTATGCATGACTTCACCATTCAGCTGAGACACAGGACTTGGATGCTGCTATCTGTTATTACCTGAAGATCATTCTCAACCATCTTTCATTTATCTCATATCTCATCTTTCACCATCTCATATAATTTTTTTTCTCCTGTTTACTGTGTCATGGGGGTCTGAATTATCTTTTCTATCTAGTCACCCACTACATAACTGAATGACATATACAGCTAAGTCTCCTTAGAAGGATAGTTCTGAGTCGGATATTGGCTGAGAAGATCAAGTAATGAAGAAGCAATGCCAAATGGAAGCTGCAAAGACACTGTGAATATGCAGTCTCTCAAATGAGATTTCTGGTAACCCACAACCTCTGTCTTTAGTTTTTGTGATTAGAATTCTTCTATTCCTATTCTGATTTTTAATATTTTTTTAAAGCAAACACTAGCATGGAAAACAATAATAGTTATAAAGAATACTCCAAATACGGAAAGAGGATGTCCTGGATTATTTAGGGTAGGGTTGAAAAAGGTTGTTACAAACCTTCTTAAATAGCAGACAGAAAGGTAGGAATAAATGGGATATGAATAGCTTATGGCAATGAAAGGGATGAAATCATTATAAAATGGAAGGAAGTTCAGATTAAGATGCAAAGAAAATAAATTTCTGATCCTGTTGTGATGGCCTATAGGTAGGTGACACACAATCAGCATTGCAACATTGTATTATCATCTTTCGCTTGAGAGTTTATTGGACTGCATGCATAAAAAGAATGTATTCAGTACTGCCTACCATTCCTCTTATTTGCAAACAGTATTACTTGTAGGAAAATTTTAATTTTCCTCTAGAAAGCGCTTAGAGGTTATATTAAGTTAATGTTTTTTCAGTAGATACGATGTTCCTTGGGTAGAATATAGTAAGAGCTTATAAGGAATGAAGGTGACACATTGATCTGCCAAGATGGACAAGCTAGCAAGATTCAAAACAGACATCATATTCAGTTCATGGATGTAGCAGAAATATAGCCTCTGCAGCAGGTGAAATATGTATGGAGTGAATACAGGAAAGCTGAGGTACTGAAAGTACTTGATTTACCTCAAAATTGTCATTGGTAAAACATATAGGTGACAAGTTTTTGCTGCAAGACTCTCAAAAAGAAAACACGACATTACATTTTTTTAATTGATCATGGTGTCCACAGGTAAATGGAATAAAAAAGTGAATGCAATCTTTATATATTGCAGAATTGTTGTTTACATCCTGAGCTCCAGAACAGAAGAGCAGAAGACACTGAGTCACTTCAGACCCATCCATGGTGGTGTCACCAGCTGCACCTAGAAATACGGCTGGGCCAGGTGGCAGGGACTGCCAGTGCTGCAGAATGGCTGTTGTGGTGGGGCTTTGCCCTTGAGAGCTGCTGGTAATCATGCTCCATGAGCCAGAGGTACACTTCAAAGTTTTATTACTATAATTTAAAACCTTAAATAATGTAGGGGCTGTCTCAGTTGCATAAGGTCAACTGATATTGATGGGAAATGAGTAGTTGACTGTGACAGAAGTAATCTGAAGAGAACAGGCACAAAACCTTGTCCATTAATAGCCTATGACTCTGCAGTCCTCCCCGCCTCAATGCACATGGACAGTGGGGACAGGACCTCCAGCATCCCTCAGTACAACTGATGGCAAAACTCATTAATAGTAGTGTACCATTTTCTGTCCCTTGCACAATGTACATGATACAGGGACAAGGTGAGTTTCCTGCCTGAGCCCAGGTAACTGGTTTTCTAATACTATGCAATGGACCTGCATTCTCAGATGTTCTCGTAACTTCAGAAACATAGAAAAGCAAGAGAAGAACACACAGATATCCCAAGTGACAGTCTCTGAGTATATTAAGTTAGATCAGAGACTCCCTAAGATGCAGAAGCTAGTGTACCTGCTGGTGGTGTACAGGGCCTGTTAAGGATGCCTCAGTCACAGTCCATCTCTCAATAACTGTGCTTCTTGGACTTGTAGAGATGGAAACTGCTGATGCAGGTACCACCCCAGGATTGGTGATAACCACTGAATCAATGAAAATTGATTTGGAAGCCCTGCACTTAGCTTTTTCTCATTGCATTCTCATTGCATTTCGTATATTTTGTCTCCATTTACCAAACTTGGTGTCACTGTGATAAAGCAAACTACTAACTTCCCAAACAGTTCCAAACCAGATCCAAGGTAGGAAATTGAATTTTTAATTTTGAACATTGGAAAAGAACAAATAACGTATTCAAGATACCCATCCATCAGCTACAACTCACATCTTTCTATGGGAAAGTCATATAGCCCTGGGACATTTTTCTTTATCATGCAGTCGTAATAAATAGGTCACTGTCAACTAGAATGAGCCAGATTTGTTGTGCAATCATTATCTTTGGACTATGAGCAAGAAGTGCAAATCAGAGTTTGCAGTTGGTATTGGGAAGGTGGAGCTGACAGGATGCTTCAGACAGAACTGCAGCAGCAGTCAAAAGAGGCCTGCAAATAAAGGAATGCTTTATTTCTATAGTCATGGAAACCCAAGGTAATTGATACTGTCTTTTTTTTTTTTTTTTTTACTGTTCCTGAGGTATGCTGTGTGTAACCTACAAACACCTCGTCAACTGCTTTAAGGAATTTTTGGTGTTCCCTATAGCTGACCCTGTACAAATTCACGAGCCAGGAAACTCCCATGCAGCTGTTCTAGTCCCTTTGGAGCTGCTTGTGAAGATCACAAGTGTTAGAAACATAAGGAAAAGCTTCATTAATATTTTGTCAGGGAGAAAAAGATAAGAAGCAAGGGAGATGTTAAAAAGCTGCTAAAATGAGGACTGAGAAATGGACCTGCTGAGTTATGTGTGACATCTTCTAATCCAAAACATGATGCAAAAACCAGAACGGACATGATCACTACAGAGCTAAGATCTCTGGCATTTATGGATAACTCTGGAAACATCATCAAAGAAAGGTCATTTATCAGACATGTGATGCCAGCTTTTATGGGAATTTTTTGACAGAAAACATTCTAGCCTTAAAAAAAGACCTCCACATCATGGTCCTTGGCTTGTAGTTTGAAAATCAATAAGACAAGCAGTTCTGAATAACCCCAGTTTGGAAGGGAGATGGGAAACAGAGCCATGGCACTTTGGTAGTATCTGGAGGGTTGGGAATGTTTGGTAAGGTACAGATCTCCTGACCCTAGCTACTAACATAGGACGTGGGTGCAGCAAAGAACGCCAGACACTTTGAGTTGATTAGTTAGCTCCAGGCTGGGCATTCAAGTTTCTCCAGCTTGCAAGCAAGTATAGGGGAACAACTGTCCAGGAAACAGTTGTCTCCAGCCTAAGTCCTGTTGCTGTCCAGACAGAAAGTAGATTTGCAAACATTTACTGCCATTACACACCCTGGTCATGTCAGTCCATGAAAAAAAAGGCTAAAAGTGATTAAAGAGAACTAGTCTGCTCAGTATACAGATGCGATTAAATATACTGCACAACTCTAGGGAATCTCCATTCTCTGCATGAAATTAGAGTTCTGAGTTTGCAAGACTTTCAAAGACATTTTATAGACTTTTAAGTGCTCCCAGAATGATTAGATTCAAATCTCAACTCCCAGGAAGCACACAAGAGTTTCCTCTCAATTCTTTCTCCCTATAGGGCATCTAAAAAAAATATTTTTGGTGTTTGCCTAACCATTTATTCTTTTAGAGCATTAGTTCAAAGTGGATTTGGGGTGTGGAGTATTACACTCAGCACACAAGTAATTCTGGATGACATAGCAATTACCTTGAGATAATCTCTAGTTTTTTGATTTTAATTTTCAATTTTCCCATGACACTACAGCAGAAAACAGAAAATACAAATAATTCCTTCATATGAATGATGCATTAGTGTACTATTAGCTAATTTGAGGGATAGAAATCTTGTTGAGAGCCAAAAGAGTAGATGTTTTAAACTGAATTGTCACTGGTAGGCTTATGGCTCAGAATAATTTAAACGTCTGCCATCCATTAAAATAATCATGAGAAGAGAACAATTAAAATACAGCTCTGAGGTAGACTAAGAACAACTTAAAAGAGCATGGCACTACTCAGACTCTTCTGTCTTGGTCCTATTAACTATCCTTTTCAAATTTTTCCAAACAAAAAAAAATGCTTAGTGTTTAGATTATATTTTTTACTAGATTATAGTTCAGCCTTCAGGTAGGAAAATAGAAAAATTCCCAAATTGCAACTCATATGCTATGTAAAATAAGTACGTAAACAATGCCTTCTCTCTTTAGAGAAACTAAGTTTGCACCGGAAAACCACATTCTACAAAGTCCTCCATTTAACTAACAAAGGACAATTTTGCTTTTTCAATTTGAAAACAGATTAAATGTGTTCTTACTCTAACTGAAGAAGTTAGTGAGAGTTTTTCCACTAAGACAGGATTTCCCCCAACAAGTTAAAAAGACTAATAGTTTAAATTTTGCAGAAACTCCTGGAATCTCAAGAATTGATTCTTACCACCACTGTCTCTGATGTGGGCTTGATTTACATCAAATCTTTACAAAGACAAAAAGAGTCTGGGACATGGGACATGTATTTGTACATAACTCACTGTCCCTAAAGCATATGTATGAATTGATGTCTTTCAGGACATGACATTACCTTTCAAGACATTCTAACCCTAAAAGAGAAAACTACAGATTGTATTTTCAATAATATCTTGAGGCTGGTCAAACACATTGCCTTGAGAGGTTATGGAGTCTCCAAGCTCAAAGATATTCAAAACCTGACTGGACATGATTCAGGGGAAACCTGCTCTAGTTGACCCTGCTTGACAGGGAGGGTTGGACTAGATGGTCTCAGGAGGTCCCTTCCAGCCTCAACCATTCTGTCTGACTGTATGTGAAAGAGGAAAAATAATTATTGTGCTTTATGATTGCACACAGGTCTATTTATTCAATTCAAATGTGCATTTCTAATGCTTGGAAGTTTACCATACTTCTTCTAGAAGAGGCAAAACATCCCATCAACATTCTGAAGAAGGATGCAGATGAACAAGTGAAATACATCATGCATGGACATGCCTGATGCATTTGCTTGTCACACATTTTAGCATTACTTGCATGCAGGCAGCTAGAAGAGCATATTCTACTGAAGTAGCTTCTGTTCTTTATCAATCTTGTTTCCTTTCTCTTGTTTAAAAATCTAACATAGAAGTGGAGAAAAAATGAGGCCTTCTTTTCTATGCAAATTGGATATGCCAAGGTCAGAATCACAACATCTTGTTCTCATCTTTGTATGTGAATTTAACTCTTGAAATCTGCAATCTTTAAAATCCAAGCTTGTGCTAGTAGTTACAATTGTAGTTTACTCATACTGGAATGTTAAACATTAAATAGCAGCATAATATTTTCAGCGGCATGATTCCTGTTTCCCCTCACAATTGTGGGAAAGGACACATTTAATAAATAATTCATTTCATGGTTGTCCTAATTATAACATTTATTTCTGAAGACACAGGCCCAATTTCACTCACAAATAAAAGCTTGTTCAAAAAAAAGATATGTGTTAGTCTTATCTGGGCAGCTTTTCCTGGATCTCCTGTCACAGACTCAAATTCAATATGATAAAAGTACAGTTCAGTTTTCCTTTGCTTTCTGTCTCATTTTTACAAGTATATAAAAATGCTGTTGTCCCGTCTATTAATTAAAACAACAAGTGCTTTTTATTTCTCTCTCTGTTCTTCTCTCCTTTACATACTAATAACTCTTTAATCTCCATTCCTTTGGACACAGCCTTTGACTATTTTCTACTGCCATTTCTCATTCTACCTCTTGCAGTTTTGCTTTCTGGTTGTTTTCATGTTGCAGCTCTTGACATTCTCCATTTCAATTCTAACATTGGATTCCTGTCGCCCTGCACCGCAGATATGCCCTAAAGACCCTGGCAGGTTTCCTTACTTAGGCTCTTCCTGTCATAGGCCCACTTTGGGGTTCAATGCTGAAATTAGTGATATTTTTGGCCATTAAGTTTGAGGAGCTTGGGAGTTTGTATTCAATGTCCTGTTATTGAAGGCACTTTCATGGAATGATCAAAATCCCCATTTCATTTTCTGATCACAACATGTTCTCCTTTCCTGCAAATGTCTGATATATTTCCATGACCATCCAACTAAACAACAAACACCTGGACATGAATATATTCCCAAAATAGAGGCTTTATGGAGATGAAAGGGGACAGTACAGTGACAAATGTGTCCTGATTCATGTAGGAAGCTAAAAATAGTCACAACGCCTGTTCCCTCAATAAAGGCTTAAAGAATAAAGATTAATTTGTTTGATTTTCTTCACCTTTTCTTTTTTTCAGAAAGAGTATTTGATATCCAGTCCTGCTTCTTTGCTTTGGGCTTGCTCTGGCAAATCTTTCCTATTTGAGAGAGCTGTTAGCAAATTCAAGCATACCATAGTGGGGTTCCAGCCACGGCTTGCTTGTTTCTTCCAAAAGAGGGAAGCTTTCCTCTTCTCTCCATAACCCCTTCCTGGCTTCCCACTCTCTTGCACTTCCTCAAAACTCCTTTGAACCAAGCATACTAAACAGTCATTTTTTTAATCCCTTACCCCCCTAATTTAATATTTTTTTGTCAGGTCACTGAATTGAATGGACTCATAGAAGGATTCATCAAATTCCAGAGCTCATGGAGGGTACCTCACTGGAATTGGTTGAGACCAGGGAATTACAAGTGAGGAAACTCTTCATTTTATGACAGTAAGCTATGAGATCAGCTCTCCCTTTCTTGTGAAATGGCAGCATGGGACTACTTACAATAATTAATTCTGTACCTGAAAATATGCAGTTGCAGCTTTGGGCTTGCAATTTGCAACTGTTTAACCCACTCCTGAAAGCAGGGAGAAAGAAATACAAAAATCTATAAACATGTAAGTTTTATCTCACAACTCTTCATAGCTTCATTACCAGAAAATGGCGCTTATCCTTCCAAATCCATTCTCATTATATAGAGAAAAATGTATGCAATCTATACTTTTCATTATTGAGTTCCACCCAATTGTTTTTAAAGGGTATTTCTCTTAGAAAGAAAGCTAAACCACAATGATAATCTCATCAGCTAACAGTATGTTTCCAGTCATACCTGTGATCATACTTGATATGATTAACGGAAGAATGATGAGCTTGAGCATTCTCATCAGCAGTTCCCCAGGAAAGGAAAAGTAGAATTTATCCAGGTTAGATAGTTTGCCATATTCCCGTACCAGCATGCCGATTCCAATACCTAAAAGGCAAATAAAATGTGACACAAATTAGCAGGAATTTTCAGTAGAGACATAGGGGAAAAGGAAGAAAAATAGAAGAAGAACAGTAAAACAAAAGAAGGAAGCAATAAGACACATTTTTACAGTCATGGTAGAACTTTTAAAGGAAATTAGCGAAGAGAATTTTTTGTTCTATATAATGATGATAGGAACAATAATAACACATATAATCCTGAACTTGGAAGATGTCTTTAGGTATGTCAGAAAACACTTGATTATGCCCTCTGGTTATCGGTCCAGTCGAGTAATGACTTCTTTCACTACCTCTAGAAGACCCATAATTGGCATTAAGAAAAGTCATTATAATATATAAACACTACCAAACATTAAAGAAAGTGATATGATATAAATATTTTAGATAATTTGTATTGTCAAAAATATGTCTACCTGCTTCACATAATTAGAAAAGAGTGTGACTACATTCACTAAATTAATTTACTAATTTCCAGAAAATTGATCAACAAAAATACATTCAGCATATTTCACACTCATTCCACAACATGGCAGCTCTACAATACACCAGACTACAAATATAACCAGTGACTGAATCATGGCACAAGGCACCTTCATACTTCCTCTTATCTTTGGATTAAATTAATTATCAGACAGTTCAAACTTCTAAGACAAATCATAGATAAGAACTCTATCAAAAGAAAATAAATCATAGGTCCAAAGACAAATTTCTTCAGTTTCACAGATAATACCTTTATTTTCCATTTCAACATGATTTTCAAATAAAATTACACATGCATGAAATATTTAGATCAGTATTTAGTTATTATGACTGTTGTTCACATACAAACCTCATAATGCTTCAGTCCTGGCTAAACTGAGTATCAAGAGATCTGATTTCTAACTGGATTCAGTGAGAGACATGGCAAGTCAGGATCTTTCATTACCCACTGAGTGCTTAAAGGTCTTACTCATCTAAATAGCCCCACCGGAGTTAATGGAATTATTTTATTGACATGAGTGGTGTGTATTTTGCAAGCAGAATTGTTACAAGAACACAAGAAGATGCTACAAGTCTACAAGTGTACAATTCTCTACTCTACTACTTCTCTACTTCTACTAGAGAAGAAACTCATTAAAATTCTTTTATAGAAAGTAAGGATTTTTGCATGGTTCTGCTTTGTGCTCGTTCACATGGGACCTAGATGTTAGTTGATGAAGAAATGTAAACTATTAGTTACCTTCACAGAATTTGACTCTGAGAGCACAGAAACACAATGAACCATCTTTTCCATGAGCTATCTGCACTTGCAAAAAGAAGCTGAAAGGAAATAGAGGCAGATTACAAACTCCTACCAAGTCTTTCCTATTAATAAAGAGATGGAAAAAGAGCAAGTTAACCTTTCATGCAAAAGGCTGCTTACTATTATGATTTCTGATTTAGGTGTCATCTGTGCCAGTGAACAGTGTTTAAAACCCTTGCAACAATCTTGAATCTTGATAGCCTTGGAGATATTTGCAATACTATGTAAATGCTTTTGATCAGTGAATGATAAGACACAATATTGTCTTTTTCTAATCTAGTGACTCATTCAACTAAATGTTTTGAAAATAGTCTGCACTTTCAGGTAAGCAAGATAAAACTTGGCTTGTAAAATGGTTACATGTATTAAAGTAAGTTGCTAAGGCTTTGATAATGAAAACACTAGTGTAAATAGGTGAATCTGAGCATATAGGTACTCTTCATGTCTTCAAACTATTCACACGACTTAGGGTAGGCATATACTTAAACTGCAGCAAGACTAGACTGTGTTTATTAAAAGTTGTATAATGCCACTTTACTTTGAGCAGGTGTCTAGGACATGTTCTAGGTGGTGACTGTCATGTTTGACCAGCTGAGAAGTTCAATAATTGTACATTTATCAGTATTAATAGCAAGCAGAGAGATTTACCCTCTTTCACTCTTCAGAGTTCTCTTTTCCACTTAATGAAGTGGAAAACTTCTCATATGCTCTCAGAATTTTAGTAAGGTTTCCTTAAGCTTTTTAACTTGCATATTTCACAGATTCACAGAATGATATGGAGTTTGAAGGGTCCTCTGGAGATCATCTAGTCCAACCCACCTGCCAGAGCAGGTTTACCAAGAGCAGGTTGCAGAGGAATGTGTCCAGGTGGGTTTTGAATGTCTCCAGAGAAGGAGACTCCACCACCTCTTGGGGCAGCCTATTCCAGTGCTCTGCTACCCTCAAAGTGAAGAAGTTCCTCCTCATGTCTAGAAGGAACTTCTTATATTCAAGTTTGTGGCCGTTACCTCTTGTCCTATCCCTGGGCACCACTGAAAAAAACACTGGCCCCGTCCTCTTGACACCCTCCCTTTACATATTTATAAGCACTGGAATCATGGAATAGTCAGAGTTCGAAGAGACCTCTAGAGCACAACACTCAGGACTGCATCCAGGTGGATGAAGATCTCCAGAGAAGGGCACTCCATGACCTCCCTGGGCAGCCTGTTCCAGTGCTCTGTCACCTTTACCATAAAGAAGCTTTTCCTCATATTTGAATGGAACTTACTATGTTCCAGCTTGAGCCTCTTGCCCCTTTTTCTATCGCTGGAAACCACTGAAAAGAGTCCAGCTCCAACAACGTTTAACCCACCCTTTAGATACTTATAAACATAAATAAGGTCTCCCCTCAGCCTTTGCTTGTCCAGGCCAAAGAGCCCCAGCTCCTTGAGCCTCTCCCTGTAAGAGAGGTGCTCCAATTCCTTAATCGTCTTCGTTGCCCTACACTGGGCTCTCTCCAGTAATTCCTTGTCCCTCTTGAACTGGGGGGCCCAGAACTGGATGTAGATTGATGCATTGATCAGATCCCCCCTCAGTCTTCTCTTCACTAGACTCAAAACACCCAAGTCCCTCAGCCTTTTCTTGTAAGAGAGATGGTCCAGGCCCCTAATAATCTAATAATTTCTATTTGGTTGGTGTGTTTTTTTTGTCAAGGCTGTTATTTATCTAGTGGTAGTAACCGACAATAGACTTCCTCATTCCAACAACATCTTGAAATTGCAGTACTGCACTCCCTTGCTTGGTTATGCTATTCCTTTACCAGACAGAGCACTTAATATCCACATTAACTTGTATAGTATGCCAACTACAGTAAAATCCAGCTACCTTTTAATTGGAGCTAGCATCTAGCAGATGCTGCTTGAATTTGCTTGAAATATTAATTTCTCTACATGAATACTGATACTGCACCATTTCTGAAACTAATTCTTACATGTGCTAACTTCTGCAAAACACTCTTTCATAGCAAAAGCCTCTACTATATATTAGGATTTTTCCTTTCTTTTCACTTCTCTCTTTTTCAGTTATGGAAGCAAAACATCACTTTTGCTGCTTGCCCTCTTCCTTTTTCCCGTTTCAACAGAAGATGATGGCTGTGTGTAATCACGTGGCAGAACCAGTCTGGCTTGTGTATGTGTGTACAGTAAGTGAACCAAAGAAAACTGGTAAAATATGTCTTGGGAGAACATTATGTTGTAGGTTCTGCCTATCTGGTAAGCGAACTCTGTAACATTTGGCTACCTGGTGATGAACACTCATATATCAGAATCTGCCCTATGTCTAGAGTCCACATTTTTGCATTTTGTTTTTGAAATGTTGTCTAAGGAAGACATGTTGTCTGCATGCAAACAACTATAGGTCTACTATATGTTTTTTTTTCAAGTACTGTGCTGTACTTCATGACACAGATTTGAAAATGAGTAGGAAAAAAACCACACACCCTGTTCAAACAAATTTTGTAATCTCTGGGTTCACCTATACTAGCAGACACAGGGACCGTCACAGATTGTCAATATGTGCTTTTGTAAACTTGGCAATATGTGCTGTCCTCTCAGCAACCACCTGAGCGACCAAATGTAGAGACTATTTACAATTTTTCAGGGAGTGATGGCTGAAGTCTTTTTTTATATAATTATGTGAAGTCAACACAATTCAGATATTGAATTTGAAAACTCAGAACGCCTGAGTAGCTAAATCTGTTCAGGATGTGCAGTATGCAGTGAGTGTAGTTGCCTGCTTTTTACATCATTACCATTGTGGGTCAGAAGTTCTTCATAATCTGATTATATATTTGATAACAAGATACATATCTTTGATAACAAGAATAGCACAGTGCTATGCACCTTTACCTTTACTCACAGGTAAAAAACCATGTAATTTAGACACTACAAAAAAACCGAAGTCCACACATAGACATGCCTGGTCTCATTTCACACTGAAAGAGAATATAAACCAGATAAAAATGGTATCTAACATGTAGGACTCGACTCTCTAACATGTTGTTTGTGCTCATGGATAGCAGCATAGATATGGGATGCACGGTGTTAATTGGCAGGGAGTTCTCACTCTACCAATGTGCATGACACTGCAGAAACAGCGCATCACCTTCAACTCCTACTGACTTCATTATAGGAATGAATATTAGGAATGAACCATAAAGAGAGGAGAAAAGAAATCTAGCATATATTTCCAGAGAACCAATAATCTGTTTTGCAAAATGATTTGTTCTGAATTACAGCATGACCCTCTCTGAAAAAGATAAGTTGTGGTATTTATTTTTCATGTTTTCATATAATTCCAGCTTTCCCTTTCACTGGAGCAGAGTTAATGATTCTGCCTGATATTGATAGCCACTGTGGAAATTATAGGAATTTTGCTTTAATATGGCACTGCAAGAAGCAAAAACGTGCACGTTTCTTGATTCAAAGCCGAGATTTAATTGTACTGCAGCAACATGGATTGTGCTACTAACAAAGTAATTAAGCTCTTCATAATTTCACATGATTTGCTGTTCATATGATAGACTAAAATACAATTACTTCTACCATATTAGTAGGTCTTAATTGGATTATCTTTGCAGAAGATGATTCATGGGACTGAAAAGATTGGCAAACAAAGTTCACTGACTTCATTAGAAACACCATACTAAATATTCAATATAAACACGTCAAATCGCAGCACAGGCAGCCAAGATTGTTGTGGTCTGCGATATAGTCCTTTTGTAATATCTTATAAAATCCATTCTTTTTCAGGTCTCTGTAGAGTTTCTGTAATATCATTGGCTGTCTCTTAACTACAAAGAAATACAGTGCCAACTACAGAATGCTAAAACAGAGGATGTAGAAAAAATTCTTACTTATAATAACACTTATGAACTCATTATTTCAGCTTATTAATTCAGCTCTTGATTATTTTTAGTATTTTCTAATGGTATGCATTTAACTGTTTTACATTTTGCTTGACAATTAATATTTCTTCTAATAAACACACTTGATTGATTGAAAAAAACCAAGGCTCTTAGAAAGATTCGTATTCAGCTGAAAAAACCCCCAAGATTCTTAGAAATCCACAGGCAACTACTGAGGTAGGATTTAGAGTCTCTGAGGTATAATTGCATGGCAACTGATCTTAACTCGCTGGATACTGATGTTGCTCAGACTACCAGCTTGTTTAGAAAGATCTGTGAAGAAAAGTCCTCTTAGAAATCTTCCAGAAGATATTGGACAGACCTTGGTCTACTGAAAAATATGTAATAGGAATGTATTGGAGGAAGGCATGCTCATTCCACCACCATGGTGAGGCCCCTTGTGTCCCATCCCTGATTAACCTGTTGAGGGTGCAGCAGCTGTAAATTCCTTCACACAAATGACACACTATCATCTGACTGCAGCATGAGGAAAGTTCGGGTAGACAATCACTCTGTGATAGACCTTCAGGAATGAAGGCAAGGTGGAGCACTGGCCAGAGGGGTAAAAAACCAGCTTCTCCAGTGTGGGGTACTCCCCGTACAGCAAATGTAAAGGCCACGGCAAGCAGCAAAGCCACGTAACTGCTGCTTTCTGTGCTGTGGGAGCCTGTAGCAGGGCTGATAACACAAAGCAGCCTGTAGCAGTGACTGATAACACTGAGCGGCCTCTCTGCAGTTGCCGCCCTGCACGGCGCCCACCCCACCCTCACTCAAACCAAGGTGGTTATACCATTCAGCCAGAAAAAGGGAAACAATGGCCATCCTCCTGCACCTATGAGTGACCACAGTTCTGGTGAACGTTGAACCAGTGTTGCCCCTGAACAGCAATGTGCAGATGGCTAAGCAGTTTGATAATTTAACAGTCTCTCCTACAGGACACCTAGTTTCCTCTCATTCACATAAATAGCTGTAGATCAACTTCATGTGTACGTGTCTTCCAAATATTTTCAGTATGCAGATATAACTTCTGAGAAAGCCAAGATAAAATAATACCATTGAAGTATAGCAAAAAACTTTACAATTGTGCTTCATCTGTACACAGTGAGATGTACTCATCAGTACACTAGTGAGAATTGCTGCACAGAATTGCTGTACCTACTGGAACAGTCCATTAACATACAGAAAAAATACCAAGGGTGTTGTGAAGAATTCATTCCTTGGTTAGTCCTTAACTCTGTTGAGGTAAATTAAGTCATATCAGAGACACGATATGCCTCTTTCACAGCTTTTCAATGAACTTGGTAACAATAGATTTGTGAATTTAACAACACTGCTTACAACTGTAACATAATAAACACTGTATTATAAAGATTATGTCATAAATCCAGTAATTTGGGGGGAAGATTCTAGTTCTTTCCTAGCCCACATTTTCTTATAAATTTGGATGCGCACTGGTGAAAACACTGTACTGTTGGGGAATAGTGTGTGAAACTCATCAAGCCTTCAGGAAAAGTGAACTCAAACTGGGACATATGCAAAGAAGGACTGTGGAGTGACAGAAAGAATCAAGAGCCTACCTTCTGAAAGGAGATTAAAGAGCTTGGTTTGTCCAACAGAGATGAGTGAGCTAGAAATATAGAAAATGTTTGAGCAGCAAGAAAAGAGCAATGCTTTGACAAATGGATGCATACTGAACCTGAATACACTTAAACTGGAAATTGTAAGGCTTTCAACAATCAGACTTATGAACATAGCATCCTAGGAGGATGAGCAGCACCAAGAAGCCTACCCAGCTTTAAGGTGGAGTATAACATGCTACAGAAGTTTATATAAATTGGCGTAATCTGAAGCAGCAGTAGACTAGATATGATAAACAAGGAGGTGTATTTCTATTCCCTATTTCTGTGTTTTACAGCACATTTTGTATCTTATGTCACAATGGTAACTTACCCTTCTATTTTGCAGACCTTTTCCATGAGTTCTCTCAGCTATTGCTTCTAAACCCACTACTATTCCCCTTCACCCCACCCATCTGTAACTTGGGTGCCTTCTTTAACTGTGATCTCCCTCCTCTGCAGTCATCCAGACATGTACAGCTGTTGTTGCTTCCTCCATATCTCCAAATCCACTCAATTTCATAAAATAGTACTTTCATTTGGACCCCATCTGTAACTCATTTCTGATACTGTCATATCCCCAGTTCAATGCTCCTAGTGTCTAACATTTTGCTTACATTGCTTAACCTATTACAGCACCAATGGCACCACTCCAATGCTGCACCAAAAACCAGAGCTTCTCATCTTTTCTTGTAAAAGCCCAGTGATATTCAGTTCTCTTTCCACAATATTTGCTTGCTGTCCCAAAGCTGTATGGGAACTTTTGTACAACCTGTATAGCCCAAGAGATACTATCTCAATAGAGCATGTGAGGAAAAATACATCTTCATTTAAGACCTCTGACACACACAATAAAGTAAATGTCTGACAATGGTATAAAAAAGGTGAAAGGCTGGTAACTGTGAATATCTGCCAGATTCTGACCCTTGTTACAGCTTCTGTTTTAAATTGTGATAACAGGAAAGGGCAGTAAACAGGACATACTGTTCTAGCTATCCCCTTGCTGGAAGGGCAGTGGAATGATTCTGACTGTAATAAATTGAGATAAGCAGCCGGAAAGGCAATTTAGTGGAAACTAAAGAGAGACAGATCAGACTAAAGAGAGACAGATAGTGACATGCAGAACTATCCTTATTATGAAACTAATGAAGACATCAAAGCATTGAGAAATCAGAGATATGACCTAGAAAATTAGCTCAAATTAAGCAAGGCCAGGTTATTTGTGGTTTCAAAAGCATGAAAGGACCAAGAAATAGCTGTTTTGCAATATATGGTGAAAATACTTAGACTACATGTAATCCATAGAAATTGTTATCACATGATATGTTTAATCTTCTGGCATGCTAATGGCTTCTCATGGAATGTGCAATACAGTAAATAGAGAAATAAATCTGAAACACTTAGTCCAGTATTCCCCTGATCTTCAGCATAATACATAATACAAAGTGATCTCACACCATGAGATATTGTTGTGGGGCCATAACTAAGAATGCCTTCCACAAATCCTATGAGGCTTCTATTTAAAAGAGAAAAAAAAAATAAAAGTAGGTTTGCAAACAGTACAAGTGTTGTTTGTGAGTAGTCTCAACCTGAAAATTATCTATTTGCTGGCATATATAAGAAGAAAGTGTCTTTATGATTTGTTAAGACGTAAATAGAAAATAAAAATATTTTTGCGAAAATATTACAGTATTTTCCCTTAAATAATATAGGGAAATTTGAAATAATAAATATTTTGCTGGTATTAGTATTGGTGTTATTGTTTCAAATGGAAAGAAATATTTCATTGACTTTGGTCAATGGAGCTTTGCAGAATGTAAATAGACCTTAGGGTCACTCCTTCCAAAACTCTCTTCACATAAAAGAGAAACGTCTAGCCATAGTTTCACTTCAATCACATAAAGTGAAACCCATGGTCTAGGTTAATACAAGGTACAAAATATATCAACAATAGGAAAACACTTTACATGGCAGAAGAACAAGTAAAAGTTAGCTTTTCTTTGCTTCAAAACAGTGCAATAGCTAAAGCAGCACCATGATTAACTTCAGGTTTATTTGTTCTTTTGTTGGTTGAAGTTTCTGTCTCAGAGCATTTTTGATCCTAGTAGTATGTGAAACTCTCAAATTAAACTGTTGGCCATTCTGCATTTTACTTTGTCTTTAAAATTAAATTTAGACATTCATTATGAAAAGCTTGCATCCTGTTTTGATCTGTATGCAGTGTGACAGGGAAGAATGACAGATAAGCACCACAATTGTCTAAAGAGGCATAAAAAGTCACAAGTACCATCTGCACTGCTCTAAATCAGACCAGGAAGAAAACAGGGTACTTTGTTAAATTTCCATGCTACCATGTTAATTCAGGATTTCTGGTCTTTACTTGTTACAAATTCCAAATTAATAAAATGTTGTGATTCAGAATTCAGGAAAGGAATCAGATGTTTGCTTTGCTTCTGACTATACTTGTCAGAAATGGACAGGGTAGTAATTCTTTTACTTTAGTATGTTCCCTTCAATTTTTTTCCTGCTGTGAAGAAACAGCTCTGGTTTTGCTAGTTTATTTCAAGAGGCAATTGATCTGCTTCATTGTTTGTAAATGTAATGCTGTATTGTGCAAGCAAAGAGAAATGCCACAGAAGACACCCTAAACTAAGCTAATAGGCCGCTTTTTGGTAAAGGTACAAGGAGGAGGAAATGAAAAACAGCAAAGCCTTAGGCCATATGCAAAATGGGCTTTCTGTTTTAAATTACACTTATCAGAAAAAATAACAACTTACTGGTAGAAACTGAAAGACTTACAGGTTTATGGGGTTTGGAGGCTGCAGGCTACACTTGCAAAAGAAGTACAGTGAGGATTCAGGGTGGCCTTCTGAGTGGTGAGAGGCTGTGAATAGAGTGATACGTAACTAATTGTTCTGTTGTCTTTGCCCTACGAGACACTCATTCTTGTAAGAATGCACTGGGGGCTTCCAGTAATGCTAGCATGTGCTGATACTGCTCTGATATGGATGAATTTTAAAAGAACCAGTGTGTTTAAAAGCAGCTGTCAAATCCCTTTGTATCTGATTACAGAGGGAGCCTAGGTGTGAGTGCAACTGACAACTTTATTTATTTATTTTATTTTATTTATTATTTATTTTTTTTAAACATGGACCTGTGGACAAAAAATATTCTTATGTGGAGATATTACTATTTGATACTGTAATACAAAATAATAATTTTCATTAAAATTAAAGTGACTAGACTTTTGGCATATGGACTGCTGGGGTGATATCATAAAGCACAAACCAGAAGCTCCAGTGGCAAATCCTGGCAAATAGCTGTAGCTGCACCACTTTAAGTTTCTGCAATGCTGGTGTTACAGATAGGAGCTAAGCATATTCCAATCTTGCTCCCAAATGCAGGGAGAGAAGGAAGTCTGACGCCAGCCTCGATCTAGGCTCAACCTAGGGAGGGAGCTGCAGGGGCAGGGACCGAGTAAGCGTCCCTCCGTTCCAAAGGTGCCCAAACCAGGTATCCGGGCACGCTGGAGACCTTCACACACACAGCCTCCAGTCACTCCACCCCAGCCTCCATCGCTAGGACCCGCCGCCGCCGCCCCGCAGCCACCACGGACAGCTCCCGCGCGCGGGGCGGGCACCGGGAGCCCCGCGTCTCCTCCGAGAGCCCACAGCCGGGCCCACGCGTGAAGGGGAGGGCGAAGGAGGGCCATAATGGCAGAGTACAGAGCTCTCCCTAACTGCGTTAACACACCTGCGGTAAACACGAGCTGGCAGCGTGGCCAGTGGCCAAAGGCCATTGGCGTGCAGGCCTGTATGAGGAATAGCGTGGCCAGCAGGATTAGGGAAGTGACCGGCCCACTCTACTCGTCACTGGTGAGGCCCCACCTCAAGCACCGTGCTCAGTTTTGAGCCCCTCATTAAAGGAAAGGCGTTGAGGTGCTGGAGTGATGAAGCTGGTGAAGGGTCTCAAGCACAAGTCTTATGAAGGCTGGCTGAAGGAACTGTGAAAAAGGAGACCCCAGAAAAAAAGGAGACTGAGGGGACACCCTAAAAGGCAGTTGTAGCAAGGTGGGCGTCAGTCTCTTCTCAGAAGTAACAAGAGATAGCATGAGAGGAAATGGCCTCGAGTTACACCAGAGGAGGGTTAGATTGGGTATCAGGAAAAATTTCCTCACAGAAAGGGTTGTCAAATACTGAAAGAAACTGCCCAGGGAAGTGGTTGAGTCACTATCCCTGAAGGTATTTAAAAGGTAGGCAGATGTGCTTAGGGATATGGTTTAGGGATGGCCTCAGTAGCGTTAGGTTGATGGTTGGACTCAATGATCCTAAAGGTCCCTTTCAACATAAAATAATTCTATGATTCTATGGTTCTATGATTTATGGCAGGTTGAAGAAAGGTTATCTGCCATTCACAGTCTCATGTGATTGGTGGCTGTATCAATTTAAATGTTACCTTTCTCATGTCCTCTTCATGAATATCTGAACAATTTCACATGCATGCTGTTAAAAAAACCCCAACCCTTCAGAGTTGTAGGCAGACTCACAGGTATCTGAAGTTCTGAATTTGTTTAGGAAGTGACAGAAAGACATCCCATTAAGTGACAAATAAAAGTACTTGTAACCTGCAAATTTATGTGAACTGAATCTCTCAGAATCATGCTACTCAGCCACAGAATTACTACAAAAAATTATTGGTCTAATAGATTTTAAAAACCTAAGTATTTTTAAAAATTGCAACCTATTTGCGTATTCTCTCCAAGTACGTAGAAAGAGCTCTCTTTCAGTATATTGTGCTACCACAACTCAATGTCTGAGATCGTATGTACTCAAACCACTTGCACTTGTATTTCCACTGTAAGAAAAAAGCTGTTATGCTGAAGAATTTCTCAGGACTACAAGCTATTAGACTATGACCCACAGACTAACGAATGAGTAAGTATTTACACATCATCAGCCTTTTACCTTCGTGACTGGTTTGGTTGTGTCGCAGCAGTGACCTCTTGGAGACAAAGCGATGATAAAAAATAGATGCTCTATAAGAATCCTATGAAGTGTGACTTAAACTCTCCCTTTGGAATTGTCCTTTGGAAACCTGTTTCAGGGTGAGTAAATTTCAGGGATATTTCTGGTTTACTTTTACATGATTGTACAAACTGGAAGCAATATAACTTTTGTTATTAAAGGTTGAAGAAGCACTTAAAATAAGTTGACTTTTAAACTGCTCTTGCTAGCTCAGCTGCTTTGGGCTCAGTCAGGCCAATGGAGCAAAAAGATGCAAGATATCCCTCCTTTCACACTCACCTACATGAGGCTGTCACTCTCCTGCCCCTCTGCCTCACAGAGAAGGGCGAGACGGGGTAGGTGCAGATGAGCCCCAACCTCATCTCCCAGTCACTGCTCAGCAGAGATGACCCCATTGCAGACCCCACATATGCACTAAGAACTAACGAACAATGAACTCGCTTCTTGGAGCCGCTATTCCAACAGACCTACGGCTGAAATTATACACAATGCAAGACTCAGAATTAGCCCTGAATCTGAAATTCAGTCAACTTCCATTCCAAATCTAAGTTCATAGATGTCCCCACATCACTTTGGTGGTCTTGAACAGAATCTCTACTAAGGTAAGAAAAAAACCCTCTTGAGCCTTGAGGTTTTTTTTTTTTTTTTTTGAATAATATATACAGGTGTTTTCACCAAAAAGATGAGACGATCTTAAGATATTTTGTGTACAGATTTTAAATAATTTCCCCCCCCCCCCCCCAAAAGAAATTCCACTGGTTTTGAAAATGTAAGTGACAGGCAAATGACTGAGCGGTTCAAATAAAACACACAAAATAATTCTCTTGAAGGAAGAAGTGTTTGGAATTCTTAGGGGTTTCTGTCTGTTTCTGTCTTCTCTTGTCAGAGATGGACACAAGTAATGAGGAATTTTTTTTCAGCTTAGTAAGGGTACTAGTAAACATAAGCATATCTCACTAGAATGCTAAACATGGCTCTGATAACGATGAGCAAAAATCATGATTCCATATGATAATGCTGGAATATCAGGCACTTTGCAGCGCAGCTGGACAGCATTCACATTTCCACAGCTTTCTGTGTTTGATATTTCCACTCCTCATTCATGCATACCTCTCTGAAAATTCTAAACATGTTTTCTGCTTTCAAAATGATAAGCGATACTCTTTTGTTCATGAATACTAAATTGTTGCTCAAAACTAAGTAGATTAATAAACCTCAGAGTAATTTCCCAGAGTATATTAAAAAAGAATAAGTATGCAAATTTAATTATGAAGGGTTTGTGGACTACAGATATATTACAAACATTCCTCAAGCTGTAATAAAGAGATATCTGAGTCATCCTTACAAGAGTTTTACTGTTCTCCTTCTGTAACTTATTTTACCTGCAAGAAATATTGAAAATGCAGCAGATACATAGCTACTTTCAAAATGTAATTTGCTCCATAGCTCAAGAATTTTTTATGAAGACTTTCTTTGCTATATCATAGAGTTCCCCTGAGTTCTGATCTGTTAATTACAGTGTAGCAGGTAAAGAAGTCCAAAAACACAGGAAGTATCTGGGTGTCTGCTACTCTCTCAGTGTGAATTCCCACTGGGTATTAGGGGGATCAGGGTGAAATTGTCCCCACAGTTCCCACATTGCTGGGCTCTGTGGCCCTCGGGGAAATCTCATTTGAGAATGATCAGCTTGAGGATCACATCATACACATCAGTTCCACTTACATTCATTGAAGATAATAAGAGGGGAACCACTTCTGTAATTGGGAAGTATGTTAGCTCATAAAAGGGTACCTGACAGGAGTACATGGGAAAACAACTGTACACACACAGACACAGACACATACACACACTCACAAAAATCTTTCCACTTAACTAATGAGGTGAAAAAGAAGTGAGATCTTCCATATACTCCAAATGCTGAATTCGTGGAGGAAAACACACATACATAATCATACACCATACATAAGTACATCTCTGATTACAGCTTATAAGTAGCTATGTTGAATTCCAAAGAATAATTCTCTCCTGAACAAACGCACACAGAAATAGGTACGTTGCGGCCAAAATTCAAAGCAGCAGCAAAGTCATCTGAGAGAGACCCATCAAACAACAAGTGCTGTTAATGAAGTACGTAAAGCAGCACTTGTCTACAGGAGCAGTAATGTCAAGGAAGCTCTGCTTGCTTAGCATCAAAATAATGACCAGGAGAAAATGAAAAGCCTGCATGACTAGGATCAAAATTTTGTCCTATGGAAAAGTCTTTCTTGGCTACGTCATTTGGTCCTTTTTCCCACCAGTTCTTAATAAGATGGCATTCAACTCATTTCTCCTTCAGAAACTTGCTGGCAAGCTGAGGAGAAATCCTCCAACCTTTACAATGAAAGTCCCAGGGAAAGCTGGGTGGCAGTACCTAACTCTTCCCATTGCATGGGGACTCGGGCCATCAGAAGCCACCACCAGCACCCTCCCACCCCACAGCCTCTCGGTCTCAGCAAAGCTCCGACCCACAGACCGACCCAAGGCTCTCTGTGGTCCTGTCCTGGCCACCTGTGGTCCAAGGCGTGCTGAGGTGGCCCAGGGTGGGTCTCGAGGGCCAGGGAGACCTGCAGCACCCACCCACCCACCCAGGAAGGGTTCACGGCCACCCACGAAGGGCTCACGGCCAGTGAGACCACTGGCGGGTTTTTCGTAGCACGGTTTTACCCTACTGATTACCAGACCTTTGTCACACGGGCTGGAGGGAGGGAGGCCCGGCCCAGAGGGCCCCGGGCACCTCGCCTCTGGGCGCCCCGCTGCCCACCCGATCCTCCGGGAGGGGGCCGGGGGCGCTGAATCGACCCACGCGAGACCCCCTTTTAGCCCGGCCGCCGCAGCACCAGGCCGCCACCGCCGACCCGTCCCCGGCTGCTGCGGCTATGCTATCGCCCGGGTAGGGCAGCCGTCCCCTCCCTCCCGCCCCCCCTTGCCGTTAGACCGGCGGCGGGCGGGATCGGTGCGGGCGGGAAGCCGCCGGTCGTTCCGTAGCGCCCGGCCCGGTTCCGCGGCGGCGGAGCGCCCCTCGCTGGCCTTGCCTCGGCGCCCCGCCGCGGGCCCGGGTCTGGCGCCGCGCCGGCCCTGCGGTGGGCAGAGCCGTACCGTGCCGGGCAAGGCCGGGCGGGGGGCGGTGGCGCCGCGCTCCCTTCCCCTGCCACTCACCCATCAGCACGGCGGCCACCGTGCTGAGCAGCAGCCAGTTCTTCCTCAGGAAGCCCGGGCAGCTCCATCCTTTCCTGCCCGCCTTCGCCATAGCGGGGGCGGATGGCGAGGGGTCGTTGTGGAGAAGGGCGACCGGGCCTGGGTCTCTCCAGGCGTGCGGAGCTGAGGCGAGCGGCAGCGCCCGCCTGCCTGCGCCGCTGCGGGCTGAAGGAGGGGAGGCGGGGACGTTACACCTCACCTGGCAACGGGCGAGCCCGGCCCCCCCGCCCGCCTCCCCGCACTCCCTCCGCCTCCCCGCCCCTCCGGCCCCGCTCGCCCCGCTGGCCCACCGGGCCCGGCCTGGCTGCCGAGCGCCCCTCCCTTGCTGGCCCGCCCTGCTTCCGCGGGGCAGCGGTCCGGGGCGCTTCGCCTCTTCGACCCCAGCGGCCCCGGGTGGTGTGGCAGGGCAGGGCCGGGAGGAAGGAGGCGCAAGGTGGGTGGTGGTCCCTGCTGAAGGCTGACAGACTGCGGGCAGTGGCCGGTGGGGTTCCACGGCCCGGTCCCCGGCTGGCTTCCCTGCTCCTGCGCCCTTTATGCCGGACCGCTGGGTTTTGCGCCACAGAGAGGTGGAAGCCAGCCCCCCGCCATGGCGGACAGAGGGGAGGGTGCTCCATGGCGAGGCCTGCACTGCCCACACCGCCTGCCAGGGCACCGCCGTGCTCCCTACGGCCCACCCGCAGGCGGAAGAGTGGGTCCTGGGTGTTGGCGGCTGCTGGGAAGCCTCCAGGGGTTAGGCTTTGGTGGACAATCTCGGGTTAAAGATTAAAGGTAAATATCCTGCCTCCTGTCCCTGGTGGGACAGTTGGGGGTGGAGAGTATCGAAATGGCTTGTAGTGTTTCCCACTGGGGTTTTATCCTGGTATGTTTAAATGACAAAGCTGTGAAGAAGTATTCGTTTCCCCATGTAACTTGGCAAGTTACAAGCCTTGACAATGGTCTCCTTTCCCCCGCCCACCCCATAAACATAACTAAGGTATACATACAATTGGTACCCGATTCCCTGTTTACCCTGAAAACCCTGTGATAAGGTTTTCAGTATCTGTTTATAAACTTGTTGATTATGATTTTCAGACTTGGAGATCAATTGGTAAGTGTAAGCAAGAAAAAAAAAAAAAAGACTGCTATTGTCTTGCTAAACGACGTGAAGGAGAGTGAAGAATGAAAGTTTAATTTATCACATTTAATTACATCCATTCCAAAACATAGGCTGCTGAATTTTTTATGATTTTTGTCTGTGATGACTGACTACTCAGGCCTGGGGTAGATCAGCAAAAACTGCAATTGAAACCTTGTCATATTTCCTCTTCACATGGATCTGGCTGTTTGGGTTGACAGTTTGGGGAAAGAGACAAATATGTCACTTGCTTAGACAGGGAAGAGCTCTGAAATCCACCGGAATGAAAAGCAAGAGCCATAGTCTAGCCCAAGCATTAAGACCTGGAGCCAGCTGTGTAAATTTATATAAAGACTCCTAAAAAAGTCTTCATATAAATGTCTTTTCAAATGTGTTGAGCAACTGCAGTAATTTGTCTGCATCTGTCACCATTAGGAGAATTTAATTAAAAAAATAAAAGGAAGCCTAGTGGTAGAAAGGAAGCAGATGATTAAGTATCATATTAGTTTAATTAAATCATAGAAGTTTCTAGACCACTTAAAAGGAAAGCTGGCATACTACCATATTGCAAAGCCGCAGGAAAAAAAGCCAAAAAAAAAAAAACCTAATGCAAAAAAACAGTAAGAAACACCATGACTGTGTCCAGAATTTGGTACAGAAATGTGACAAAGTGTGAGTGGCATTGAGGATATATAGAGGGAAAAAGGCACAGTGAGGTCTCGGGGTGGGCAGGATCAAGCTTACCCTGTGCAGAAGAGCTCTGGCCTTGGTTCTTACTGCCACAGAATGTAAGATTTGGGGTTTATTTCTTTATTTATTTCATCCCACATATACTGGCAATCTCAGATGTTTCAGTAAGTAGAAGGTCTGAGTTGTCCCAGGAGGCAGGGAGGTGGTATGTCTCTGGGCAGTGGCAACAAAATCGTTTGCAAGATAATGGTAGCATTTAGGCCTGCCTTTAATTTTCTGTCTATTCACTTTCTCAGGTACCCTTTCTTAAAACTTACTCTGCTTTTCTTATGAGCTGTTTGGTGAGCTAGAGAAAATAACTGCAATACAATGGTTCCTGAAAACTAGCTAGAATTAAGTTAGAGTTTACTTTTTCCTCCATGGAGTTTCCATGCTTTCTTTTCATGCTTTAAGTATCCTTTTCATATTGGGGATTTCATGGTACCTGCTTGGAAGAGCAAGAATTGTCTGCTGCACTCTTAGCACACAATCAAATGCCCCCCTGCTGGTATATAGCAATGTGATTCTAGCCGATATATGCCTTCCTGGAGCTTGCAGTATCTTAGAGCAGTTGTGCAGCCTCAGAAAAAATGTAATACAATTATGCTATATAACTTGTGAAAGGCAGAGTTGTATCTTATTTCCATGTTCTGCAACAGTAGAACAATATACATTGAATTGTAAGACCTCTACATACTTTTTGTGTCCTGCTACATCACAATGTTTCTGTTATTTTTCTGCTAGTGTTTTGTCCCTAAAAATTTTTTAAAAAGCATGCCAAAATTCTACGGCTTTTTTCTTTAAAATTTGTCTGTCTTTTTTTTTTTTTACTTCATCAAATCTAATTCTATGGACATGACCTTGAAAAAAAGAAGTTGATAACTCATGGCCTCCACAGAAATTTAAAGAAGCATTTTCAAAAAGACTTAGGCAGGTGAAATAGAGATGTTTTAAACATCCTGATGAGCAAGCTGTTTTTAATTTGATCTTCCTATTATAGAATGACAGACATTGGCTTTGATCCTGGATGTAGAGTCAAGCTGGCAGTTTCTGTATGGGGAGCTATAAAAGAAAAAACTGTAATAAAAGTGTCCCAATAAAATGGAAAAGAATTAAAGGTAGCCCAAGCACATGGATCATTCTTGAAATGTTGAAGTTATTTTAAAAATGAACTCAGCTATGGAAAAAGACCAAAAGAACTAATACTTTGAGAGACTAGCAGCCTGTAAAGCTACCAAGCAGAACTGCTGAGCAAACAAAAATCTAAATTCTATCCAAACGATTTTTATCTATGTGTGATTTCAAGACATCCTGGAATAACTATGAAATGAATAGGATGCATGTGTGAAAAAATGTCAATACACTTCATGTGTAATATGAATACTTTCTTTAGCTGTATTGCTCACTGTTACAAAGTTCTTAGAGTGGATCATGGGTAAGATTTGTATGAGTGTCAATATGGTTTTATTTTCTGTGTTTAACATGTTGGGTTTTTTTAATCTTAATGAAACATATAGAGAAATCAGTCTTGAAAAATCTGAACATTTGCCCTGGGAAAAACTGTCGTGCATTTACATGTCTGGTTTTTTTTCTTGGAGCTAATCCAGGATACTTTGTTCTAGACCTAGGATCACACATAAAACTGACTATTATATTGACAATTATTACCACATGGTGACTTGATCTGTGTATAGCCATTTCCAACCCGTAGAACTGTCCTAACAACATTTTAAGTGAATTGCTTAGGAACATAGCAAGTAATTTTACCAGCTGGGGATATTTTCCATTCTGTGGCATTTGAGTGTTCTGGTGCTGGGAGAGGCAGAGAGGTTTTACAGGAACTTAGCACAGTGTAGTGCTCAGGGCAGCAAGTAGAAGCTTGCCTCTTTCTACTCCTTAAAATGTATCTTCAGAAATTGTAGTTAAGAGAAGGAAAAGCAATTTAAAATTAAATATTTAGTCCTTCATCTTTTTCTACGTAGGTTAGCCCATTATTATAGTATAAGCTTTTTGACAGTTGATTTGATCTGTAAAAAAAATAGTGACATGCCTTTTCCTAAAAATTCCAGGGGTAGGAAATTGCATCTCAGGGCATGGGGTATGGTACTCTTTAAATACTTTGATAAAACAACAGTATTTAGCAGAGATTTCAAAATACAGGTGCTAATAATCTATCTGGAATGTGGGTAGTTTTTTTTTTTTTTTTTTAATTTGAGGCCAGTTCACCAGAAGGGAAGTTTGCAATTTAGTACCATAAAGTCAGAGAGCACATGCAAAATTTCAAAACACTGAGTAATCAATTACGGTCTAATATATCTAATCTTAATGCAAAAATAATCCAATTAAAAAGGATAGTATTTCTAAGTACTGTGAAAATTTCCAGTTGTCATCCTTTGGCACTGGACCGTGTTGCTGCACTGGCTTCTATTATTGTTAAAGTAATTGAAAGTTTTGTGTCTCACTGTATTCTAGTAAGTTGAAGAGTAAAATCTTTATGGAGTTAACTAAGCATGAGCTACCCAAGCACAATGCTTTTATCTCTGAGTTCCAGAATTGGGCTATTAGCAAAGTTGCTTTGCTTTGGTTCCACTCTTTCTAGACAAATATGAAGGCTCAAACTAGAGATGGGAATAAAAAGTGTGATTCATTGAAGAGGCAAATGAGGCTCAAGGAAATGACGAATCTGTGTCATATGTGTGCAAAAATACTGTACTGTGAATAAGTGCACAACATTGCAGGATTTTTCCTTATAACCTGGAACCTGTGCCTCCTGACATTTCACCTCAAAGTTTAACTGCCATATACAATATGTAATATAGCTGGATAAGCAAAAAAAAATAATATTTTGATGCCAAGACAACCTGTAAAATAAATAAACAAGATAGATATCCCACCTGTCCCCAGGGGCAGAGCTGATGCTTTGCTGGTCTTTATTTTTTTTGTGGGGGGATGCAGGTTTCATGGCAGTTATATTTTTGCACACAGAGATACTGTTTAATCCAATGTAGGTTAGTTTTAAGCTACCAGATCCCATATTGGTGCATTTAACTAATCCAACCCACTCTCTTAATTTTAAAGGCATATCTATTTCTATTCCAGTAGCTGGATCTGAATACACAGGGGGATCCTGGTTATCTACTTACACCTTCCAGTAAGATTGCCAGTAGCTCTTTTATCTTCTGTTTGCATGGGTTTTTCTACTGTCTTATCAAAGACACTCTAAACCTTATCAAATTAGTCATTCTTCTCTGTGTTTTTCTCAACTGAGTTTTTTTCAGACTTTCAGTTTTTGGTCAAAATAGTATTAAGCAAAATTATCTGGATTTGGCTATATTCAAAAGGAGAGGAGGGTTTCCTTCCTTCCTTCCTTCCTTCCTTCCTTCCTTCCTTCCTTCCTTCCTTCCTTCCTTCCTTCCTTCCTTCCTTCCTCTCTCTTTCTCTCCTTTCTTCTCTCCTTCTTTCCTTCCTTCCTTTTTTCTTTCCACATAAAAATGTGTTTTGCATATCAAGTTTTAAATGGTAAATATTGTCATGGTTTTGAACAGATAGGCCAACCAGAATGCCAGATGGCCCCTCCCTCCCCCTTCTTCAAAAAGAAGAGAGGAAGTGATAAAGAGATTTATGAGTTTAGAAAAATAACTAAACTGCTGTAATGAAAATATTAATAAATAATGAAATAATAAATAACAATAAGAAGAAAAAAAAATTTTTAAAGAAAAAAAAATACAGTATATACAAAACCGTATCAAGCTCCCAGGATGACAATCACATCACCAGCAGGCACAAGGGAAAGTCCCAAACTGGACTTGGTGACAGACAGGAGCTGGATTCTGGATCTGGAGTCAGGAATGCTTAGACCAGTATCAAAAGCCAAGGAACAGGCAAGATCCTCTTCAGACATCATCCATTGAAGAAAGTGAATTAACCCTTTGATTCCTCAGCTTTTATACTGAGCATGGTGTAGATGGAATGGAATATCCTGTTGGTCAGTTTTGGGTTACCTGTCCTGTCCCCTCCTCCCTGCACGTGTGACCCCTCTACTCTTTTCTGCTTCCAAACCTTCAAATGGGCAAATAATTAAATTAGCTGACCTTGGTTGTTATAGCAGTAATTATAAGGAAGAGCCTCTCTGCATACTGTTTCTTGGTATAATCAAGTCTAATCACTCTGAGATCGAACAGTTCTAAACAATACGCTGTTAATTTCAGAGTTTAGTTAGTTAGAAGAGGGCTAGCTAAAAAGTAAAATTAGTGAACATCTGCTTTATCTCAAACCAGGACAACTATATACTGTTTACAGAGGGTTGAATGGAAGCCATGCTCTGAAACTTACCAAAGGCAGATATGTTTTGCAAACTCCAGCAGTCCTCATTTGCCTGGAAAGTATGATGACATATCTGTGAGGTGATCACGGGCCAGCAGCGTGTAAATCCATGAAAATATTACAGTAAAGGATTTAAAAATGTTTCTTTCATTTTCTAAATTATTCAGATGATTAGATGTCCATGAAAAGAGGTAGACCAAACTGCAAACAGCTTTCCTCCCTATTACACAAAATGTCAGGGATGAATATGAACAACACGTATTTCTCACAGCACCTTTCTTTAGCTTCATGGCAGAAGGAGTTCTGGTAGTAAAAAGGAAAGAAATTATTCATTTTGCATGATGATTAAAATTTTCGGAGTTTATGCAAAGCATTTAGAAATGTCTGGCAGATAATACCACTGTGGCACAGATGGGATTTCTGTGGAAAGGCAGGAGAATGGGCAAACTTGTATTCAAGTAACTGATTTAGAAATGTCTATAAAAATTCATAAAGCCGCTACCCTAAACTGATGTCCAAATGTGATCAAGATAGGATCAGATGGAGAAGAAAAATACATCTGCAGCCTGGAGTGGAGGCTGACCTTTTGGTTTCTGCAATAGCTTGCCACCTGCTGACTCAGAAACATACACTGCTTAAGGCAAATGACAAACAGGAATTTGAACTGGACCTGATACATGCTTCCGAAATTTTGTGGATCAGGTATTATTGCTTGCAGATGTGACTTGCTGTTGCAAAAGAAAAAATGTATTTAATATTGCTCTTTGGCATACCAACACCTACAAGGTACCTCCACCTCAGAGCAGAGTTAGTTCACAGCAGCACCAGCACCTGACCTCCAGGACTATGTGAGAAGGCTCTATCCTCATCATACTGGCAATCAGTTCTTACAACCTTAAAAAACAGAGAGGTAAAAGTATGTTAAAAAATATCATTTTATAGTAGAATAATATATTGTTACCCAAACAAAGATGATGATATTGCCTTTCCATGCTGGAGTAATATTGTTTTGCTTCCATAGTGTGTGAAGTGCATATGCATTAATATATGGTGACAGTGAACAAAGGGCAAAGTTCTGCTGCTGCTCCAGCTGTTCTGCAGAATGACTCATTATGTGATATATCATACATGCTACTCTAATACATATGTAATTATAAAATTATTGATTCTTACAGTAAGTCGCTCCTTGCCGTTCTTCACAAAAGGCATCAATGGAATTGGGGGCCTTTGTTCACCCACACACATTTTGAAACTTATTTTAATGAAGACATAAGGAAGCAGAACACTTTCTTGATAGAAGATAATGATAGCAAATGACAAAATTATTTTAAAGCTCAAGTCTCTTGGTAACACATTGAAATGGATGAGTGGGTGAACACTAATTTGGAGAATGTTGTGCAAGTTTGAGGAAATAGGTTAACGTAAGTACCCAAAGATCTGGAGGGTGAAGTGGAGAAAGGCATTCAAAATTATTGGCTATGCAGCTCTCAAAATTTGTTACAGGCACATGATGTGGCCTTTTGGTTTATTTCAAGAACTTGAAAATGCTCATTGCCCTTGCCATCCTTTCTAGCCAGAGCAGACAATACTTCTGCACACCGGGTAAATGACCCCACTTTGGGACAAGAGCAAGACTCAGGAGTATCAGCTGGCTGTGTCTTAGCCTCAGCTGTTTTAGTTGCCTGTACACATAAGGCTAAGATTCTAGGTCAAAAGAGTGTGAAGAAAACATTGAAAAATGTAGCAGTAATGCACCGTAAATGCTCTAAAGGCAAACAGAAGTCTTTCTTTATAATTTTTAAAAATCTCATTTTGTTTAAGCCAGCCACACTGTTTTCTAGGGAATGCCTCATCATTTTTTAACACATTTAGTTGTCGGTCCTGTTCCATACATATCTGGGGAATTGTAGCTATTCTTGACAGTCTTACTTTGTAGATTGTAAAGTTTTATGATAGGGACATCACTTCATTCTGTTTTTAAGTATTGCTTTTTTCTAATGGAGCCCTGCTCCACAACTTTCATAACCTATGTTTAAAAATAGCAACAACAACAACAACATAATAATAATAATAGTAATATCTAAATAATAATCAGGGGAAGGCCATTGGCAGTGGCCTCCATCCCCAAATACCTTCCCTATTCAGTATTATCAGCATAAGGAATGGGAGGGAAGGAGAGGAAACCCTAATTCCTGAAATTATTTCACAGATACTATTGATCTTTGAAAGGGATAACATTATTTTCTGGCAGAAGTCATGAAATGGCAGAAGTCATGAAATCAGAAGACAAAGGTAGATTTGGAGAAAAAAAAATGGAGAGCAGAAGAAAAGTGCTGAATTCAGGGATTCTAGCTTGTGCCAGCAAAATCATGTTGCAATTCAGTGCATATATTTATTTCTGTCATCTTGGAAAATATATACCTGTAACGGCCAACTGTAACTGACAGAAACTTAGGAGATTTGGGGAAAATTGTGCAATTAGATTCTGACAATTACCTTCTGCACCATACTCGGTACAATGCTTGCTGCTGGGGTTACTATGGATGTTCAAAATTTAGGATAAGTAGAATCATAGAATCATCTGGGCCGGAAGGGACCTTCAAAGGTCATCTAGTCCGACCCCCCTGCAGTCACAGGGACACCCCCAACTAGACCAAGTTGCCCAGGGCCTCGTCGAGCCTCACCTTGAATGTNNCTCCCTGGGCAACCTGTTCCAGTGCTCCACCACCCTCTTAGTAAAGAACTTTTTCCTAATGTCTACTCTAAACCTGCTCTTCTTCAGTTTATACCCATTAGCCCTTGTTCTGTCATTGCTGGCCTTTGTGAACAGACT
>BJBW01000298.1:0-12448 GCA_004320125.1 Scolopax mira | reverse complement strand
TCTATGTCTTTCTTATATTAAGCCTGACCCTTTCATTCTGTGTATCCTTTCTCTATGCTTTGAAACTCCTTCAGAGAAAGACTGAATTTCTGCAGGATCTGGGAGACAAAAGCCAACAAAAGATATATCATCTCAGGACAAACAGGGTGACTGCTGTGTGTTAGACCATGTTTCCACAAACTTAGATGAAGGAGTGGATGACAAATTACAGCCCTCCCCAAGTTGCAATGAAACGAACACCACCAGCTCTAGCTGTACGGAAATGGCTGATATTCGAAAACTTCCCATGGTTTGGAAGCAGTATTACCTTGAGACTTGAAGTTTAGCCACTGGGCTTTGGTTCAGCCACATTGGAAGTTAAAGGCCAGATTTTTATGGTTGTAGGAAAGCTTAATGGCCAAGCGTCTGTCTCAGTGCCTTAGCTGCAGAAAAAGCCAGCAAGGAACAAGGAGGAGAAATGAATGAAGTGCAGTGCAGGGGAGCCAGGTGAATGCCCCGTCAGTGTAGCAAGTAACTCTTACACACAGCTGCTAGTGTTAAAGAGGCTATATTTTAGTGCAAATTATGCAAGCAGTTTGTACAGTGGTATGGTCGTTGTTTCAGTATATTATGGGAGGATGTTGTTGATAGTGGCTCACAGGACACATGGGACTTACTGTGATTCATAGTGTCTTCTTTTCTACCTTGTAAGTAATTCAATCCTATTTATGCCTTCTAGTGCTTCGGTTATTAGGCCTGTGGTAAGGTTACAGAGCTGCACAGGAGGTAATGTTTTCTAGTTTATTAGTTAGAGAAGCCAAAGGAGAAAACTTGAGGCTTTGCCTTAGAGCTTTAGTCTATCTGGTAATTAGCTTCTAAGAAATCTTTTAGCTAGAGATCATTCAACTACAAAGTAAGAAATAGAAAGAAAAACATGATAAATTACCTTTTTTTTTTTTTTAAGTGTTAAAATATGAGTTTTTACACCATGTCATGGAAATGCTGCTGGACTTGAAACAGGTAACTTTTCTAGCCAGACAGAAACTTGTAGTCACCAGCAGCAAGTATGACTTCAACCTATGCTTTAAGCAAGCTTTATAATTGCTTTATAAATTGCAATTTATAATTGCTTTAAGCAAGCTTAACCATGGCAGGTTAAGCATATTTTCATAGTTCTGGCAGAAATGTCCTGTGAGAACAAACAAATCTTTCTGAAAATAACCTTTAGAGAGGCAAAAGGCTTCTGACAAGTAGTAGTGAAAACTCTTTTGAAAACTCTTTGTCATCCACAAGGACATAAAGTCCCTCCATGCATCAGAACTTAACTGCAGTACAGCAAATTTGCATGGTAAGGCTTTCAAGCGACTGAAATACAGAAGTATTTTAACAAGTGAGTAGCTTATTTTGTCCTGGGCTGCGTGAAAGGGTGACCTCGTGCTGCTGCTCAGTGTCAGCGCAGCTATCTCAGAAGCCCACAGAAGGCACCCCCGTCCCATGGTAGCAAAAGAAAGTATTCAAGAAGCTTTCTGCAACTTTTCCTTTATGAGTATATAAATTCATGTGTGTGTGTGTGTGTGTGTGTGTGTGCTGCAGTGAACGCTGAACTCTGCTCCCCCCTCCCCTCCTCAGCCCTATTTGTGAGGAGGCCTCTGTGCCAGCGTGGGCCCCTGTTTTAGTCCTCTTTTCACCTCCTAAAAAACTGAGGAGGGCTTGGGGCCCAAACATGAGACAAAGTATTTTCTTTCAAGATAATAGATTCAATTGTAGGTTTGTATCAAAATTATGACAGAGGTGTCTCCAGCTCTCCAGGTTCTCTGGAGAGAGGGACCAAAGATACAACCATGGCAGTAGTCTCTTGTATTCTCATGGAATCGACCATCAGGAAGAAGTAGGACATGTTCTTTGTCAAAGCAGGAGTCACATCACAGAAGTCATGTTGTTGTAAAGTCTTAACACAGTCACCTGATAGCAGGGAACTCCTTTTCATCTAATTTGTCTGGGGGGTATTCCAGTTGCATCAGTCTAAGGAAATCCTGATTAACCTTCAATGCTGTTATTTTCAGATTAAGTGCATCTGTTTTCTTGAAGGTAAAAGTAAATTCTTCATTGCAAATGAAAATCTAATGTCAGGGATAGAGCCTGATGTAGCACTGAATTGCCTAGTCTCAAATTTTGCGAATGTGAAGGTCAACAGTAGGATCCTGGAACAGACCTTACTGTCAACTCTACTGTGACACCAAGGACAAGCCACTGAATCATGTATAAGTTTGGAAGAGGCTGTATGTTATGAACATAACCAGCTAACAATTTCCTATGTTGTGGTGAATCAATACGTGGATAATTTGGGGCTGATAATCCGTTCTACTGGCTTGTTACATCACCTTTTCAGGAAGGTAAGGAGGAAATTCTGGTACATATGGGATATGTTTGTTCAGTAAAATGACTTTCAGTGGCAAGTTGGTCACTTAATTTTCAGATCCAGTGTCACTACAAGTGATCAGAAGTTGCAGGAAACTGCAAGGAATTCAAATTTAACGGAACAAGGCAGAAAATCTCAAAACATGGTATTTCTGAGTGTATGTTCCTGACAGTAAAATTGAATATGCTGGACTAAAAGAATGAGTTAATTCCTGAATATACTGATATTACTAGTGAAATTATCCTAACTGGCTGATTTGCAAGAACTCCTCATTTAATGAAATGCCTACTGGATGGTGTAAACAACCATCATTTTCTTGGGTTTTTTTTTTGGTTGTGGGTTTTTTTTGTTATTGTTGTTTTGGTTTTGGGTAGGGTTTTTGTTGCCTAGGTTTTTCTCTGTTTGAAAAATAAAACATTAATTATCCACTAGAGGCCATTTGAGGTCATCTTTTTGGCAAAGAGGTTTGCAAATCATTGTTTAAAGTGTTTTTCCAATTACTATTATATGTCACTTCAGTTGTGAGTATGATGCTGAAAGTTTGTTTTTGCAGTCTTTCTGGAAAAGAAGGGCCTGAACATAAAACAGAGGCTTTGGTTGAGGCCAACCAATGCATTCCTGTGAATCAAAAAAACAGAGGAAGAAAAGACTCATGACTTCATAGTCTTCATGTATCATCCAAGACAGAGGACGATTAGTCTGTGGCAGCTTGATGGATTATACTGAACCAGTTTTTTCCCCATCTCTGCTACAAGACAGACGATGTTATTCCTTCAATACATATAGAAAGTGAGATAAACATTTTGGGTGGGAGTAAGACAACAAGGAAAGATAGGTAATGGGATCTTCTCTGGTGGGACATGATAAACGCTCTGGAGCCAGAGGAAAATTGCAAGTTCCTACAAATTCTTGCCACAAATTATAGCTGTAAATAGGGAAGACAATCTACAGATGATGTCATTACAAGTGAAGTAAAGTTGGAATACATAATCCTAATTTTCTTGGGGAAATCACACCTGCATCACAAGGAGAGTCACATGGTATAGGCTTAACAGTGCTAGACTTATGAAGAGATCTCTTCTAAACTTGCTCATTAAAACCCTGCAGAAATTCCCCTATGAGCTAATTAGAAGAAACCCCACAGCATTCTCAACTTTGCCAGGTCACCTCTTACATATAAAAAGGCCTTAACAAATTACATGGAATTTACATGTAAAGCATGACTTTTCTCTTCTTTGAAGTTTAATATTTCCTGCTAGTGGAACGAGGAAATGCTTTGGATGACCCAATATAGCAATTTGAAATACAAAAATATGCCAGGGTCACCATTTTTCTTGTGAAGCTGTTGTGTGTAATTAAATACAAAATTTTTGTTTGAAGATGCCTTCTGGGTAATAACAGTAGTGCTGGCACTATGAAAAGTCCTTAGCTGTGTTGCTTGCATACTGCCTTATCAGTAAACGTTTTATGAGTCTTGCAGGTCTGCTGCAGACTGACAAGTCAATTTCAGAGTTGTGGCCCTGCACAGCTATCAGTGTGACGGCTGTAAGTTGTTGTCCCTTTTCTTTCTCTTGTCTGTGTGTTCAGTTGGCCTTCTTACCGTTGCATATGTCAAGATCTCAATGCATTTTTCACGTTTGCCCCTTTCATGCTAATAGGCTGCAGGAAAACCAATGTGGCCCCTAATGAGGAGGTAAAAGCTGATAAAGAATTTGTTGAGGAAGAGAAGACTGAAGAAATACAAACCTTGAACAATACAAGTAGAAGACAGAGAAATATTTTGCCTCTTCTCCCTCGCTGCAGGCAAACTGGTACTACTTTTTCCTTTGTTGTTTTCTTGATGAGAGGGCAGACTCACTGGATATATGCACCTTTAATAAAATCAATTGCTTGGTGTTGGTATAATTTATTATCACAGGATTTATATTAATGTATGTTAATACCTATTTTGTTTGATTTTATTTTGTTCTGTTATATTTTCTTTGATTTTATCTGTGTGCACTTTGGGACCATTCCTATCTGATTCCTCATTTTATCACAGAATGAATCTCGTCATGGTCTGTGGGATTACCAGAATTGTACTAGAGACACTTCTATGTAGGTCTATTAGGCCCTTTTTTAATATATATATACACTTCAAATTTAGGCCTGCATAATAAAAGACTACAATAACAACAAGAAAAGCTCTAAAATAGCTTTTTTCCTGTGCTAATTAATTTCTTATTATTTGCATAGCACTGTTTTGTTTCTATAATTTATTTTGCTGAAATTGTAGTACAATAATCATAATTGTAACAACTAATAAAATAATTCCAATGGTTTTATGTAATAATAGGATTTGTATTATTGTTTTTCTAAGAACCTGTGATCTTTGAATAAGGTGTCTTCTTCCTATTGCCTGTGTTACTCTATGTAATTCAATAGGTTCCTTACTGTTGAGTGGAACTCTAAAAATTAAGTTCCTTGGAATTTTAAGTAGGTATAAAATAGGGACTCCAGTGGAAATGTTCAAAATTGCTTAGGTTTTGTCTCCTCAGCAGTAAATTGATTGGCTCATTATTTTGTCCTGCTATATCTGCCTTTGACTTGCTCATCCTCAGTACTTTGAAAATTAGGCTTCAATGTCCCCAACTGGATGCTCTTCATTATTTCTTGCTTTGGAACTGCTAGTCTGATCATTGTGCCTTGACTTCTTCCTGAGACCAGTAAGGTTGATCTTTAATGCTGTATTTTTCCAATTTTATTTCATTTTTTCTTTTATATGCACATGTGATAGGTGCTTAGCATTCTTTGCTTTGTGCACTTGGATCTGCAGGCTTTCATTTTTTTACTTTTATATGCACGTGTGGTAGGTGCTTAGCATTCTTTGCTTTGTGCACTTGGATCTGCAGGCTAAACATGATGGATTTGTCTGTCTCTTTCTTCATGCTCAGTGAAAGTGTCCTTGTACCATCGAGTACTTTTTTCACCTCACTGGGCCGCAACAGAACTTACACAAGCAATCACAACACTAATGATGTTCTAAGAAATAATTGCAGAGGCATTCTACTTATAAAAAATTAAGAAAGATATTTTCTTCTGACTGTGTTTGAGGCAAAGCAGTCTCAGTCACAATTTTGCCATGGACTCCTTGGAGTCTCTGATTTCATCAAGCTGGATGGTGCTCTGCTGTGACTGTTATTCTGATCTCTCTATGTGCCTGGTTGAGAGATACGTGTTTTGAAGGCCTATAAAGCCTTAGTGCCTATAGTGTAAAATTCTTTATTCAGCAAGTCTTAAGAAATATCTCTTTCTGTTCCTCTGTATTATAAACCATGTCTAAATTTATTTAAGGTGATACCGGGCAGCTTGCACTTGGCAAGGTAGCAACCTTAGAAAGTGAATTACATAAGAGTTTATTTTCACAAAGTGATTCTTTCTTGCCTCTTGTTATTCATTTTTGATACACATTGTTTTGTAAAGAGAGAGAGAATCTGATTGTTAATTTTCTGTGGGTTACAAAGTTCTTGAAAATGGCATTGATTTTGGTAGAAGACCTAGTGTCCTTTGTACATGCTCCAGACTTTAAAGAGGAGGATGAAAGAGCGGCAATGCTGTTGTGACTAATAAGTCAATCATGTTACTGTTGTCAGATATATGAACTGTCAACCTTATTGCAAGACCTTGGCAATTAAGCTGACATTAACTGCAAAGTCATTACTGTATCTGTAATCTGTATATATTTCAATTGCACAATCTTGTATATATCATCTGTAAGAAACATATATAATTATTTTCCATATATGAGAATGTTTCCACATTTTAGAAATAGCTCTCTTTGTAGAAATACACAGTGCACAACTGAGAAAAAATGATACTCTGTCTCATCCAGGCTTTCCTTCCTACATTCCTCCCCACCCTGAGAAAATATCACGTTCAGTCCAAGCTGGTTATTTTCCAAGTAAGTGTAAGTTATCCTATGCTGCCTTGAATGACATTTTTCCCTGAAGCTTTGTTCAGAGAGAGTGATCCTGAAGGTGTGCACAGAGAGCATGATCCACATGCTTAGAGTAAAGTGGAGGTTGTGAGCAGGTAGGCAATCATTACTCTTCAAATTTCCTGTGAATTCTAGGCCACTTCCCTGAAAAGAAGGTTGATTTATGTGTGTGGCGTATGTGCAAGCAGCTTAAGTAAGAACAGCCTTGCAAAAGCAGTGACAAGGATTTTCTTTTCTTCTTTTTCCTTCCTTTCCTTTCCCCTTTCATTTCCTTTCCCCTTTCATTTCCCTTCCCTTCCCTTCCCTTCCCTTCCCTTCCCGTCCCTTCCCTTCCCTTCCCTTCCCTTCCCTTCCTTTTCTTCTTTTCTTCTTTCTTTTCTTTCTTTTGGTCAGCCTACTCACCCGCTCCCTCCTGTGGATTAGACAAAATACTGCATGTCTATAATTTCCTGTCGGTATGTCTCTGTTGAGATCCACGCAGACAAGAAAAAGATATTAAAAGACATTACGACTTCCTGAGTACATTTTCACTAACGTTATATTATTTTTTTTTTGCAAAAACATCAAAGACTTGCTATATATTGCTTAGAGAAATGCTCTCAAAATGTGTGAAAGAGCTATAATGAAAGGCTATTTTATGATTAACAGAGTTGTCTATTCAATATGTAGTTTGTTTTCTTATGGGCGTTGAATACAGCGCCACATTGACAGATGTTAAAGCAACGGGACCATGTTGTTTGCTAGAGGTAGTGGTAAGGGAAAGAGAAGAGAACCATCATTAAGAATGCTTTTGATAGAATTTTCTTCATACTTTTTAGAAATATAAATGGACTGTAACCTATGTCATTTTCTGACTATATCAAATGTTTGCTGCGAGAAAAGGAACTGTTTGCTTGAAAATGGTATTAGCAGTGCTCTAAATTGCTTTGATTATGCCGGAAAAAATAGTAATTATTCTTTTCTTTTTTTTTTTTTTACCCATCATCATAGCAAAGTGTAACTTCATAAAGGAAAAGAATGAGTGGTTTTAAAACATAAAGGACACAGTAAATTGGTTATTAAATAATAGCAAAACATATTGCTGGACAGATGCAACATAAGGCACCAAGACAGATGCAACATAAGGCACCAAAACATATCAGGTCTTGATTAACTGTGAGTAAATTACAATCTAACCTTTTTATGAATGCTGCGATCTGCTAAGGAATTTACAGAGGTATGTCCATTTTTATGCTATGGAAATAAATCTGTAATTATAGTCAGTGTTTGGCACCTAACTAGAATGCAGTTAGAATTACACAAATCTGAGTCCTTTTGTAGGACACCATTAAACAGCTGGTTACTGTGGAGAGGATTCCTCACAAAGAAGTTGTAGTGCAACAAGCTTTCCAGGGATGAATACAGGCTCTGAGTAGATAAGGCAAGGGAATGAAAATTAATTGAAAGACCGTTGTGTGGTAAAGGACATGGATTTCAAGAGTGGACCTGGAATAAAGGATCTGGTTTTATTGCTATTTAAGCATATTTATTTATTGTATTTAAATGCAATTATTTATTGCATTTAAGTGTGCTAGTGAAGGAAGAGTGTCTATGTGTGTATGTACACTTGATACTAACAAGAAAAATCATAGTTTCTACAGATTCAATTGCTACAAGAGGCGAGCTTATATATATGTATCTTCAAATGCAGTAAATATTGTACTTCCAAAATTGTGAATTATAGCTATGTAATCAAACACGTCAAGAATTTTGAGTTGCAGAATTGGTCTTCAAAAGTTAGTAGCTTCTAGAATTAGTTTGCACTGAACTTTCTTTTCTACATATATTTTGTTACATTGTTTTTAATTACAATGCCATGTGATATTTTCTTACACAGGATCAGAGCATTGCTTACACAGAAATAAACAGACCTGAAAAGACACAGATAATAATGCGATGTTATCTCTGCACAGCATTTCCAGTCACTCATTCAGATCTGCATTACAAGCACTGCCCTGTTCCAAAGCAACAGCCCCCTTTTGCTTTTTCTGAATTGGCATTTATGGTTCATAAAAAGCAGGAAAAAAATACCATGGAAGCACTGGTAAATGTTAAGAAAGGGTTAAATTTTAACAGCTGTATTTATTTCCTGTTGGTTTTGTTGGCCATACTCTACCTGCTGTGAAAGGGAGCATTACCTGTCTCTCAGGGTAGAAGAGGAACCTGTAGAAACTGGCTGCAGTGAGGAAGGTCACTTTCCTTACTGGAGTACCAGTCCAACCTATGGCTTGGTTAGGCCCTCCAGCAGCAGATGTGAGAAGCTCTTGCCTCACCACTGCATTCCCTCAGGACTGGGAAACATTGACAGTCATTTTGTGATCCACCCTCTCTTCTTGATACCCTTCTACCCACAACTTATTAAGTTTCTTACAGCGTTTAAGGGGGACTTTAAAGTTCCTTAAGAATGTGTTGCCAGCATTTTTTAACTTCAACAAAGCAATGTATTCTCTATTCCTGTTCTTAGCAATAACAGAACACTTCCAACAAAATTTTGTCATTAAAATTAAGAAATTATCAGTCCTTGACAGACAGCTGTTTTACACAATTTCAGCTTGGGTGACTGAATTTATGTAAAACTGGAAAAGCTGAAGGTCATCAGAACAGGGAAAGGCAATTTAACTTTTCAAGTGTACCAGTCCCCAGCATATAGTTTTGGCCATTATTATTTCTCTTAATGTCTTTACAGTATTTTAAAAATGTATTTTATGGAACAAGCTTGTAGCGAGAATTAACATCTTAGCTTGGTTGTAAAGAGCTGTAAGTGCAAGGCGTAGCAGGTGAGAACTGTGGTGTTTGAAACAGCTGATGATTTGACAGAAGATAACAGTGGGTCAAAGCTGCTTAAAGAAGGCTGGAAACAAATGTGTTGGACTTTATTAAGACGTTTTCTGAAGGTTAGAGGATGCACATCCGTCTTTTCCCCTGGCATTGCAGTGGCCTCTGCTCAGTTCTCTACACCAATTACTCTTAATCTCACAAGAAAACACTGTACCAGAGAGTGGTGTGCACGGCTGAATTTGGCTCAGGCTGACATAAATTAATATTGCTTTTGCAAATATTGGGGAATTTATTTGAGGTAAGCTTTTCTCATATTTATTAGACACTGATCAAAATTCTATGGATGGGAAAACAGGAGAAAGGTCAGTACTTGGTAAACTTCAGTCTATTTTTTTCTAAGTTACAGGCAGGCTCATAGTGTCGAAGCAAAGGGGAGCCTACAGCATCCTTTCTGTATCCTTCAGCTGCCTTTGTGTGGATCCCATAAGGTCAAGGCAGAAGCGCAGTTTTCTTACTTGTAGGATAATAGTAGATATTGTCTCAAGGCTGTTTGGCTGTTACCCAGCGTCTAAAATGGCTTAGAGTGGGCGGGCAGGCTTATTATGCACTGGAACATTTAGAAGGAAGTATCACCTTGCAACATGCTGCTTTGTTTGTAGGCTGTAATTTAATTTATTTGACAAGGTGGGTATTAGTGCCCTAGCTGGATTTCCTGATCCCGCTACCCTATCTGAATGATAACTAATGGAGTGGGAAAGGTTTTCAATCTTTTATTTGTAAATATGATAATTTCAGGAAGATGTTGAAGATGAAACAGAAGGAAGGGACAGCCAAGTCAGCTTACTTTTACTGTGGAAAAGCAGACCTGGGTAACATTCTTTGTCTGCCACCTCCTGCATTGCATCTTGTGCCTTATGGTACCAAATCAGCTGAATGAGGATTATCGAGTGAGGCTCTGCATATCAAACATCTCTGTGTTTCAGCAGAAGGAAAAAAGAAGCAAACGGTAGCCATCCTCCATTCTGTAGTAACAAACATGTTCTCCTGCCTGTTGCTGGCTCAGGTGTTCTGAGAAGGAATCAAGCCTGAGAGCCAGTGAGGAAACCAAAAGTCTTGTAAAGTAAGTTTTCCACTTACAGCTTCTCTCTTCCAAGGGAGGAATTCAGGAAGTTAAATCCATTAACTTTCTGTTTTCTGTGCCATAACTGTTAATAGGATTGTGGCTTTTGAAGCTCAGCACCCACCATTCAGTAGGAATAGGCTAGAAGCTACTTATGAGGTGACAACTGGACTAATTTTTGACCAAAATCAGGGTAGAGAAGCTCATCTATTTAATTAATTTGAAATAGCTTCTGTGGGGCTTACCTCTGGAATATTTTTTGTTATTCTGTTTCCGTAGAATGAGCTTTAACTGATTTTGCATTCTTGTTTGTGGATGTGTGTGTGCCTGTTTGTTTCCTTCTCTTCTTGGAATAACTTTTGCACCTTGAGGATCCCAGCTAAATGACAAGACAGTCTCCAGACATAAAATTCCTGCAAGAGCCATGATGTTGTATGTCTTTGTGAGTCAGACATCATCGGAGCCCTGATGAGGAAACAATATAAGACACAGATACATAAGAAAGGAGGTTTCATTAGTTACTCAGATGATCCAAATTCTTGGGTTTGGATGTGTCAGTTGCATCCTCTTCTCTCCTTTGATGTACTCTATTAAGAAGAACCCCCTTAGTCATTTACTTTGGCCCTTGAAGACATTCATTTGATGCTGGAGTGGGGTTATTATTTTTTTTTCCTCCAAGCACTGTTTCAAATATGGCAGTCTTGCCTTAAGCATTTTCCTTGTCTTCAGTACTACTTTTTTTTTGGTGAAATAACAATTATTTGGTCTAAAATTATCAACTCAAACTATTCAGACATTCAAATCTCTTTATCATTATAAACATGTAGAACCCAAATTTATGGTAATTTTAAACCTCACAAATTATTTCTGGGAAATAAAAGAGTTCTTTGAGTAGCTTGCAAAAGTATTGGTCTGCAGAGTTTTTTTCATGCTATGTCGACTCTGACCTACCTTGCAAAACATTTTGTTTCATAAATTTTGCTTTCAAGTGAGGAATGTTCATTATAACTCATATGTTATTATCATTTAAATAAGATTGGGTCATCAACATTTTTAATTATTGCAGACATGGAAAAAAATGCACTTAAAGTCATTTAGAAATCTTTCTTTCTAATAAGCTTATGAGCAGGATTTTTCCTTTTGTGTGTATGTGAGTGTGAATGTCAATGTGTTTTCTGGAGTGTTGTAAATCAAATGCCATTATCTATATCTTCTTTTTTTTTTTCACAAAAAGTTGAGTCTACCCTCTGTGATCGGAAGAACTGGCTACTACTCAGAAGGGTCTAGCACCCATCACTGGCCCATGCAGCTGCTTCTGCTAGAAGAGAAAAATGACAGTCAATTTCTACTAATGACACAGAGTACTACAGTGAAATGAGTGCCTGAATTTGTGCCTTGGAGCTAGGCTACACCTTGGGAGTGAGTCTTCTCATGCGGTTTGTATGAGTGCAGATCCTCATATGTTATCATGGCTTGCTCATGGCCCAGAGCTACAACCAGCCTTTTCTCGGTTTTGTCCTTTTTGCCCAGGCAGCACTGGCACACCTGGCTGGTCAGTGGCATTGACCCTCAAAAGTCCCATTCCAGGAAGATGTCTGCACAACACCCTTCTGCAAAGGGATGAAATGCAGGGCAGAGAGGTAGGAGACAATATTACAAGTTTCACCTAACTATTTAGGTGGAGATTTTCCTAAGTACAGACTGGATAACAATGCCTTATGTAGGCAGAATATAACTCTTTTGATGCAACATCAGAACAACTGTGAAGAGAAGGGAGGAAAACCTGTTTTATTTGTAGTTGGAGAGATGATGACAGTGTAACATCCCAATTCAATGACAGCAGAGGTATAGCTTGCTATTAAGTGAGAGATTGCACTGAGTATATGCAAACTGGGCTTGCATGGCCCTGGATGATGAAGTTACAAGGCAAAGTGATTAGACTGTATTAGGGAACAAAATGTAAACAACTTGCTATGTAGGAGAAGAATACTGTAAGTGAGAGTAGAATCATAGAATCATAGAATTGTCTAGGTTGGAAGAGACCCTTGGGATCATCGAGTCCAACCATCTACCCTACTCTACAAAGTCATCCCCTACGCCATGTCCCTTAGCACTGTATCTAAACGGCCCTTAAACA
>BJBW01000297.1:0-48654 GCA_004320125.1 Scolopax mira | reverse complement strand
GGGCAATGGCTTCAAGTTACACCAGGCAAGGTTCAGGTTAGATATTAGGAAATATTTCTTTCCTGAAAGGGTTGTCAGGCCTTGGAATGGGCTGCCCAGGGAGGTGGTTGAGGCACCATCCCTGGAGGTATTCAAGAGACGATTGACATGGTGCTTGGGGATATGGATTAGTGTTCGGTGGTGTTTTGTGTGGTGTGGATGCGGTGGTGGTGTGTGTGTCTGTTTGGTTTGGGGTTTGTTTTATTTTTTATTGGTTGGACTAGATGATCTTAAAAGGTCCCTTCCAACCTAGGTGATTCTGTGACTCTGAAGTGCACAGGGCTGCCCTCTGGAGACCTTCAACACCCTCCACCTATGGCTGCAGAGGGATCACAGGACTAGTTCCCTCAACACTTAAAAATAGACACAAACAGAATGCCTAAATTAAGTATGTTAGGTCACACCTACAAATAACAGCTTCAGATACATCAGTTTTCCAAATTATTTGGTTTACACAGTGCAAATACCCAATGGCAAACAGAAAGCTGAGAGGTGTTTGTTGAAAACACTCAAAAAGTACTTGAAATAAAGATTACCTGACTGGCTCATCACAGGTTCATCTGTCACAGGAAAGCTAACCTTTGAACAAATATTACTAAGAATGAGCAATTTCATCAGGTGTGGCTTGGAGGTGGATTTCATTCCAGGTAAGTGCCTCAAAGTGACAATAATTATCTGGGCCTTATTTGCTTGTCTAAACTTCTTTGGTCTGCAGACAATAAATAATCTAGAAAAGAGCCATTGACACATTTGCAATTCTTCCTGCATTTATCAGGGGTGATTCATGTTTTAAGCACACTTGTATGTAGGGTCTAGTTCTAGTGAGTCTATTCAGTCATTCAAAATTACATTTGTCTCTCAGTTACTCAGAGTGACAGGAATACATATACCATGGAGTCCTGAAATATGCTGCTTCATTTTCCTCTACATTTATACTTAGCCTTTTCTTTTTGCCCTATCTAAAATTGGCCCCTTTCTCCTTTCTTTCTATTATTCTTTACAGGGTTGGATACTTTGACTAATTTTTTGCTTACAGTTATTTGTCTGTGGAAACTTCCCTTCCTTCTTTTCTCTCCCATTACCCAGTAACCTAACTCATATTTTTTCCTTTTTAAAATTTACTTTTATTGTGCCACAACAGAGATGCCCAACCAGCTCCCTCCACTTTCAGATTCCCTCTGTGCCTTTTCATAACCTTCTCCTCTGCTTGGACTCAATTCTGCTCTATTAAAATTTCTTAGGAGTCTGAGGGGTTTTTTTTATTTATTAGTTTGGGGGGTTTTAGTTGATGGTTTTTTGTTTAGGAAGGAGAAATGAGATACCTGCCTGTGACGTTTGGGCAGTGCCGAAAATACATCCCATTCTTCCTGTCCATTTCTCAACAGATTAGAAAGAATAAAACCCTGCATGTTGGGAAATAGAAGACAAACCTGAGAATCATTTGCACAAGATATTAACAGACTTTTTTATTATCGCACTGCTCCTATTTATCAGATAGAACATAACCGTTTATCTGGTGGGAGCTATGCTGGGCAGCACTTTCACACTATGGTACTACCTAGAAATACGATAGTATATATAGCCAGGTGGAAGGAAACCCTTACACAGGATGTCCTGCTTAATGTGTGTTATAGGAATTAGACTGTGTACTGAGCAGTTCTTGGTATAACTGGGAGAGTAAGGGCAGCAATTAAGACTAGTTGCCAAACAGGTCCTAGTTGTGCAATTAAACAGATAAGTTGCTGGAATGTCATGCTTGATGCTTCAGTCTATGAACAATTGGATGTCCTGGCAGTCATTTATTTCATTTCCTGCTCAGCTTAGCATCCAAACTGAAAAAAAACCCTGAATTTTGGAATGAAACTGAGACAACAAAATGCAATGCAATGTATAGGCACTCAGATTGACTCTTTGCCACCTCCTTTATCTACAGATAGAGAAGACAGATTTGGGAACTACCACCTATCAGTCTTAACATCAGGGTGTGTATGAGCTAAGCATTCATTTTTCTGTCCGTCCATTACGCTAGTGAGGTTCAGGAAAAGTACAGTACTATGACAAACTGGCGAGTAACAGCTGTGAAGTACAAAACTCTTCCAAACAAAGAAAGCATATATAAATACACGGCATATGTTGCCTTCTGTGCACACATTAGCTAGACACGGGGAGAAAAAATCAACTTGGCCCAAAACCAGTTTTGTTTGTTTAACACAAATTAATTCTATATTTCAAGCAATCAGATTTTAATAGTCACAACAGGGACCAGAGCTTGTTAGAGAATGAGAATCACTTGATGTATTCTGGGAAATTTGCTCTTGAAAACTTGCTGTTATGAGGGGCAAGGCCAAAAATTTAGAAACAAAGACATAAAAATAAGCAAAAGAATAAGAAAGAGGTAGAAATAAAAGAGAGATTCTTTCCATTTGACAAACTAATCCTTCAACGAATAAAAAAAAATCCATAAAGTTTGCTTGGTCTATATGTCAAGAAAAAGAAGGTTAGAATATTACTGGAGAAAAGAGACTGCAATAATTCTTATCCAAACTGTAAGTATGATTGCTTATTTCCACTATAGGTTGCCATGCTTGAGGCCCTGGAGAAAGGAATGGAAGAGAAGGTACTCTGAAAACTCACAGGAAGGCAAAATAAAAGCTTGTGCTGAACCCTTTCCTTAAAGAAAACAAGATAGACTTGTGCTGTGACTGATTTACCAGAGGGTTGTCTAATCATTGTCGCAGTTGCCCAGATAATCATTAAGCTTGGTGTTCACATCAGACAGGGTTGTGGTGACCGCTTGGAATTCCTTCAGTAGACCAGAAGGGGACTTACAGTACCTTGTCAGTTAAACTTTTGCTACCTTGCTTATCCAGAGTTGAGATACACGCTATGTGTCTTTCAGGAGGTTGTGACATGTCACACAGTTGCCAAATAGCTTCCTTAGAACAAAAATACAGTCTATTTAGCAGTAAGAACTACTGAAGTAGTAGAAAACAAAAGTAAACAGGTTGTGCGGATGCTTATCATAGTCATCATTTTGTCATGGCCTTGAGAAATTTTTCACAGTTCAGAGCTCAAAATTTATTTTATTCTTTTGCTCTCCTCACCAAAGGAGTGCACCTCCTAAACCCACACAAAGTAGTTTCCGTCCACTTTGTTCTTGGAATTTGGCTTTCTTCCACCAAAACAAATTCTATGGTGAGGTTGGAGAAGCTGTGAAAATAATGAGAGCTCTTAATGTGAGTATTGGCCCCTTGTCATTCCCTTACTGCTTGCTTGTGGGTGCCTATTCTGTACTCATTTTTAAGAAAAAGATTGATAGAAAACATTTCCAGCATATGTGGTATGGTGCTTTAAAGTGTAGTTACACACACAGCTGAAAGGTCAGCATCTTTACTTCTAATCTTAATCCACATGTCTTAGTTTCATCTGAGATAGAGTGAATTTTCTCTCTAGCAGTTGCTGGTTTTTCAGATTTAATATGAAAGGAATGGCAATAGTGCCTATTGGTTTAGTTGCTGCTAGGTGATGTTTATACTAGACAAGGATGTTTTTCAGCTTCTCATAGAAGCTGAGAAGGAGCATAAACAGAAAAATAGAATGGCCAATGGAATATTCCATACCATAGACATCATGCTCAGTATTCAAATGGGGGTTGGCCAGGGGTGGGGAGGTCCACGATCTCTGGATGGTCCAAGATCTCTGCTTGCACCAGGCTGGACAAAAATACACTGAGTGGTGAGAGTGTCTTGTGTCTTGTATATTCTTTTACCATTATAATTGTTGTTGTTTTCATTTTCTATTATTGTTCTATTAAACTTGCCTTATCTCAAGCCATGAAGATTTTTTTCCCTCTTCCCCCACCTTTTCTCTCTCTTCTCCCTACTCTTTTGGGAGGTGAGGGGCGGTAAGGAGGAGGGTGGTGATAAGCAAGAGGCTGCATGGTCCTAGTTGCTGGCTAAGGTTAAACCATGCCATCATGTAACTTTGGGAATCATCTCTGGTCTTTGTACCATTTCTCTGTGTTATACTGCTGTATCCTCCACCACCACGTTTCTGTTCCTTGTATAGACATGGAGGAATGTCTAAAGGCAAGTTATCTTGTATCATTGCCTTTAGAAAGCTAATGAAGCCAAAATTTTCTATTCTTTTGGTAGGAGAAACATTTTTCAATTCAGTGGTCATTCTCATAACTTTCCTTGGAAGAGCCTCCTGTTTCCAAAATCTTATCCAAACATGTTTGGTGTGTTCTGAAGCCCACATATTAGAGAAAGATTACCTTTATTCAGACACAAGTGGGTTGTTTGGATAATGGGATACATGCTCTTGCAGTACACCTCAGCAAAACCGCGTGGGAAAGAAGTCGATTAATTAGTTTATTCTAAATAGCAGAGTCACTAGAGAAGGAAAGAACATGAGTAGATTCCTCAGAAGCTTCTTGGAAACTGTCTACAAAAAAGCAACAAAGACAAACATGCCTATGTGGGAAAGATCCAAGAAGTTATAGCACAATTTTAAGAGAGTCCTTAGCCTGAAAGATAAAAACAATGTATTTGGATGATTGTCTACATATGTGTTTCCAATTGACAGTTCCGGGTTAACTCCATGTGTTGGTATTGACATTGCACTGCCCATATATGGAGATAACCAAAACCAGTTACAGATACAATTACAGTTTAGACAGGGAGCTGTGATCACAGCTTTCACACTGCATTTGATAGTGCTAATTATGAATGTTCAACTGTGAAGGTTCAACTTTTCCAGCAGTTTTCTCCGCCTTAGAGAATGATACTTGTCTGACTTTAAAACAACTATATTTTGAAAAGGTTTGAGGAGCTCACACATCAAAAAAAACCCAAAACCATATTATGCAGCCTAAGTATCAGACTGTGTAAGTCCTTAAAGAAAATAAGTTTATGCCTACCATGACTGAGTTCCTATGAAAGCTTTTAAAGGCTTACAACTTAAAGGGTTTTAGCATAACAAATCAGAAAGATGGAACTTATTTACTGATTGAATTCTGTGGGAAAATACTGCAGAAATGTTATCCTTGGATGTGAAAGGTTAGCATTTGTACAGAGTACCCAGAAAACCCAGAGGAAATTCCAGCAGAGGGAATACAAGGCATCTCACTTATGATTTGGACTGAAGGAAACCCTGGAAAAGCACCCAGTGAATGCTCAGGCCACTCACGTCTCTACTCCTAAATAGAAAAACCAAGCAAAAACCTCAGCATTAGTGACACTAAATAAAATAATTCAAAGTAGCAACACCTATCCCCTTTCATCTAACCATACTTTCTATCAAAAAGCCAACAATTTTCCCAGTCTCACACTCTCATCTCATTACGATTTGTTCATACATATGGGGTTTTGAAGTCCAGTCCATGAGTAGGGAGTATGAGCTGTTGAATAAGTCACTGGACTGAATTTGGGAATAGCTCAGACTGTAGCTCAATGCTATATGCCCAATGGGGCCCAAACCAGTATCTGAGCACCTATTTGCTTAGATCATCAGATGGCAGTTTAGCATTTTCTCATGACTCTCAAGTTATTTTTCATGGTTTTGCACTGAAGCCTACAGTAAGGCTTCAGAAATATTTTGATTGCCTTGTGCAGAGCATGAGCAGACCCGAGGTGCTGTCAAGGTCAGTCTTCCAATGAAATAGAATTAATGATGCAAGCCAGTTTCTAGGATTTTTTTCTCCACAATGTCTGACTAAATTTGTCTACACACAGGTTAACTTCTCTTGGATTAGCTCAGGTTAAATGAGAGTGATCATGCATTGAAACAATGTTCAAACCACACAAAATCATCTGTGTATCTCAAGTCTAATGTATTGGTTACTTCAAGCAACAGATTTCTGCATGTGTCCAGATGTCAGATAAGAGGCAACACATGAAATACACCTCAGAGTAACACAGCACTGAAAACTAGCCCTACATGTTGGGTAACGTTCATCCTATGCAATTTTCCGTATTTATTGTATGATAAGAAGAGCTGCCCCTGGAAGCTGCAGAATTTTTGCATTGAACATAAACAGAGTTTAGAATGTGTAGCTTAGACTTAGACAATTAATTTTAAATATCCAAGTTAATGAAAATAAGTCTCACCCCCGTATCATAGTCTTTGAAGGAAAATGTTCATAGATTGTCCTGTATACATAGTTAGAACAATCCCAGCAAAATACAAAAGCTTAGTTCCAAAAGGTGTTTTTAGGAATTTGATCAAAAATCAAATCTGAAATACCCATGGAGTTGCTGACATCAAGACCTTCTCATCACTATGGAAACAAATCCAGTGGGAAATGTCCGCATATTTCTTTTACGTACCAGTAATTTCTAACAACATAACTTCAACCAGTCCTCAGTTAGCGAAAACACTGCTTGCAATATTTTTAATCTGATGTCATATTCAGAATGTCTGGTCAGTTTATTCAAGGAAATATCTGTCTGCATATGGATTAATATGCTAAATATAGCATAGATTAACTTCATATAGATGTGTCTAAGAAGAAACTCTAAAGATACAAACACAGAGAGACAACTAATCAAACTTACTGAAATAACAATATAGTTGTTTAGGAAAAAAGTGGTATTTCACTCTCCCCAAAGCAAAAAACACCAAACCATTGTTAGATGTGGCTAAAAAAGTGGATGAAATATAAGACCAATCACAACCTGAAAAAAGTCACTGTGAATAAGTTCAGTCAAGAAGTGTTGTAACAGAATTTGCCGCTATGACGTAAATCATAGGAAGACCAGGACGAAAGGAGGATATGCAAATTTTAGTGGTTGTGGTTATGTTACCAGGATAATCTGATTCTTGTTTCTCATAACATTCCATGGTGTAAACAAGGATCTGATCTTGGCAATTTCTAAAACCTGCACACAGTCTGCTCACTAATACATTTGCTTCATCACCTAAACTGATGTCATTATAGTACGCACTTTCTAGTTAATTCCAGGCTTCGTGTGAAATAATCTAACAATTCTTGACTATATCTTTTCTCTTCAAGGTATATCTTTTCTTGTATTTATCTATATTGACATTGTTGCTACATCTGAAAGACACACAAATCTTGAAAATTATTAAATCCCAGTAACAAATCAGATTGTCTATTTTCCCATTCTTTCCTGACTCACTTCTGCATTCTAATAAGCCTCCTATTTATTTTACTTGTTGATTCTTTTAAAAGTTGATGTTTTCTTCAAAAATTGACTGCATTATGGCAAATCCAATGTCACCAATTGACCAGTGAACAATACTCCCATTCTCAGTTTCTAAGAGGTCACTTTACTCTTCACCTAACAGAAGAAATATTAAGCAGAAACTTTATTTTCTTTCATATATCTGTGCTTGAAATAGTGATATACAAAGTCTGAGAAATGATACTGAAATAACATGGTTCAGATGGTTCATACTTTTTTCTTTTGTTTCACACTTGTGAATAGTGAGATGGCCAACTTTGAATTTACAGCAGCAACTTGGCTAATACTCGGTACTCAGCCAGCCAATTTGTGGTATATAATATTGGACAAAGTTTCTTGCTGAACTGAAGGGAAGCAGATATTCCTCCCTTGAAGCTAGTCTTTATTAATTAACTTATTGCAACCATAAGTTATGGAGGGATGAGAGTCAGAAAATCAATATTTTCCTTCAAATAGCACAGAATTCTACTGGCTACAACCAGTATTTCCCTGTCTGTCAATAAAATGGCCTACCCTTACCATGGTAATCCCTTACCATTTAACTGGCAGGATGGGAGTAATCTATTTCTTATTATGCTTCCAGCAGAAATGTGTTAGTGTGTAAAGAATTCTTCATATATTCCTCTGGCTGAGTATTAGATTATTTTAAAATTATTTTTAAGTGTATAGAAAGTTGGGATTAATCACTAATTTAATATTAGTCTTAAAGCTAGTAAATAAAAAAAAACCTTCCCCACTAAATTAAAAAAAAAAAAAAAAAAAAAGAGAGAAAGTGAGAGAAAGGGAAATAATAATACAAACAAAGATGAAAATTTGGAATAGAAAAAGCTTGTGCAGTGTCGACTAAAAAAACCATGACCACTGAATAAATTAACCATAACACATGATACGATGGCAAATATTCACCATGCATTTTCAGAGTACATATTTATGAATTTATCAAGCTATTGCTGTCAGTAGATAAACTTTTTTTTGAAGCAGAAAAAAAGACAATGTAAGTTACAGAATTAATTGCCAAAGAATGATATCAAAATACAGAAAATATGAAAACTTAATAAAAACAAATAAAAGAAAAAAGCAATTTGGACAGTTTTCCAATGAAAAATAGCATTGTAAGAAAATATTGTCTTATATCATGCACCTAGTAATTCATTTAAAATAAATGCCGCAGAACAGTCTATTCTTAACTATATCCGGAAGTAGCTGCTGAGCATCTGTACCAATGACGTCTATTTCAATACGTACTTTCCTTGGGGACAGCAGAGTGCAGAAAAACAATTCTCTGAGAGCTACAATATCTTCCCATTGCAATGCTAAGGTTTGTTTGTCTGCGTGTTTTTAATAAAACTGCAGGACTTTTTCCATTTTCTATGTGATCTCATAGACAGCAAACACAATATTACCTCATAAGTAATCGCAGTCTTCTCTAGGTTTTGAGAAAGAATTTCATAGAAATATAAGCATAAAAAATGATTCTTTTTAAGAATGGCCTTTGTAGAAACTAGTGTTTGATTGAATAAATTTCATTTATTTGTATACTTATGCATACCTTTGCTGTAGAGTGTCTGGAGTAATGATTCTCGGATGAAACATATGTCAGTATTCACCTGAAGCTACTTTCACAATTTTGCTAAAATCTTTTTAATCACCTAATGCCACATTCTCTAAAATGAAGTCACCTGGCTGGGCCAGCTGGAGAATTAGATGGGGAAATAGACAGGATAGGAAGGTTCTCAGGAAATTTTCAGTCAGTCTGCTTACCAGAAAGCATTTTCAGGAGAAACTGGCCTGTAAAACAACCCCTCTTCTTATTAAAGTGAATTCATAATATATGCTTAGAAGCATAAAATTTTGTTGGATTTTATAAAATAACTACAAAGTCCTGATAGACCTGCTTTATATACAATCTAGTAAGTCTTGTTGGTGTCAAAACCTATTTACAAAGCTCATCAGAAAATGGTTGGCCTTAAACAGGCCAGACAGCTTCTTGGGTATAGTTTCTAAAAAGGGATGGCACATTTTGGCTTGCAATTGCATTTAGGCAACATGCAAAATCGATAGACCAGAGAAACTCTGTAACAGTCTTTTGCTCTGTTTGCAAGTGCCTAGTCACTCCTAGGATGCAGTATCTCTAACACAGGTAAGAATGTTTCTGTTTATTTTCAGAACTGAGAATCATTTAAATTTTAAAAATGTAAATATTACTTCTTTAAAATAGAAATTAGTGAATTTAGTGTTCATGAGAGCTGCCTGTGGTGGCTTGACCTTGGCTGCCTGCCAGACCCCAACCGAGCTGTTTTTTCACTTCACCTCCTCAACAGTATGGGTGGGAAATCAAAATAGAAAAGCTCATGGATCAATATAAAGATGGGGAGATCACTTACCTCAAACCAACAAGGGCAAAAATAAAAAAGACTTGGAGAAAATTAATTTATTTTATTGCCAATTAAAATAGATGTAGGTAGAGAGAAAAATTTTTTTAAAAAAAGCTAAAACACCTTCTCCCCACTCACTCCCTTCTTCCCAGGCTCAATTTCACTCCTTCATTCCCAACTTCCCTACCTCTTCCTACCACCTTCCACCCCCAGAGAGCAGAGAGATGGAGAAAGGGGATTATGGTCAGTCCGTGGCAGTTCCCATCTTCTCCCCTCTTCACATTTCTCCCCTATCCCAGTGTGTCCTTGAGGATAAACCTGTTCCAGCATGGTGGCCTCCATGTGCTGCAGTTCCATTGGGAAATACTCACCTGCTCCAGTATGGGGTCTTTTCCTCAGGCTACAGTGTGAATGTCTAACACGTGGCCCTACACAGGTGCGGGGAAGTAACTACTCCACCACAGTCTCTCCACAGGCTGCAGGGGCACCTCTGCTCTGCTGAATGGAACACCTCCTCCTGCTCTCACCTTGGGGTTCACAGAGTTGTTTCTCCCACACTTTTCTTTTTCCTCATACTCCACTGCGTGGTGTTTTGCCCTTTCTTACACACATTTTCCCCTGAGGTGTCCCTACTGTGGCTGAGGGGCTCAGCCATGCCCTGAGGGGGGTCAGTCAGAGCTGGCTGGAACTGGCTGTGTCCGGCCTGGGGCAGCCCCGGCCTCTCCTCAGAGGCTGCCCCACAGACCCCATGATGGCGCCCGGGCATCCACACTCTATATAGTAATATTGAATAGAGAAAATTGTAGTAAGTCCAAGTGGGGGGAGGGAGGCTGCTGATGTCTGTAATGGAAGCATTTCATCCTTATCCATCATCATTCTTCAACTTGACCCCCGTGCAGGCAAAATCTGAGAGGCAATGTTTTTTTCCATTGCCGTTTATTTAGCCTTTGGCCTCCCAATTGGTAAGATCAACAGGGGCGTCAAATATTAACTATGGTCTTTCAGAAATGTGAGGCTGGGCCAGGAGCAGCCGCTGGCAGGGCCTCGGGGGGGTACAGAGGCTGGCCTGCTGCCCCCCCGACCCCCATGTCAGCCACGGGGTGGCTGCCTCCCCCCTCTCCCGCGCGCCCCTCCACTGAGTCATCCAGCAAATGCGGCCTCACTATTTTAGGACTTCATTGAGCATACGATGTGGCCATAAATAGAAACATGTCTGAAGACAAATAAATACAAAATAAATTGCTCATTTTAGCTCGATGCAAAAACTATAGAAAATAGCTGTCCTTCTGAAGTGAAAGTCAAGGCAGTTTTTTCGCCATTTTTAACTTGCAGTTCATCTGTTTCCTTTGAATTAAGGAATATTTCTGTACTTCGAAAGCTCTGTAATTTGAATAAATTAGAATTTATTTTGTCGCTTTCCAGTATCCTAACAAGTTTCCTCTTCATTACTGATTTCAAATCATTTCCATTTTAACTTAAAATGGAAAGTTCTGTCCAGCTGATAATAATCAAGTTTACAATTTCAGTAAAAATTAGCCATCCTCTTTGGTTTATGATGGCAGGAACTGATGAAGTTCCTAGTCAGTGATTACACCTGCTGGTGCTGGCTTGTTTGAGGTTTCCATCTTTGCTTTACTCTGTATAAAACAGCCATTTCTGGCTCTGTGTGAGCATGGCTCTTGCTGGAGATGACTGGGGCACAGTGATGATCAGATCCGATATAGAATCATAAAATGGTTAGAATTGGAAGGGACCTTAATGATCATCAAGTTCCAAGGCCCCTGCCATAGGCAGGGACACCTCCCACTAGACCAGGCTGCTCAAAGCCTCATGCAGCCTGGCCTTGAACGCATCCAGGCTTGGGGTATCCACAACTTCTCCAGGCAACCTGTTCCAGTGTCTCACCACCCTCACAGTGTAGACTTTTCTTCTAGTATCTAATTAAATCTCCCCTCTTTCAGCTTAAAACCATTACCCCTCTTCATATCGTTCCTTGCCCTGATAAAGGGTCCCTCCCCATCTCTCCTGCAGGCCCCCTTCAGGTACTGGGAGGCCATTATAAGATCTCCCCAGAGCCTTCTCTTCTCCAGGCTGAACAACCCCAATTCTCTCGACCTGTCATCATAGGAGAGGTGCTCCAGCCCTCTGAACATCTTTGTGGCCCTCCACTGCACCTGTTCCAACAGATGCATGTCCTTGCTGTTTTGAGGACTCTAAAGCTGGACACAGTACTCCAGGTGGAGTCTCTCCAGGGCAGAGTAGAGGAGCAGAATCACCCCTCTCAACCTGCTGGTTACACTTCTTTTGAAGTGAAGCAGCCCAGGATGTGGATGGTTTTCTGGGACGTGAGTACACGTTGCAGACTCATGTCTCATCCACCAACACTCCCAAGTCCTTCTCTTCAGGGCTGCTCTCCAGCCATTCTCCACCCAACCTGTATTTGTGCTTGGGGTTGCCACCTAGGTGCAGGACTTTGCACTTGGCCTGGTTGAACTTCATGCAACTTGCACGAGCCCACCTCTCAAGCCTGTCCAGGTCCCTCTGGATGACATCCATTCCCTTCAACGCGTTGACCGCATCACAGAGTTTGGTGTCATTGGCAAACTTGCTGAGTGTGCACTCAATATATCTGATCTTCTGAGACTTCTTCATTTTGAGAAAGCATACATTGGTGCAGTTTAAAGAAATATCTCTTTATACAATGTAAGAACACTTTCAGGTCTTTAAAAATATGAAGAAATTGATGATTTATTGCGAAAACTTGAAAGCTTTGGAAGACTTAAAAGGTTTGAATATTCGGTTATAAAGCGCTTGTGGCTCCACCCTGTATATGTGGCAGTTTATGAAAGTTGAAGCTCTTCTCCACAAAGAGCAGCAGGAGGACCGTACACTAATGTAAAAACAAGCATTGTAAACAATAATATCAGAGATACAACATTACAGGGAATTTAAAAGGCAGTACTAAAAGTCCTACAAGCACATATTGATAGAATAGCAGAAGTTAAAACTCTAAAGTAATTCCAGGTTTGCTTGGCCCAAAGGATCAAGTTAAACAATTCAGTTAAAAATCCATCAGAATTATCCTTGCCTTGGCATCCCAAGGTAATTGTTCACTCTACATCTATTATCAGTCCAAAGTTGTCCAATTACTTTTATGTGCTACCTTGATGAAAACTCTGTAGGGAAGCACACATTCTTCTTGTGTGCTTGCATGAGATCCGATGACCACTCAATATGTTTACATGCATGGCAGTTTTTATCATATAGAAGATTAGATACCCCGGCTTGGGCATCAAACTTTCAGTCAGAATGGCTCTTTTCCTTCTGAACAGGTTAATGGTTTTTTTGAGGTTAACTGAAGTATACTAGATATTTCAGTAAGAAGTTTTGTTTGCAGTCTGCCCTGGAGATGATTCACTCTAGCCCAGGAACAGCAGCATTGTCAACACCAGGTAAAGACCATCCATAATCCTTTGGGAGAACTCTCAGAATTAGAAATGCATAATGAATTTCTGAATCACACAAAAACCTTGGGGAAGCCATCCGAGTCTGAAAAAAATGGAAAAAAGAGGGAATGGTATGAAATGAACTGATTTTATGTCATAATTCTCTTTGTTGAAAGTGAGATCCAGGATGAAGCTAATCTTTTTACATAAAGTCAAGGCCCCATTGAACACAGAAGCACCTGATGAGACAGTTAAGGAAATAAATGATTAATTAGTATTACACCATAGGGCATCCATGGTATAACATGCCAGCTTTCATCTGGTAGTTTTCAAAGTATTTAACAGATAAATAGATGAGCTGCTTACTTATAAATATCAGTGACAAATTTGAAGGATTAGATCAGTGTCAACCTTTAATGTACCAATTATAAATCACCTTGTTAAAATTATATGGGTTTGTAATGAGCAATGATGCTTGTAATGCTTCAGTTAAACAGTCAGTAAAGGATATCTAATATATCTGGGCTTCAGAAAGCATTTCAAACAACCCATTAAAAAAGCAGTTAGGGAACTAAATAGACACAGGGTGAAAAATAATGAACCTCCAAGGTAAGAAACAAGATATACTAGTACAAGATCCACATACTTGGGTGCCTTAAGTAGCCTTTTTATACACACCCACAGAGTTTCTTTTCATCATACAAGAAAGAAAGAAGGGAAAGACTATATAACAAAAAAAAATTAAGGTTAATCCACATTACAGAACTAGGCCAGTAGGCTGCAAATCATCAAAGAAACTCTGAGACCTGATGTTGGGACCTGACGAGATACATCCACAGGTCCTGAGTGAACTGATAGATAAAATAGTTGTTACTGTCCATCATATTTGAGAAGTCATGGCAGTTCCCACCAACTGGAAAAGGGAAAACATAAACCCCATATTTAAAAAGGAAAAAAAAATAAGACATGGGGAAGTACAGGATGATCGGTCTTGCCTCTGTGCCCAGCATCCTTCTAGAAACTCTGCTAAGGTACATGGAAAATAAGGAGGTGATTGGTGACAGCAAATATGACTTCACTAAAGGCAAATCATGTCTGACAAATGTGGTGGCCTTCTAGAACTGTGTTACAGCATTAGTGAATAAGGAAAAAGCAACTGGTATTACCTGCTTGGACTTGTGGAAAGCATTTGACACTGTCCTGCCAGACATCCTTGCCTCTTAATTGGAGAGACATGGCTTAAACAGGTGCATCACTCAGGGGATAAAGAATTGGCTGGATGGTCACACTCAGAGACTTGTGGTCAGTGTCTTGATGTCCAAATGGGGACCAGTGACAACTGATGTTTCTCAGGGGTTGGTATTGGGACCACTGATGTTTAACATCTTTGTTGACAACATGGTTGATGGGATGGAGTGCAGCCTCAGCAAATTTGCCAACGACACCAAACTGTATGGAGTGGTTAATATGCTGGAGGGAAGGGATGCATTCCCTTGCATCAGGCTTGAGAGGCAAGCCCATGCAAACTTCATGAAATTCAATAAGGCCAAGTGCAATGTCCTGCATGTGGACATTGCATGCATGTGGGTTGGGGGCATTCCCAAGCACAAATACAGGCTGAGGGGAGAATGGCTGAGGAGAAAGACTTGGGAGTCTTGGTTGGTGAGAAGCTCAACATAAGCCTGCAATGTGTGCTCACAGCCAAGAAAGCCAACTGTATCCTGGGCTGCATCATAAGAAGGACGGCCAGCAGGTCAAGGGAGGTAATTATATCCTGCTCTGCAACCTGGAAACAGGTTGCCCAGAGAAGTTGTGGGTGCCCCATCCCTGGAAGTTGGATGGGGCTTTGAGAAACCTGGTTTAGTGGGAGATGTCTCTGCCCATGGCAAGGAGGTTGGAACTTGATGATCTTTAAGGTCCCTTCCAACCCAAACCACTTTATGATTCTATGGTCTAGAGGGAGGTGTCCCTGACCATGGCAGGTGGGTTGGAACTAGGTGATTTTTAAAGTCCCTTCCAACTCTAACCATTCTATGATTCTATTAAATTAGCATTGCTAAGAACAGAACCCTCTCTTTGTGCAACCTCTTGGAGACTAGTTAAGTAACTACTTGATGGGGGAAAAAATTAAAAAAGATTTGAACACTGACTTGGAAAATTGATCCATGTGAAAGACATGGATAGTGACAGTGACAGCACTGTCTTAAATAATGCCGTGTTTTAACAAGAAAGTCTGTCCTAGTCACTTCAAACAAATTAATGGATAATATTACAGTGGATTTGTAAGGGAATGTACATACTAAAAATATTAACAGTCATGTAAAACTCTTTATTAGAGGAGAGATTGAAAGAGTAGAAAAGAGATACAATAGTTAATAAAGTATTCTGGTTTTGTTTACCTTAGCATACTAGAAGGTCTAATTGAATGGAAAGGAACACAAGGAAGTATTTGTTTACAAACTGTGTAAATAAGCTATGTAAGGAATTGCCACATGATATGTAACAGTATAACAGTATTAAAAGCATGTTTATATAGAGCCACGACGGATAAAATCACTGTAAGCAGAAAGGCTATTGTGCTTCAGGGCATAATCAAACCAGCAAACAATGGGGCTAGGAAGAAAGTTGGTGTTGTGGAAGTAATACTTATGTCTGCTAAGTATATCTGGGCTTCCTGCTTCACACGTTCGTAAGCTCTTGTGATATAATGTTGTATGTTCTCTCACATCATAAGCCAAAAACATTGTGTCTGGCTAGGTTTATTGCTTGCTCTGTTCCCAAGTGAAACATTTCTTTTTGTAACTCTTTAGTTTCCTACATTACTTTAACAGCTCAAGTAGGCCCTAGAGATACTACATCCTGCATCTCAGATCACCCTCAGAGCTGTACAAAATCGGTCACCCTTATAGAAATTATCCGACTTCACAGGATTCTCTTTTTTGTTTTTCTTCTAGTTCAATGTGTCATTGCTTTTATTTGGCACTATAAATCTGTCAGTCATGTAATCTCGAACTTTAATGCATTTTAGGTCCCTGGGCTGTTATGGAGATTTGAGAGTTTGTGGAGGGCTCCGGACAGCTTTCCACAGGCATTCTGCCTGCTGCGCAGCCCTGTGCCAGCTGGAGGTTATCATCCCAGTTGGAGGATATTACCCCCGCTGGCTAGGCCTGCATGTCGCAGTGAAATTTAAATCTGAGCACCCCCAGACCCATCTAGAACCACCTAGCTGGGCTGCTGATGTTGAATGGATTATGTTAGTGTTGTTACAAACTGCAAATGCAAAGAAGAGAGAATCTCTGAATCCTTCTCTATTAGACTGTGTCCAGACTGGAGTCTCGTTTCCCTTTTTTCTTCTCCACAAGAATTAGAGATCTTGAAATGTAGGCAGTAACAAAAAAGCTTTCTCAGTACTGGTACTGGGCTGCCCTCAAGTTGATTACTTAAGAATGGGCACATAAGGTGTCTGGAGTCTGGCCAGGCCATAATTAGGGGACTAAAAAAACAGTAAATCAACTAACTGTATCAGAGTTCTTTGGTCTTCTCTTGCTCACAATTACCTAAAAGATACTAAAAAGTATCTTTTTGTTAACTTCACTTTTGTAAGATCTTTTGTACCAGGAGGTGCTGGTTATTTTTGGATCCCAACAAGAAAGACATAGACTTTCAAGAAAGACACCTATTTTATTAGTATCCCAGAAAAGATATACTAAGTTACAAAATCTTACACTCATTCTGATTCTGGGAATGCTGTGATGATGCAGCATCTGATGGACCTCTAGTCAGAGAGGCACATGGTACATCTTCTCTCCCTGGTGAGGTTTGCCTGTATTGCAGTCTTTAGAGTTCTTACTGGGTTTTCCTACAAGTAAACAACTCTATTCATCATTTCTGCTGTTGAGCAAAATGATGTTTATATGAAAACACGCTGCTTCGTTTCAAGATAAAGACAAGGACAAGCTGTTGGTGTCAAGGGATTTGTGCAGTACAGCGTGGTCCTAAAGGCCAAATAATACATGCAGTAAAGCCCACACCTGCACCGACTCGTCAGCTGCTGTATGAAGCAATAACTGCTCATCAGACAACATTCCTTGTTGGAATCCTTGTAGGATCACTACAGAAGGTACAATATCTGGGACTAAAAATCCAAGCAGTCACTTTGCCTTCTTGGAAATCCATTATTGAATTATAGTCTTCATAGGCCTTGGGCGTTCATTTATTTATTTATTTTTCTATTTAGTGCCCCTCATCAGGAGGAGGCATTTTGCTTTAAATTCTGAAGAAGAACTACATCTTTCGGTGTATTACACAGCCCACAGGTGACACTCTCCTTCCACAGTAAGACATACAACTCTTCTGTAAATTCACAATTTTTTATACCTTTCCTATCATTTTCAGTATGATAGCTGAAACTGTAAGAATAGCCAGGTGGAATACCATGGCAGTGATACTTCTCTACCGAGGTCCTCTGGGCAATTTTTCCAGCAGTGCTGGATAGGATGCAGGGTGTGGAAGAGTTTAATGTGTGACTTTTTCCTTGTGAGTCTTAGACCACAACCTAAGTGATGATCGCAAACTTCTGATCAGTTTCACTTTAATCAGGAAATAGGAATGCTAAGCTTTTGCCTCAATTATTTGGAACTCTTTAAAGTCTTTGCAAAGGGTTAGTTTTTTGGTTTTTTACAAGGGTTAGTTTTCTGTAGTCTATGTATGTTGATCATGTATCATCTTTCTCCTCCAAAGCAAGCAGCATGGAAAGAGTACGATAATGCTTTTGCATGCACATACTCTCTCTCTTTTTGCTTGTTATTGTATTAAACTAATGTTATATTTTCCCTTTATTAGGCTTGTAGGACCATAGGCTTAATAAGGTGCAACCTCTTGCTTATAGAGGATCAGCTCTGAGATCAGGCCAGGCTCTTCAGGGTTTTATTTAGTCAGGTCTTGAACAACTTCAAGGACAGAGGCAGCAAGTGCTAAGTAAAGAGGGGTAGCCCCTTCCCTCGATCTGCTGGATACAGTGCAGGATGGTGTCACTGCTGCCAGGGCTTCACCCCTGGCTCAGGCTCAGCCTCCTGCCCACCAAAACCTCTTGAGCAGAGCTGCCCCCTGGGCAGGCAGGCGCCGGCCAGAAGATTCATCTGAATTACCGATCTGAAGAGTTGTTCTTATTGTGGAAAAGGGATGATAACAATTTACTGACTCACCATAATAGCCCTGTCCATGACACCGAAGCCCACAGAAGTTAATCCATCTCCCCACAATTCACCAGGCTGAGAATGCTTATCTTAATAGTTGCCTCAAAGTACATGGTGATAAATAGATTCCTGTTTCAGTCCAACCTTTTCCAAAGAATTTCAGATCAATTTTCTACTGCATCCAGTGTTACTTTAATAGCTAACTTTCTCTGGTGTGCTACGCTGAGATACACATTTTTACCACTCACTAACAGGTAAGACATCTATGTCTTTTAATGTTACACTCTGTCACTGAAATGAATGCACAAAGTATTTTTACCTTTTGTTTTTTCTTTCACTTGCCATGGCAACTTCTCCTTCAGTCCACCCTTCAGTCAAATTCTGGCACACAGAGTACTGTGAGTGTTACTGTTAATCATAAAACCTTACTTGGTGTGAATTAATAATCTCAAAAAAATTCTTTATAAGTAGCTTTGCTTTGTACCCAGTGCTATACCTGAATTCTTCCAACTGAACATTTGCTAATGATACTCTGAATGTTGCCTCGATTAACACATCTGCTTGTTTACCAGATCTTTGACACCCTTATTTTACCTGATGACTCTTTGTCTACTTGATTACAGCTCTCTCATTTCGTTGGTAATGGCTGCCCTTGCACCTAATGTTCTTTTAACTATTGTGGATTATTAACAGGCATGTAGCAAAGATCACATCTTTCAGCTGAATTTCCCACTGACACTTTTTGAAGAAAATCTGTAAACTCTTTTACAATTCTCATTTATAGTACACAATATTTGGAAATTATTATAAGTATTCCCTAAATCTATTGTTTCTTCAAGAGCAGACCATTTCAATTTCTAGTTATCAATTTGCTTCATTTTTTGTCCATCCAAGGAGTTAATTTGTTTTGCTTTGGTAATTTATTTTACTTCATGGTGGTAATATCTTGTTTCTTTCTCTTTATAAACAGATTGCATGATGTTTATTCAGAGTGGCCTTAAGCATTTTAATTTTTCCTGGTTTTAGTTATTTTATTTTTTTACTGTTGCTCCATTTTTATGCCACAGGCAAAGTTCAATTTTTCCAAAAAAGGCTCTTTGTATAAACTTAAATCTTTTAAGAATGGTTTTAGGTCAGTTCTAATACTCTTATAGAGCATATGAGAAAAAAAAAAGAAGTGTGTAACAGAAACAACTGAGCCTGATATTTTTGACCTAAATATGGATTCTCTATGCTCTAATGGAAACCTAATCTTTTTAGGGGATGAAGTGAATATGCTAAAAAATCTATCTCAATTCTTTTGGTTTCTTGGACTCTTTTCTTAAATGCATATGGATGGTTTATGTTCAAAATAATAAAAGCTTAGGATTCTTCTAAATTTAAAAGATAAGAGATATGTCTCTACCAAGTTGAGGTGTTCCAACCTTGGACTGGTTTCCTGAATCACAGTTATATTTCTGACTTTCAGTAACCCCACTTGGCTCTGTTTTCATTTAGATATCCTAGCATAATAAAGCTTACTTTGCCTCCTCCAGTAGAATCACTAAGCCACCTGTAATCCTGTGATCTTCTAAACAGGGACTTCCCAGGTTTGAAATTTTCCAAGACCATTTGTCTAGGTCTTCAATTTCCTGTAGGTTGCACCAATTCAGTTTCCATAATATTTGCTCTATAGTATTCTCCTGTCGCTTGTGATAATCCTACCTCTTGTAGTCTGAAAAATAACAAAATTCTCCTTGTTAGCGAGACACACACTGTCTTTCTATTTAGCTTTTTATAAGGTGTGTGGTTTGTGAGAACTAAGTCTGGGTTTGATGATCTGGATAGAGAAAAATGGGAATTCTTTTTTTAACCTTTGTGAAAACAGGCTCAGACTGTTCCTGATGCAGGTAATAGTAAATGAAATTGATGTAGCTTACAGCGCTTGATCACACCTTGTGATGTGCAAGGATACAGTCAGTGCTTGAACAGCCTGCTCTCATCTCAAGCAACCACTTTTCAGTCTACACCATTCTGTGGCTTGTGCAGCTGCATTCCTCTAAATGGCCTGGAACAAATAGTCTCACTGGAGCTTCCAGATTTGTTACACTCTTAATCACAAACTCAGCTATTTAAGGAATACTGTGTTTATACTGGCAATCTTTTTCAAGCTTCTCATGGATTGTGACTGCCATGGTCCATAGCTACAAGCCATCCCCCTGCTAGCTGTCAGTCACACCTCCATACTTGACTCAGTACAATCCTTCTTTTCTTAAAGGAACTGCTCCCAGTCCTCATGCTGTGTTGTACATATCACTATTAAAAGAGATATCAATATATTGATTGTCTTACTAAGAATTAAGACAAGAATTTTTTTGCAAAGACCTTCTGGGATTGGTCCACTGTGATGTGCTGACATCTTTTTTCCCTGAAACTTTTGCCAGTAGGAGATATGTTTGTGGAGATTTTACAATCAATTACCTATGTAATGTTAAGCTCATGTTTTGTGTGCCAAACAGAAGTAATTTCAATTTATACTATTGCTGATAAAGGAATGGTTGCATCTGTCTATGGGCATTTCACCATGTAACAACTACACAATTAAATTTCACTCTGGTGAAGTCGAGGGCAGAACCATAGTTGTTTTACAAGTACCAGAACTTCAATATAAATACCTCTCTCAGTGCAAGGTAAAGAAGAGTATTCTTGCATTTACCAAGACAGAAACAGTATAAGGATATCTTTTCAGTGCTTGAGTTATGGTGAGTTTGTTATCTAACAAAATTGTCCCAGTATCATGTGTTCATAACAGAGGAAAATTAATATGTTTGCTGACAAACCTCCTCTAGCAGAGAGATGATCTATCACAAAGAGTTTCCAACTTTCTGAACATAGGGGCTGAGTCATACGTAACTCTATACAAGTCCAATAGGTCCAAGTGTGGGCAAAGACTCTGCTATAGCCTGTGTTATATCCTTACTGGAAGTGTGGGATGTAATTGCTGCCAACTCACATCTATGAGATACCTTTAAAAACTGTACCATAATAGCTAGAAGCTTTGGAGGTAAATCTTTATGTATTCTCTGTACAAAGCAATGGTGTTTGATGTCCATCTGTCTGTGAAGAGTTTGATCAGGGCTATTTTGAGAATACAGTTGATACTGATTTGTGAAATGCCTGCACATCTATCCCCCCCCATCCAGACATTGTCTTTTCTCCAGAGACATTACAGACTGGGTAGGAGAGAGAGAAATTAAAAGATCCCCTAACAGTCCCAAAGGAAAAAAATATCACAGGTACCTGAAATCCTCTGAGATTTCCTTACATGCTAGTCATTCCAGACAAATAGTATATGCAGGAGGGGAAAACACCTGGTACAGTCTTGGATGTCACTGAGGTCTTGTCTTTCTCAAATATTCCTGCCCTCTGTCATCATTCCTGTTTCTGTACTGCAACTGTGATTTGCACTTCTACCATCTTCCAAATTATGACTACAAATCAACAGTTACTCAGTAAAATTATTTCAGTTCTTCTCTTAATGATATACCCACCTTTTCCTTCTCTGTTCTTTGTTTTAACCTACTTCTAACTCTAATCTCTCTGGCCCAAATGATTTGATTCTAGTTCCTACTATTTTCTCTTCGCCTTTACTGTGTCTTTCCTTCTCTTAGTCGTCCTTACTACAAATGTCTTTGCTTTGCTTTTTCCCTGAGGAAAACTCTGTTCTGGATCCTATGTACTAAGCACAATCTTACCCCCCATGTACTGTTCAGCAGTGGTGTTGAGCTGGTTCCTGCTACTTCATAGACATATTTTTGAGGCTGAACTGAAAAGGAGCTTAGGGGAAGGGGTCAGAGACACAATGAAATAATTTTGTTTGTTTGTTTGTTTCCTCTGTTTGTCTTCAGAAATACCAAATAGAAAGAGTCAAAAGATGGAAATGCATTTGCTAAGTTTGAGGTCAGCAATATGCTATAAAAGATATGCATGTGGTATACAGAACATTCCTGTATTTTGATATTGACAATAACTACCTTAAAAATGAAGCGGGAAACAACACAGGTGTTATTACCATCAGTTAATAGCTTACCATGGGGTAAAAAAACCCAACAATTTAAGCATGTGGAAGCTGTAAAAAAAATATCCACAAATCCACAATAGACATCAATTTAGGGAGATTTACGTAGTGGAAAAATAATCTAAGTCTAAATGCAAGGCTGAAAGGAATGTGCCAGTCCCACACAAAGCAGCGTAGGCTCTTCCCAAACCAGAAGTAGAGCTGGACCATTGCAAAGCCAAGACAAAAGCCCCTTTCCCTAAGCCACTGAATTTATCTTCTTCTTTGTTAGCATGCTAGAAATGGTATACATTAAAGTCCTTGCAGACCTCATTGAACCACACAGAATTGAAGTAGACACCTGTATTTAAAGTTCTTCAGACATTCATGCTGAAATTGTTTTCCCATGAGTGCCGAGGATGCGGACTGTGGCTCTTAACTTTAGGACTTATGCTTGGTATCCTCTACCTTGTAAATACCTGAATTTCTTAGTAGATGGGTTCCTTACCTGCAAATATTTTTGCCGTGTATTTGTTCTTTTTTTTTTTGAGCAGATTTTTTAAAATTTTTGTTCTTATTTTTTCTAAACATTTTGTGTTTTTCTGATGAAAGAACTGTAAAAACCTCAAATGGATGAATATGACAGTATATTCTGGCTTGCTCAGTTTGAAAAAAAACCTAGGAATTTCCAAATTTCAGGGCGAACTTTAATGTGGCAGAGTAATCACAGTAAGGAGATGGATGGGTCTCTCTATCTCCAGGTGCTTGAATGGAAAGATATTTAGTGATGGTTAAGAGGTCAGTTCTCAGCTATTATGCTTAAATTAAAAAGCCATCTATGTTACTTGAATGTGTCCGAGAACATTGATTCACTCTGTGGCATGGGAGCAGAAGTTGCTTAGTTGAGACAGTACATCACGGTGTGGTGGAGCAATCCAGTGGAAAGGGTACAGAAAGAAACTAAGAAGAATGAGAAACTAAGAAACCAAGTATATGCCTTAAGCTACATGTGTAGTCTTGAGCAAATTTGCTAGCTATTATTGATGTAATAGAATGATGTATAAGAAAACTATGTATAAAGAGGGGACGTGATCTGGAGATTATAGGTGAGGTTATGGCCCCACCTACACACTGTTTAGTGGACATTATTTGTATTAAATATTGAGATAACAGTAAGAAATAAAAGGCACTACATCTGCTTAGCTAACCAAAAGGGAGGTCAAGATGGAGTTTTTATTTTGGAGTTTTGTTTTGGTACTTTGCCACATTCCAACTGAAGGAACCAGAGATTTCAGTGTGGTGGGACAGCATTTCTTGAGTTAGCTCTGCCACCAAAGCAGTGTAACTATTTCTTTAGTCAGCAACATGTTTTTCTCCTTAGTTTCTCACTGTCAGATATTAGCAGTTATGTCTTTTGACAGACAAGCTGTGAAGTGATGCCTGAGGTCTGCCAGGCCAGAGGCAAACCACAGCAATGTTTCAGCTCTAGCTGAAGTCCAGGAACAGCTGAAGTGACTCCTCTCCATCCTTTGCCTATAGCATGGAGCTACAGAGTACCTTGTATTCCTGGTGTGTGTATATTATTTTCCTTTAAACAGCAGATGCTAGGTAAATATCAAAATATTCACATCTGTATAAATAATTTTCTTGGTAGATGAAGATGTTTCTTTATGTTCAGAAGTTTTTCATAAGGAAAGGAAACGTAATTTTCCTAGCAAAAAACCCAAAAGTTGTGAGGTTTCCCCCGAGAAACAATCATTAAAAGTTACACACTTTTTATGAGGGCATCCTCCTATGACTTTTTACTACACATTTTACATGGAAAAGGTCCTGTGGAAAAATATATATCTGTATTGAAGTTAAAGGTATTCTACTAGCAACTGCAAAGATTGTATCAAATGTACTTGTTATAGTATGTGAAGAACAGAAGCTCACCCCTCATCATCCTTCAACTCCTACAGAAACCCAGGGGTTTTCCCAACCTCAGAGCAGCTGCCCACCCCTCCTATGGAAGCCTTGGGTTGCTGCTTTTTCTCCAGAGAAAACTGTTTAAAAGCTTCTTACTTTTACCTGTCCCTGTGTTGTAATTCCCACAAGGCAAATAATTTGCCACCCTTCAGTTGTGCTTAGGCATACAGCATGTTTTTTGTGGCATTGCTCTGTTTGAAAGGCAATGGTATCAGTGCAATTATCCAAATTAAATTGGATCAACCCTAATGATGGGGGCAAAAAAACATAACAAAGGGGCAATTGCAAGATTCTGGAATGAAAAAGCAATGAAAGAGAAACCATAACTTCAAACAATCAGATTGACCAAGTAATGAGAATTAACTTCCTCTTCCATATTTCTATGTCTTTTGTATTGTTATGGGAGCATATTTAAGTCAGCAAATTGAGTCATTGTGAACCACCAACTACTAATTTGATACCTGCTATATGGAACAGTTAAGGACATATGGATAATCACATGCTAATAATGACTAACAGAATGAAGTCCTGTGAGTTCCCAAATACTTAAAATATTAAATGTGGTCTTCCCTGTAGCTAGAACTTACAGCAGATTTGGATATCATGATAATTCAATGCTCTCATATGAGAGAAAACTTCTTCCCCACCACTGTGTAGACTTCTTTACTAGGATATCATCTGATACAGACATAATCTATATTTGACTGAACATGGAAAATACAATGCGTAGAGTTTAGACTTGGCACTAAGCACAAGACAAACCAGAATAACTTCATTCTCCTTATCCAGAACTAATATATTTTTTCTTCACCATGGTTTCAGTTTAAAAACTGCAAGGTTTTCTAGGTTACAAAACTTTCCAGGCCCACTTTTGGGTTCTGAGCATCAGTTTTGATACCTGTTATTCTTCAGGCCAGGCTGTATGTCTGCTCATTGCTCTCCCCTGTGACCTCCCTTGCCAAGACAACTCCAGCCCTTGCTGAGGACAGTTAATTTGCTGAGGTGACTTCTGCTCCTCCCTTTTAACTGTCCCTACCCCATCTCACAGTCTGAAGCAGCCTTCCCATGAGGGACACCTGCTACTGTCAGGGGAGAAATTGTCTCCCTCCTTGCAGGCAGTTCCCAGTGCAACCCAGTGCCCAACAGGGAAAGCAAAATAATCACCCAGCCTCTCTACAGCCTGGCCTACTCTTTTTGAAGGAACGTAATGTACAGTAACTGTGAATAAATCCATTAAACAGTCGCACAAAACACCTCATATCAAAGACCATTTTGTGCTTTTTGATCTTTATGTCGCAGAAGTTTAAGATGCACAGTCATCCTTGCAGGACTGATTTATAGTACAGGCATCACTGAATCTTTCCCACTGTGTTTTTAAGAAGTGATCTGTTCCCATGTAACTTTGATGAAAATCGTATCACGCCCTTAATCTTTTGCTCTTTTGTGTACTGTTGTGACTGCTTTTCCAGGAAATCCAAGCTGGGTAATTTTCACAAAAGCTTTGTATCAGGCCTGTTCCTTGTGGGGTCCTAAGATCTTCATAAGCAATCAGCAGCACATCAGACCCATCTTTAAGAGTAGCCTTATTAGAGGTGAACAAAGCAGGATTTTTGGAATACTTAAGGGATTCTGACTTCTACTCAGTTAGAGAAGCCTGTCCTACGTTACAAGAAAAAGGGCTTTTGTTGTATACTGCTCTTCCAGTTTCGATTTTTTTCTTTTTCAAGCTCTTTGATCCCATTCCCACTTTACCTTTCTTTGGGGCCAGTCTTTTTTCAGTGCACGGTGACAGGACAACAGGTAATGGGCACAAATTTGAACATAGGAAGTTCCATCTAAACATGAGGAGGAACTGTTTTTCTTTAAGGGTGACAGAGCACTGGAACAGGCTGCCCAGAGAGGTGGTGGAGTCTCTGTCTCTGGAGAAATTCAAAACCCACCTGGACATGTTCCTGTGCAACCTGCTCTAGATGGACCTGCTTTAGCAGGGAGGTTGGACAAGATGATCTCCAGAGGTCCCTTCCAACCCCCTATCACTCTGATTCTGTAATGTAATGGTCTTTCAGGTTCCACTTCTTGATTTAAAGGGGAGAAAGGTAAAGACAAAAAGAATTAGAAAAGGCAGGCACTAGCCATCTTATAAGTACCCTACAAACACCAGTTAAAACCATCTTGTGAACTTGAGTGTACATGTATATATGGTCCCAGTCAGCCAGTATTACCATCACAATCATGGAAAGGTTGTCATTGTCTTCAGTGGAAAATAGTTTAGGAATTTTGTGTGCTTGTAAGCACACATATGTATTGTGGCTCTTAGCGACATGGTTTGGTGGAATTAGGTTTACAGTTGGACTTGATGATCTTATTGGATGATGACCAAACCTTAACCATGTGCATTTAAACATTATGCATATGCATTTTCTTAAGATTAGGAACACTGAATTTTCATACACAGGATACCTACAGCATCCCACTACTTTCACATTTTGCCATCCTGGAAGGAGGTGTGTCTTAACTCCTTTAGGCATTCAAAATACAGCTTTGTGCTTAAGAAAAATGGCAGCATGGACCATTGTGCTTAATGGAATGAAAGTGGTAAAAATACCATATCTGTATGCAGAACATAGAAGGTTACACTCTTCTGAGGCTTAGAAATCTCCCTAAATGTAACTCAGTCAAGAACCTAACCTTCAGACAGATGATACTCCAGACCCTATTCTTTTCTCCTGGTGTGTACTAAAATGACACACCTCTGCAAGCCCCCTGGGGATGCAGAACAGGTCCAGAGTGGAAGTGCTGGGAGTCACAGGGTAGCCTCTTGATAGTAATAACATTATTATAACACTCAGTGTTCTTCCAATTTATACACTGGTGGTGTAAAATGTTTGTCCAGACAAAGTCTTTTTAGAGAAGATTGCTAATGAGAAATAATGAAATGTTGAAATTTCTTCCTTCCTTCCGCAATTTCTTATTTAAGACACCAAACTCCCAACATTAATTTATTCCCTTCAGAGTCATAGGACAGACTCTGGCTTACTAACTTCCTGCCTAATGGATCTTTCTACACAAATTGGGCTTATAGGGGTTTATTTTTCCCTTGAGAGAAGATAGCTGGACTATGCTTTATTTTGTTCTTCTTTATCTATTATTTACATAGCAAAAATATTACTTTCTTTTTTTTTTTTCTTGCTTAAAATGTGCAGCTATTCCTGGCACCCAATTCCTGGCACCCAATTCTTGGGTTTCTTTTTAATGTAATAAATGAGTACTGTACTTTTTCTAAATTAATATATTACAGAAGTACATGTTGAATGTACAGCAAGTTCAATTTTGACTGGCATAATTAATTTAGGAGTTGAGAAACTGCATTCTAAAATACAGAATTTTTTTATGGGTATGCCCAAAGTTTGGAGATACCTATTCATATTTTCTCTGATACACAAGAACTGTTTCTCCATGATTATCTTTTCTATACTTTTTCAACATTAGGCTGGGCTTTAAAACACAGATAATTTGTAATATTTATTAACAGCAGTTAAAATATATCCACTAAACACAATACGTTTCAGTTTAGCTAAAAGGAGATTAAATATTACTGTGTTTCGATATAAAAGGATGGGTGTTTTTACCGACACAAAAAATCCATAACATCAGGAATCAGACTTTTTTAGACATTACTGTTCTAAATGCAAGTTCCATTAGGCCCATGGAATTTTCTTTGCTGACATTTAGCTGTTAGCAAGGGTGACCTCAGTGTCTGACTAATGTGAATGTCATGATTCATGAAGGCATTCAGTCATGTGCCCAAGGAGATGACATCCTTCAGGTAAGGCTGTATCACAAGAAATGACTAGACACAGAAATCTGTCAATCTGATGGTTAACCAAACACAGAATCTACTAGTCCAGAGAGAGCTATTTAAAGGTAGCAGCTTTCTCTAAAGGAAGTCCACACTTAACTAGGTGGGTATCACCCGTGTGAAAGAGGTAAGAATGCAGTAAACAATTTAAATGTGAACAAAGTAAGGTATCAATCGTTGTTGGTTCAATAAGGTTCAATATACAATGAACAAGAGAGAGACTCTGGGAAAAAGTCTGGTCTCACTGAAATCAAATAAAAATTCCATTGGACTTCAAAGGAGCCAAAGTTTTACCTCTATTACTTGAAAAAGAAGAGTTCATTTCTCTTGTATAATGTCATTATGTTTCATATCAACAGCTTACCTATCTAGACAGATAAGAAAATATTTAATGTATTTCTAATCATCATATTGTCTACTCTTAAGTTATGAACAAATCTAATACTCAGATTCAAGCATATACATGTTCAGTTCAGTCTTTTTAAGTATAGGTTAAATATTCTGAGCAAACTATACAAAAATGCTCAAGGAATTATTACCATATTTCCTGGTCCAGATTCCAGGATGAAAAACATGTGTATTTGTGTTAAGGACATACAAAGTTAAGGTCTGTCTATGATTAGTAACTACCCAGTAAAAATGTACTGTTTTCCATAGCTGTTCCGTAACAAAACTCATCCTTTGGAACATGGCAAAGTGTAAGTGTGGAAGTCATTTAAAGACATCTGTAATAATTGGTCACCACTTTTGTGTACAAATATGTCTTCTGTGATCCCTTTTAGCACCTGTACACATTAGCTGAAACCATAGGATCACACATCCATAATTTACATCACTGTTGTCGATTGACTGCCTGGCCACAGAAGCTGGCATTATAATTTTTATGTTGTACAGAAAGTGCCTTATAGGATATCCTGTTTCAGTTTTTCCAGTATTTTCCTATATTTTTCAGAAATTAAATCTTAAAAACACATTAGAAGGACTTGTTTTCTGTTGCTCCTCAAAACTACAAATTAATAGTTTTTAGAGGCCTTTATTCTTTTAAAAGTCCAGTGCTTTTTATAATTTCTTAGAAAGTTTCCAAGAAAGAGTTTTTCAGGGAAACAGCTATTCAATGATCTGGCACACCGGATTAATTCTTTAAAGTGGCAAAGTCATGCATGGAAGAAAGAAAGAATGCAATACAGCTTCAGAGCAATGTGACAAAACTGGGTACTGAGAACATGCTGATGAACTGAAGATCATTAATGCAATTTTCAGAAGAGTAATACATGTTGCCAGTACCATAGGATGTATTGCTTCACTCATTTTTTAATCACATGATCCACAGACAAACATTTGACATTCCTTGATATTTTTTATATTTTCCCTACGTTTACAGATTGACGAGTAGGAGAGTTCTATCAGTTTCACAAAGACACAGGAAAAGGAGTGAGTATATTCAGAAATGTCATCAGACAGCAACACATCTATATTACAGACAGCTAGGATGGTGAACATGTAGTGAACATGAAGTAAGTTAATGCAGGTAAGATCAAATTACACTGTGTCAAATAAAACTTACACAATTCTTTCCAGTGACAATCCCAAATGCTCAGAAACAGTAAAATGAAAGGTAAATTCAGTATGGCTCTGGAGAGGATTTCTGGTCTTTCATTTCCATCCACTATCATGTGATTCTCTGCTATAGATATTTTTATAAAACCTCATATGATTAGATAAAACTATTTTTAATTAAAAAGACAAAACCCACAAGAAATTACAAAAATGAAAAAGCCTTGAATTTTTTTAAACATGAAAAAAAAAAGAAAAAAACCCAACATCATTGGATTTATTCCAGCATCAGTTTCTCAGCTGGATACAACTGTTTTATATAGTTTATATTAGTGTGAAATGTAATATATTTTCCTAGGTTTACCTGTAGTTGTCTAAAATTACTTGACATAGACTTCTCTTTCCCACCACAGATCTCTGTTTACTCATTTCTTACAGGAACCACTCAAATGAGTTACGTTGATGCATTTCTAACCTGCTATAATTAATTTAAATCTTCAGTGTGAGGTGCTACCTACCTGGATGACTGGAATTTTTCTGACTTATATTTTTGAAAGGTGTTCAAAGCTGAGCAATATCTTTACAAAAGTAGTTGCTGATAGATGGAAAAAAAACTCCCTGAAAGTATGTGTCAGTTGATTGCAATTTTGTTTCCCTTTTGAATTTCAAAACTTTTGAAAGAGTAAATGGCCCAGAAAAATGGAGGCCTTTTTGGGGAGCTGCAACTGTGATTCCTATTTAAAACTAATAAACAGGCCCATTTTCCCAAAAGGGATGTTTCTTCCTTGCCAGAAAATTGTCTCCCATTATTTACTGGGAAAAGTGTGGGTTTGCTGCACTCCCTATTCATATTAAATTAAGAGCAAACTTTTTCATTTGAAAAAACCCTAATTTTCTAATTTTCTTTTTTTCCCATAAGGAAAATATCCTTATGAACACCTGGTGAACTCTCACTAATGAGATTCTTTGCCTGCCAAGGCAGTTCCTACCATTGCTAGCTCTGAAATATGTAATTCCCCTAAAACATAAGGTACATTCATGTTAAACTCCCAGCAATGATGCTCATAAAAATTGCTAAGTGACAAACGTGATATAATCTGGTGAGGAAGTGGACTTTATTAAAATGGTAAATATATATATTTATACACCTGAAGCAACTTTTCTTAAGGAATAAAAAAAAAAATATAAAGGAGTAAAAGGTATTGAAGGTGTATTTACAAAAAAAAATCTTGACTTCTTAATGGAAATTGAAAATCTAAAGCATGTCTATAGCTGAAGGGTATCTAAAACTCTCTGCAGTTGTAATACTGTACTATTTTAGTACTTACAGGAAAAATAGGTTTTAGATGGAAGAAATTTCTAAGTGAAGTGACTCAAGGTAATTCCATTAAACATAGAAAACTGAAAGAGCAGGCTGCATTAGAATACACTAGAAAAGCTTGAACTGATTAATTTAAAACATTGACCCTCGAAATACAGGGATAACATTGACAGAATAAGAAGGAAAAATGATATAGTCAGAGACAGTGAAACCATTTGAAAAAATCATGGGTTCTTGCTTCTGTACATAGTGCTACTGCCCATGAAGCTGTTCCTGATTCATCTAGCTCTTTCATGGATGCAACAAAGATACAAGGTGATGGACATCGAATGGGAATGTGCTGTGGTGTTTGATTTTTGCATTTCTTCACTCTGCAAAATTACCTATTCAAGAGCACAAGGTCATTTCTTATAATTATATTCTTATAATGCCCAAATTGTTTTCAAACTACCAAAAATAACTCTCTGTGTGATGTCTAGCAGAAAGGGCAGGGTGCAGTTCACATTCTAGCCTCTGTGCTTGCCCTCAAAGCACACACAACCAGCTAGATTTTTGTAAGGGACTAATAATGAGTAAATTTGCCGTTCAAAGTCAATGGGAGTTGTCAACCTAAACCCACAAGGAATGTTCGGACATCAGAATCTCACAGAACTATTCAGAACGGAAGGGACATCAGGAAACATTTAGTCAAAGCCCTCTGCTCAATGCAGTTATGAGACCACAGCAGGTTGCTCAGGACGGATCCTTGGGAACACCCCAAGATGAAGACAACACAGCCTGTCTGGGCAACCTGCTCCACTGCTTGGTTGCTCTCATTGTGAAAATTATTTTCCTTTCACCCAGTGTGAACTTACTCTGTTTTAATTTAAGACCATTGTCTCTAGCTATCCCACCATGCACTGCAGTATAGAGAACTTAGCTCTTTCTTCAGAAATTTCTTCTTGCATATAGAGCCTTCAGGCACACTCCCCTCATCTCCCCAGAGTGGTCTCTTCTCAGGGATGCATGACGCCAGTCTATCTTCACCCATCTGCGTTCCACCTTGGTGGCGTCTGCTGAACTCTCTCCAGTCTTTCTTAAACCCATCTAATACACGCCCAACCTAGACTGTAACATACTAGCTTGGATGTAAGCATACTGTGGGACACCACGTCATAACCATTGCTAAAATCAGAATAGACAGCATCCACCTCTTCCCCTTCATCCAAAGATCAACAGATCAACACATCGTCATAGAATTCAATCAGTTTTACTTTTGATCAATCCATGCTGGTTAATCACTCAATCAGCTAATCATCTTCTCCTTTGTCTGATTATAAATGGTTTTGTGGGGGACACGCTTTGGGATCTTTCCAGAGCAGAAGTGAGGCTGACTATTGAGTAGTTCCCTGTTTTCTTGCCCTTTTAGAAGATGGATGCAACATTTCTCTTTTTTGCTAGTTTACATCATCACCTTATCTTCACCTGCTGTCACTAAATGATCCACCTTATTCAGAAATGGGCCCACATTTTTCTTGTTCACTTTTTGCTATAACGCAATGGTTCTAATTCTTGTTGCCCTTGACAACCCTCACCAGTTTCAAATGCAGAAGAGCTTTGTCTTTCCTCACAGCATCCATACATGCCCAGACAGTGTTTTTCTATTCTTTCTTTGTAGCCTGTCTTCAGTTCTGTATTGTTAGCTTCCCATTTACCCAAGCTAACGTCCTGGCACGTATCATCATTTTCCTGAGTATTGGGATGGAGCATTCTTTTACTAAAACAAGGTTGTCCTTAAAGATGTTAATATAGTGGAGAAAGGAAACATCCCCTTCCTTGAAGAGAAAAAAGGAAAACATTTACAGATCTAACCAAAATGGCTATTCGGTACCTTCTATCTGTCATCCAATAGGAAGTAGGAGTTATATTTGAGTTATCAATGTAAGTCACAATTAAATTAATGAATGGTAAGTAATAGATATCAGAAATTTCAGTAATTCCTTTACAGATTACTAAACTGAGCTGTGCTTGAAATTAATGGTAAACTGTCACACTGAGCCCTTTAGCTATTCTGTCTCATTATAAAGAAAGAAATCCAGCTACCTACTAAAAAAGCAATTCAAATTCAGAAGTGGTGTAGAGCTGAATATATGAAAAAATCTATATGACTGAAAACAGACACTCATGATATGAGGCGTAAAAACTAAATCAGATAATTTTAGATGTGAACAATTATTTACATATGAAATATTATACCTTATATGTTGTAGGACACAGACACAAAATATGAATTTCAAAGAAATAATAGTTCAAGCTAACTAAATTATAATTAATTGAAAGAAACTGCCATGAGTGTTTAAATATATTTGAATTCATTTATTCTTACTCTTATTTTTACCTTTGTATTTTATCAAATATCTTCAGTCCAAAAATGAAGGGTTGCATGGAATTAAAGCTCGGCTATTATGGTCTTTTTCAAAGTGATAAATGAGGATTACCAAAATAGGTAAACACACAAAATATTCTTTGCAGTAGATTACAAAATTCAATAATGACTGTAGATGAAAACCCGCTACCCACTCCACTGAAGCAGATCTTTGTAAATAGTGTGGTAAATAAAACCTGTCCCCAAAATTGCCTAATCAATTTCAAAATAAAGAACAGTAACAACAAAACCACACTGGCATCAGCTCACATTACCAACATTCATCATTTTAACAATAAATTAGATATGAGGGCACAACATTCAGAGAATTATCATAATAATATGAATAATTAGAAGAAGAGAAACAGTTTTTCCAATAATGTGTGAGCATCTTTGTGGGAGTTTTGATTTACTTTTTCCTCCAGACATTTTGTTTTCTTTTATTCAGTATTTACCATGTCACTCTCGAACAAAAAGATGGGATGGTACCAGTATTTTGTGCTAAGCTTCTGTTATGGGAAAGAATTGGAAATTGGGTATGTTTGGTACCTTGGATAACAATTTTCCCTGGAAAAAATTATTTTCTGGTACCTAGTTTTGTGAAGCCCCACTCTTTTCTCCTTTCCCTGCTCATTCACATGGAGCCCACAAACTCATTCTCAACTTTCTGAATAAAATTGAGGAAGTGCATTTATAAATGCATCCTGATGCTTTCAATCTCAGCATTTCCTTGCAAGAATATTGTCCTTTCTCCTGAAGTGAAAGTGGGGCCTTACAAAGGTTGTTAAAGGTTCTCCATGCAGCAGTTTAATTCAGTTTCACTATTGTTGTTTCTGACAGAAGGGACAGGAGAAAACATTTCTTGCAATTTAACAAGGGATAACATTACTTTTTCTTCTAAAAGTTTCTGTCCAAAAAACCCCAACTTCTCTTAAACTATTTACTTTTCCATTTTTTAAGGCTTTTACAACATAACAGAAATCTACACAATTCAGATGTTCTTTATTTTGCCACTCTGCTTACAAGTCAGAGCATTAGGCAGAAACCTCACAATCTGAATTTTGTGATCCCTTTCTTTGGAATGACACACTGAAAATGTGACCCAGCTTCATTAGATAATGCACATGCTGAGATGTTGATCCACCTACTATCTGCAGGAGCTGCTGCTCAGTGACTCTATTTTTTACTGGTAGAATAAAGAGATTTGGGACAAAAACATTTCTTTCTCAGCTCTAATGTTCCTCACTGTGGTGCCATGGGAGGGACAGTATCAAGTTATTTTGATTGTGATTCTCGCGGTTGCAATAGAAAGGAGAGCAGGAGCTGAGAGCATAGTACTTATGATTGACATGGGCTGTCATGATCAGTACATAAAGGGATTGTCCTTATGTTAACACATCATGGTTTGTCTGTGGTTTTCTTAGAAGTGTATGTTTTCTTGAGCAACTGATGTCTTGTAAAGATTTTCAAGATTTAGCCAACTAAATCACCTCAAATGTTATACTGTTAAGATATTGCTAAGGTTGTGAGAGTATTCAAGTTAAAAGAGGTTAAAAATAAAGCAATCTTAACTTATACAATTTAATGCCATGTTAAAGCCCATGTTTAACAGTAAGGCCACCGTGGCAGCAGACGGACAGTTCAAATTTTCAGCTAGTTTTAAAATTCTCTGGGTTCCAATAGAGATCTTCTGATTAAAAGCATCTAAGAACCTGGACCAATTATTTCCAGATAAATTATTCATGAATTAATGGGCAAAATTACAAATAATTAATTTTATTAACATGGCCTGACCATCTATAGAGTTGGCTGAGTGAGAAAACATTTTTGTGAAAACATTACTTGATAATTAATTGGCCAAAAAAGACCCAAACCCAGTTGTCATTATTATTCATCCTATGTGAAAAGGACACAGAATAGTGTAATAAAGTGATGACAGTTTCTGCAGGATTGCTTACTGGATAATTACAAAATATAGAAGTGGAATGCATGTGTATAACTTGCTCCGAGACAGAAGCTTTCTTGCTCAACTATATTACAATTACATGTTTATTAATCAATCTAATATGAAACTGAGATCAGTTTGACTCCAAACATCCACATTTCAGAGGAGAATGTGGGACAAACCTTGACATACTGCAAGTGGTGCAACCGCACGGCTGGATTTGAACTCATGCCTCTGGAAGACTTAGCCTGTTTATATCTGAGAACAGTGAGGGGAAAATAAAGTAGAAGTGTACAAGTAGCAGAAACATTAGCTATTATTGGGTTCCAAGAACAACACAGGACATTACTCCTCACATCAGGCCGAGCGTCAACAGAGGAAATAAGCTGGAAATTTGAAATTAATTAAACTTGCCATGTTTCTACTGCATCCTGGATATGTCCCAACTAAGTATAAACAAATTTAAATATATCGAATAAACATCTGGACCATTAATATTGTCATATATAATCAAATTTGAAAACAGTTGCTTAGATTCAGTCAGCTTTCCCAGGTACTATCAACACAAGCAACAAAGTCTTAACTGCGCAAGCCAACATATGTTAGACATTACCATATCACAGAATTGCTCTGCATAGCAATTAAAGATTCTTGAGAAAATCACTACAAAAATCAAAGGCTTTAGTTTTTCACAACTAACTTTGCTTTAGAATCCAGGTAATTAATTTTTGAAATGTCATTAACTTCCCTATGCATCAGTAACCTTGCTAGTCTGGAAGAGCATTAGGCCCAGACGTTTTTGTTCAATTAAATATTCAGAGGAAACATTAAAAGTCCCCTAGCTTCTGCTAATATACTCACAGGGATGGCTGAGACCCAGCAATAACAGTATCCAATATTGTTGGAACTTCTTCATACCTGAGAGTATTCAAAGTTATTGCTCTGTATGTCACTGATTTCAGCTCTTCCTCTTCCCCCTGCCCTGTTCTGGCTCCAAGTCTTCTACCATCTTCTCAACTTCTTCAGAGAGTCAGCACAGGTCAGGCTGTAATTGTTAGCTTGTGCTGCATACTAGCAAGGCACTCATTTTTTTGAAAACCATAGTTCTAGGATATAAAACATCTGGAAAATAGGATTTGTATTGCTTCCTTCCACCCCAGGGCCTACATTTATAGCATCCTTTTATCAAATATTCTCTGCGAAATTACTATGAAAAGGAATGCAGAAACATCTTTTCCAATCAAGCTACCTGGTAATTTCTTTCCTCCTCCGAATAGCCTTCACAGGTCTGCACTGGCACAGTGAGATGCTAATGGAAGTCCAGGACTCATGTCTCATGAATAAGTTTGAAAGACGGGAGAGTAATTTTGTTTTAAATTGCTTGTTGCAGGCATTTCTTCTGTTTGGCTTACAATTTTGCTGTGATTTCTCTTTAAATCTCAGAAAGCATATTTCAAAATATTTTTGTGGTGAGGAAAACATTGCTCTGCCAGATCTCTTTTCTCATTCAGTTCTGCTGTGATAAGTGCAGAATTCAATCAGCTAATCCTTACTATGGAAATGGTGAAGGGTAACTACTCTTACTATTTCTCTTATTTTTGTATCCTGTCAAATACTAAATATTAAAACAGTTGTTTTCTGGAGGCCATAACAGTTATTCTTTGTGCTTTATGGCAACCAACACACCTGAGAATAACTCACCTGATTTCAGTAAAATTACATTTTATCTTCATTGGTGCAAACATCATTGCAATCCAGGGTAGGATTAGAAAGGTGCTTATACACTGAACGCGCTTTCTGTCCCTTTGACATTACAGAATTCTAAAGCTCTTACAAGTCACATTCAGTTAAATAGGGAAAAAAATATGCATCACTCTATTTCTGTCCTCGCTCAAACTGAGTAGCAGCTTAGTGTTTTGGCTGCAGTTAAAATCAGAGGAACTAACTGCATATTAATTACACTAAATATAAAACCCCAGAATACAAGTAGAATTCAAGGAACGTGAGCTCGAAGATGAGACCTGTAAATTCTTAGTAAGTGCTTAGACACCTGAAGTCCATAGAGCCTGTAATTTCCTCAGAAAATTTTAAGAGGCTAAACTTCTCTGTAGATATTGAACTGCCACCTTAAAACTCATCTGGTAAGCATAAACTAACAATGAGTATCAAATACACACAGAGTTCCTTTTATTTACAAACAGGTTTGGAAGAGATGACAATGCCAACTTGTGGCATCAGGGCTCAGAGGGTTCAGATTTTTCTCAGAGGGATCTGCAGATCTGCAGATTGCTGGGAGTCCACAGAAGGAAAAAAAAAAAGGAAAAAAGTATCACACCTCTCTTGCTGAAACGGATGCAGAATTTTCAACATGGGGGTGGAAGTGGCAAGAAGGAAGCTCTGTGAGCTGCCTGGCTTCCCAGAGCAGCGGTGCAGAAAGAGACTTTGGGGCACCACAACCTACAAACTTGTGAGTCTGTCACCTTAAAAGAAATGATATAAAATGTTGCTGAACTAAAACAATCTTAGCAATCTTAGTGTGTGTTAACTCTGCTACTCAGAGTTAAAGGTAGTAGAGTTGGGGCCTCTGTAAGGAATAGCATTTCTCTGTCACGTACTCTAAACAGCCAGCGGCTCACGAGCCACAACTCTTTGCTTCCAAAGACCAAATATGATTTCACCAGGGAGACTGTGTTGTGTTTTCTCAGCTGTTTTGATTATTTCACACTTTTCTTTATGGCTAATTCTGAGGGAGCAGGGAGTCTGGCTCTTAGCCTTTCTTGGTGTGTTCCAGCAAATCAAATTGCTATGACCACTGCTGAAAAAAGAGGCCTTAGGTGGTCAAGAACCTGTGATGACAGAGAAGCAAACATAAGATTCATGTCTTTTCAGTTTGGACTGGAAGTGACATTAGAGAGCTGTTCCCAGGGCTTGTGAAGAAAGCTGGTCATGCGGAAAGGTTGTTTATGTTTAATGTGGTCAAAATCTTTAAAACAGCTCATTTTATACCTCCGGGGTTGTCAACATAGGAACTAAATCTGTATTCTTTTAGCATGACTTATACTCCAAAAATATCTATTGTAATATGCTTCTCTTTTTCATGACATGTGATATCATAATACAGTTGTTATCGCTGTACTATGATTTTGAGGTTTCTAAGACTCCTGATATTAGTATAGGCTTATATTAGCATTTTCAATGTAAATATAGTCTCATTTGTTGTAATGGAAATTTTCCAATAAGTTTGATTTGCTTTCTAACTCATTCTTTATCACCATTTCATATTTCCATGTTTGTGAGCAAGTCACACAAAATATTCTTCTGGTCTTTTTTTATGTATACAAATGGTTAATCAAAAGACTCATCCACTCTGTGGGAAGTTAAAAAGATACTGTCAAGGTCATCTGGTTCAAATGACAACCTTCTTTTCTTTCTCTCCTAAACTGGTTGAAAATGCCTTGCTCATGCTTGTATTAAAGTCAAAGCTACTGTTTACATGAGAAAGCAGGAGTTGGAGTTGGTGCTGGTTTGCACCTGTTGTTATTCTTGTCCAGTAAGAAAAACTATGTCTGAAATACATTACTGTATTTGCCTAACTATTTGGAGAAGAATGAGAGTAACAACATGGCTTGAAAATGCCTGGGTGGGTTTTTTTTCTTCCGAGTAAGACTTCTGACATCAGCCTAAAGCCTTTATGGATATAAATCTTTAAGAACATAAAAAGGTTATGAGGAACCGGAACTATAGAGAGAGAATCCATGAATTTTGTGAAAGCAGGAAAAGAAAGAACGTAAAACGTCAGGCTGAAGCAAGTACCAGAGACTGCAGGCTGACTAACGTAGATCCCATACATACATAGTAGGAAATAATACTAAAAGGAAACTGGATGGACTAATTAAATGAAGGTCATACTTGATGAATGTTCCTGATGGCACTGCAATAATGCAGCAGAAATGAAGCAGTACACAACATGGATCTTGATTTTAGAAAGGCTTCCTATACTGTGCAAAAAGTACAAACAAATCAGATTCCATAACCTCACCGCTGAGGTAATAGTGTGCAGCTGCTAACGACAGACTGATAATTATTTTTTTTTAAGGATTCTATTTGGAAAAAAGGAATAATCCAGAAAGGTATACAGGTTATATATACACACTATATTAGGTGCACCACTTCAGGAGACTAAGAAATGAGTCCTCTAAATGACTCTCTGGATGTTGGCTCCAGGTCTTACCTTTGTTGTGGCAAAACTCAACACCTGATGACTGAGGGCCACATGAACATTTCCTATTTTTTCAGACTTGCAAATTTGGATTATAGTTGTTTTATTTATAGAAAAAAAAAATGTTCTAAATTAATCAGATGCTTTTCATACAAAAAAAGAATGTAAAATGTTCCAACAGAAATGTTTTGATAAGATCAACATGGTGTAGATTTGGGTAACCTGGTCCATCTATATACATTTAGCTTAATCTGATAAACTTTTATTTTAGCAAATCCATTCATCTGTTGATTTATCTAAAACTGTGCCACGGTGTCTGTACATCCCTTGGCACATGAGTTCAAATAAAATAAACATAATAGCATAGTGCTGGGGTCCTACTCAAAAACAATGTGAGAAGCCTCCTCCAAAGGTGACCAAGCAAAATAATTTCTAAAATATTACCCTGCCGAAAGCCCACCATCGGGAACAATTCCATATATGACAGAAGAGTCAACCCAACCTCCTGATGAGACAAATCAGAGACCTATCTCTTTTAACTTGTGATCACAACCTTTGATCATAAGGCCTCTCATGTTCTTCAGTATCCCTTTCAAGGCTCCCTGATGCTGTAACAAACACCTGTAAGCAATCAGACAGTGCACTGGAGAATATGCTTTTACTTACAGGTCTGAAAATCTAAAGAAAAGATACATGAACACCACGTGAAGAAATTATCTGAACATTTCATATTGTCGTGGGTTAACCCCAGCTGGCAACTAAGCACCACACAGCAGCTCGCTCACTCCTTGCCTCCAGCAGGATGGGGGAAGAAAATTGGAGGGGGTTAAAGTGAGAAAACTCAGGGGTTGAGATAAAAGCAGTTTGATGGGGGTCAGCAGGGGTCAGCTGTCTCAGCCTTGTCCCCCCACAGCTCCTTGTGCACCCCTAGCCTGCTTGCTGGTGGGGTGGGGTGAGAAGCAGGAAAGGCCCTGATTTTGTGTAAGCACACACATATAGGTGGCCGTTTGCCTCTTCTCTGTTGCTCATTTAGAATCTATGCTGCCAAGTAGAAGTATAGCAGACAAAGGCCTGGGAGACCAGTATGTGTCTTTCCATTCTACCAGCTAATTGCTTCATCCAGAAATGAGACCAGAGCTCCAGGCTCCTTGAGCTCCTTTGTGACTCATCTGTATTCTCGTCTCCAGCAGGTACCAGGTGATCAGCAACACTGGAAGAAAACCTGCTGAAGTTGGATAACCACACATTAGCAAACCTAAAGTCCTCAGGGAAAGAGTGATTCCTAGCTCTGTAAAAGGATGAACATGAAGCTGTCAACAATCGTCTCTTGCATTAAGGAAGATCTGTAAAAAATGTAGTAGCAGTCAGATCCAGTGCCTAAGAATTTTAATTTTTTTTTTCAGAGGACTCTCTGGCCACAGTGATATCTGCAGAGATCCATGTCTCAACACATGGGAAAGGGAGAGTCCTCAAACACTGCAGTCTGGCCTGATAAAACCAAGAGATCATGCTCCCACATGGGTTTTGGCCTCAGAGGTTTGAGCCAAAGATAGCCTAGAATCCACACAAAAGAGCACTCTTCCTCTTCGCCAGGATTCTGGATAAACTGGTCACAACCATGGTGCTGGCATGCTCATCCTTCTAAAATCAATGTTATCAGTGTCTTCTAGGTGTCTGTGAGCAGTTGCATCAGAAAAGGCCCCTTCAGGGAGAGCCCTGGTGACACCCATTTTGTGACCCCTAAACAGCCCCAATGTCCCTTGTCAGATAAAGTGATGGTGCACGTAGTTTACTCACAGCCCTATATCTCCCACATTTCTTTAATTTCTCCTTTCATGACATTCATTAGTCAAACTATGTAGTGATTTTGTTCTGCTCCTTATTACTCCAATGCCAAAATCTATGAAGTGAGATAAATAATTTAGTAATCTTGCCCTTTAAACTAAGAGATATTAAAAGGTCCAGTGCAGCCAGGGATTTCTTCAGTTATTTAATTCACTCACCTGAAAATATAATACAGCCAAGTAATAGGGCTACCATTCAAACACTCATCTAAATTATATCTTTTTATTTAAAATGATTTGCCATCAAGCACTATTAAAACCAGTATGGATCTTAATAAAACAAAAACTTTTATCCTGGCAATCTTCCTCTTCTGCTAACACTCTTTAATTATTTATTGAAGGGTTTCCCTCATCAGGTGAAATAAATAATTCCAGGGTTACCTATATTTCCTTCTTTCCCATATTGTCATCACCCATACTAAACAATGCAACCGCTGCAAGCATCATAAATTGTAAGAATCAATGCTCAGCAGAGGCTGCAATCTTAAAGCCAAGACAGTACCCCAGCCCCTAAAGCTGTCAAGCCACAAGGGAACAGGTTCCGTAGAGGAGAGCTTTTGGCTGCTGCACAACTGTCTGTTTTCATACTGTGATCTCCATGCTCCTGCTGCCCTTCACCTAACAGTGGTTGGCACCGTAGACAAGTCTTTATTGTAACTTAGTAGTTTCATGGATGGTTTTGACAAGCACTGCCAACTTAAGTACTCTTTATGTGAGCTATAAATATAGGAATAAATAAAAGGCCTTAGGTAACCATTTCCCTCTCTGTGGAGCTTATTATATACTCCTTTGGCACAGATAGGATTCATATATATATTTGTGTCATCTTTGTAACATGGTGCTGTGAGTGTCTTAGGGAGGACGGGTTTTTCCTGCTAAAATATAGACAGGTATTACACCACAGTGTCAGATCCAGTGCAGGGTGGCCAGAAGTTGGTGCAGGTAGTTCACACACGTTATCCATTCATTTGCCAGAGCTGAGAGCAAGCCTCTGGTTTGTCGCCCTCTATGTATAGTCTATAGGGTTGGATGCCCTGAGGAGGGGAACCTCGAGGCCCAGGAGGAGGGGCAGCTCACCTCCCACCTACTGCTGGCATTTTTGAGGGTCACAGAGGGCAGGTCCATCCACCTTTGTGCCTCTCCTGCTGAAACTGGGCCACCCTGAAAGGTAAATTGCCAAGAGTCACAGGGACAGAAGATCAAAGGAAGGAGAGTGTGACACAACAGCCTGATGAAGAATGCAGCTGGCTAAAGGGTAGGGAGCGTGGGTACTGCCCCCTGCTACAAATATCTTTCAGATGATGGGGTTTTTTTCACCTGAAATGCAAAAAGCAGCCCTGGAACTAGGACCCAAAACTTAAACGTTCTTGTAGTGTTTTCCAGCCACTAAGCAACAAAATCCTTCCTGTTCATGTTTGCTGTCATTTGGTCTTTTGTCTCAAAGAAACAGGAGCAACGTCTTTACCATCTGAAAGTTAAAAGATGAAAGCTGTGCCGGCCTCTGCTGTTCTTTGATTATTTATCTAATAAGAGTTTGCCACCTGTCAGGCTCTTCTAATGGAAGTGCAAACAACACCAACTGCCAAGACTGCTGAGGAATGCTGTGTTTGCTCCGCACCTGTGGGAATCAAAGGAATTGGTCGGGAAAAAAAGAAAGACAGAAAATTTTCAACACTTCAAAGCTGCTTGCATTTCATAGAGGGTTGGGTTTTTTTAGTTTAAAAAATCTTTTAGATATTTTTGTCAAATCTTTTGTTTTCCTTTAACAGAAGCATCAATGACAAACCTTCACCAAATAGTAATCACTATATATTTTTAAAAAACACAAGCAAATGATGTGCAGCTCCTCAATACACACATTATTCCTTTCAGAACAAAGGAAGAAAAGACACTGTTGTTTCAAATCTATGAAAATGTTTAACTTGTTGACCTTTTCCACAAATCTGTAATGTCATATTGAATGCTTGTGTATGTCAGTATAGAATTAGAGCCTATGACAGCGTGATCAGAAACAATGAAGAAATACATGAGAAATCAGTAAATTCAGATTTTCCTTCTGTAGGGAAGGACAATCTGTAGGATTATCGAGCACAGATAATCTAAATAATAATTGCATACTTAGAATCACCAATCTGGCATTTAAAAATTGGATTTGTGCAAATGCTGTGTGCAACAGCGAAACTGAAGTACATTCTTCCTGATGCCTGGCTACTTTATCAGAATAGCACTTTACATCTTTTAAGAAGCCAGCAGGCTATTACACATGACCAATACATCACCTTCCAAAGCAGCTTTTATTCAAAATTTAATAGAGGTAATAGTAGCATAAAAGCTACCCTCTGGATCTTATAATTAAAAGGACAAGAGCCTGAGAGTCATAAGAAGGGAACGTAAAGTTAATTACTTGCTTGTGTGCAGAATAAGAAGTCTATAATCTTAAGTAGTAGCCAATTTATAGGTTTGAATTCCTGAACACTAACGTATTAGGAGAATCGTTTCACCTTCTTCTGATAATTTCTTCATATAATTATGATTAGACTCTCAACTATAGTTTAATTTACTATCCCACTTCCCAACATGTCCCTTCTCTATGGTTTTGTTTACCAGAGCAAGATTTCAGGCACTAATATTGTCTGAAAGCTTACAGTAAATCTAAACAATAAAGATGTTTTACAGTCAGTGGCAGCAAAAAATCAGAAGTGATAATACTATTTTTTAGTTGATCTAAAATTCAGTGGGAAAAAATATTCTGAAATATTAGCTTAACTCTGTTTATGGGTAAAAATAAGATTGAATTTAAAAATAAATACTTGTGTTTTCTACGGCAACAATTTCCAGCTAAATTTTGGTGACTACATAATTTTCCAAGTTTCCTCTTAATTATCTACTCTCCTGGGAGATTTTAAAAAGTCAAGAGATGTAATTCTGTAGATGCAGAACCCACAGACTTTTCCAAATTGCTCTTGAGGTTTTAAAATTTTTCACCTGATGCTGTACATCATTTACAACTCTGTTTCTTCCTATTGCTGCTAAATCACAAGTCAGATAAGGAAAAACTGTCTGCAACTTCCTGAGCACATGGAAAATTGGTGTTGCACCTCAGATCTAGATGGATGGAAATTCATTGGGAAATATATTTTAGGAATAAACCAACAGCACAAACAGATGGTATGATGGCCAAACTGAAAAAGTAAATCAAATGTTTTAACGGTTATAATATGGACGGTTAGACTGAGAGGTGCGAGTGTTTATGCTGACCAAAAGAAGGAAGAAAGAAAGAAAGAAAGAGAGAGAGAGAAAGAGCTTAATGACATAGGCACCAAAGATAGGCAAAACCTGAAAATTAAGTGAATGCTTTGCTTCTATATTCAAGAAAGATGAGCACATTGTACACACCAAAGGCTGGGCTGTTAACTGGAAGGGGGTTGTGTAGATAGAAATTATTACAGCTGAAGTGGGAAAAAATTTTAAATCAAACAAATTTTAATTCAATTCTGAAAGGATAGATATTAAATTTGAGAAGGAAGGATGGGGTTTTGCTACTCTGTCACAAAATGGGGAATGTAGTAAACAAGACATAAAGTGGGTTACGCAAAACTGCAGGGCTATGCATTTTGTATCACTAAGAGGCAAGAGATGAGACTTCCCCATCTTTTAATTATACCCTTAAAATTAATTCAGATGGAGAAAATCACCATGCCTTTTACATAATCCTGAATAATGGCAAAATAAAAACACTAATTTGTGCTAAGATGTACTGATATTTCTACTTGATTTTTGCAACGTAGATACACTTAAAGTATGTGTTGCAGCAGGACTGAGCTGAGCTTTCTTTCTATGCCATGTATTCTAAAACTTTCTGCCCTATGTTTATCATTAGTCAAAAAACTACAGTAAGCATCACTAAATTGACTTAGCAGGACAAATTCAATCTAAAATATGTATTTGACCACAATGGTTACATGACTTCAGTACCACACTTGCAAAATTATCATGTAAGTATGAAAGTTACCGTACATTGCCATAGAATAAAAAAAATTAATCAAAAAGTACCATTATGTTGAAGTCCCACAGATGATCTTAAATTCTGATTTAGTAAATTTGTTTCTCTTCTGTTTTTAATTTTATTCCCCATTAATTTAAGATTTAAAACTAAATAGTGAATATTGGCAAATAAGATATTCCTTGCAGATTTACACTGCTAAGTATTGGGGGTTTAGAATATGATGTATTATCTTATTATATCTATTTGTGTAATAGATAGATCTACTCAGCCACCTCACTTTCACAATAAAGCCATTTATTTCTTATTTATAATACTAATTAGATTGTTCTCTGTGCCTTCTAAAATAAAGTGTTGCCATGGCATATAGTTCAAGCTAAAATGCTGATATGATTAAATCTGTACAATATCTTGGATTACAGTCAAATTGAATAGAATCATTTCCCAGAAGTGATATAATGCGCTGATGGATCTGTGTACAATACTGTTACTGGGACAGTACTGGAGAGTGCATGATGCCTAAAATAGAGAAAATTGACAGGATGGTGTGAAAATACTATTACTAAAATAACATTTCATTTCCACGAAATATACTGGGATATAAAAAATATATTAATGCACGGAAATTATATTTTTATAAATCATTTAACAATTTAATTTCACTATTCTACAAACGTGTCCACAATTGATATCATAACATGAAAATAGATATCATAGCCAATAACAATGGCATTACTCACTCACACAAAATCAGGCACATGCAGAAGTGCTTGTAGGTGGGCATCCCCTTGCACAAGGTAAGTATAATGTGAAGAGACCAGAGCCTTATAGGGGATCCCATTTAAATTCAGTAGATCTTATAGGACTTCAAAAAGTTCTTGATCATGATTTGTAGCTTGGTTATTAATTGATTATCATGGACTAACATATAGCTAATGTCACTTTAAGAGCGTACGGTATGGAGACCACAGCCACTGTCTTGCATATGGGTATGGCTTAACCATACAGAAAGTGGGTATTTGTTCTTTTGTTGGGACATATTTGTTACAGGTTTGTGTAACAGGGACCTGTTGGAGCGAGTCCAGAGAAGGGCCACAAAACTTATCAGAGGGTTGGAGCACCTCTCTTATGAGGACAGGGAAGGGAGGGGAGGGAATGAAGAAAAGAGAACCAGGGTCTTCTCTGTAATGCCCACTGGCAGGACAAGAGGCAGCAGACACAGACTGAAACATAGGACATTGTGTATGAACATAAGAAATACCTTTTTACAGTGAGGGTGATTAAACACTGTCACGGGTTGCCCAGAAGATGTAGTGGAGTCAACATCACTGGAGATGTTCAGAGCCAGACTAGACATGGTCCTGGGCATCCTGTCCTAGGTGACCCTGCTCTGAGCAGAAGGCCAGACTTAATGGTCTCCAGAGGCTGCTTCTAATCTCAGTGATTCTGCTGTTCTGTGCTTCCATCCTTCTTTGTTGTTTCATTCACATCTTCGGTTGGCTTGTACTAATGTCCATCACAAGCAGATTAATTTTAGGAGACTGTCACTGTTCTGAGATCAATTCAATTACCAGCGAAACCAAATTCTCAAATTTATATGTAAAATACATATGTTGAAAAGGACCACATGTGTAGCTGAGGGCATAAAGCACCCCACGTACTGGAGTATTTTCTGGATATTTATGATTGACTTCAACAGCTTTTTGTATTTAATTTCTGCACCATTTTAGCCAGAGTGCTGCTACTAAAGACAAATCAAAATATTTACAGTAGAAGACCAGGAGAGGCAGTTTTTTTAGGCTCATGATAAAAAAATAATGCATAGTTTTATGCTTTGGGAATTCATTTCCCATGTCCTGCAAAATATAGTACTGAGATGGGTTATAATGGATATGGTTTATCTGGTGCAAATACCGTAAGATATGATTTCCCTTTCAGCTAACAAGAATTTGCTAATTATTAGCATGGAAGATTAAGTGTTTTGAAAGAACAGTGAGAAGGAAATTGCAGTGAAAAAAAATCATATTACAAACTTGCAGCAACACTTATTATTCCCATTAAATATGAATCATTTATTAAGAAAAGTGACTGTAAGTGATACACATGCATTCACAGATAACTCAGTGTGAGGCTTATGAAATTAATGGGAAATAGAGCAATCTTTGTAATGTCCTGTTTAATGGCTAGTCCCTGCTAATATACCATGAAGCACTTTCAAGGGTCACGGCCTTATATCCTTGCCTCACTTCTGGTTATTGTAAAGCAAACTTGGTATTGTGAACTGCGCAGAAGTAGCCAGGATGTGTGTCTTTGCCTTGATTAGATACATTCTCTAGAAAAAGCACAGTCAGATCTGGTTAAGAATGAAGGAAGTTAGAACAAGTAAAAATTAAATCAGTTACCCCTAGAAACAAACACAAATGCTAGTGACTAAGGTCCACATCTCAGCAGACATTTGGGTCCCCTACTTTTTATTTAAAGAAACCAGCATGAGGAACTTGCGTCAAGAAAAAGAAATACATTTATTCGATTCCTATTTTATTACTATTACTAAAAGAGAAGATCATAGAATCATAGAATAGTTTAGGCTGGAAGGGACCTTTAAAGGTCATCTAGTCTAACCTCCTCACAATAAGCAGGAACATCTTCAACTAGATCAGGTTGTTCAGAGCCCCATCTGACTTGACCTGGAATGTTTCCAGGAATGGGGCATGTACAGGTGGATATAAAATGAAGATGGTAAACACAGAGATCTTCAAAGGATACAGTGTCAAACTATTCTCTCTGCTTCTAATAGAGGTTGTCCATACATCTGACATATTTAAGTTGTAAATGTAAAAGGATTATGCAGCTCTTAGATGAATTTACAAGGGAGATGTTTTGAGTAAATTTTCAACCACCACACTGAGGCCCTCTCACAGAAACACAGAATCACAGAATCTCCGTGGTTGGAAGGGATCTCTGAGATTATTGAGTCCAATGACATAAAAAAAAACCAAACCAAACCAAAACCAAACACACACAAAAAAAGCACCCACCAACCAAACCCCACACCAACAACCCCACACACAACACCCCACCACACCCCAATAATCTTGGACACTAGAGCCTGCCCTGAAGAGCCATGTCTACACGTTTCTTAAATACCTCCAGGGATGGTGACTCCACCACCTCCCTGGGCAGGCTGTTCCAGTGCCTGACCACTCTTTCAGTAAAGTAATTCTTCCCAATATCTAAT
>BJBW01000296.1:688766-720690 GCA_004320125.1 Scolopax mira | reverse complement strand
AAAAAAAAAAAAATCTACATTTAACAGTCTTTCTACTTCTAAAACTGAAAACACGTGCCCATAAACTAACCTGTATGGATAAAGGAAGGGAGTTTCCAACATATCTCTCGTCTTTACAGGTAATATTTGCAAACCCAACTTCACCCTCATGGGCCGAATTTCACAGCAGAGAGAGAAGCTCTTCCAACAAGTGAGTCAAAGCTGACACTGTTCTGACTCAGCCCTGGAGAAAACTGTTTCCTTCCACTGATATGGAGCAGGCAGGGTGTGATTAGCCTCATTAGGTGATAGCCAGCCTTTGTGACTATCCCCATCAGTCTAGATTGCAAAGTTATAAATGGAGCTTTATATGTTTTGAAACGATTGTTTCTTTTACCTTCTATTTGTAAGCCATTAAAAGAGTAGTAGACACTTTACAAATGGAACAAGGCCACTTTTGTCACCCTAAAGCGCTAATTCTGCAAACTTCCCATCTGCAGAGGGGCTCACCCGTATCAGCCACGACTAATATTTGGCAGGACATTCCCTCCTGAAGACACGCCAGGGCTCAGGCAAGAGCCAAGGCTCACCCAGGTGGTTCCAAACATCACTGATCCCGCTCACTCTTGGAGGCTGTTGTTCCCAGAGGAGAAAACTTGCCCTCCTCATCCTGGCTTGTAGCACAGCACATAGCTTTAACCACTAATAATGTGATTTTCTTTAAGATGAAGAATCAGAGCAGCAATAAGGCAGACAAATGCTCCATAAACTAACGCCAGCTACCAGCATGGTACAGGAGGTAACAACAGCTATATAGCAGGGAACACAAGCACCCTACACGGGTATTTGCTCAATGACTGCTGTCTGCAGCAAAAGAAGCTGGAGAATGCATCAAAAGACATGATTTCAAGGGTGGTGAGAGCTGGTATATATTATAGAGAGGGAAGGAAGGAGCATGTTCTCCAGCTGTGACGCGTTGGTCAAAGCCCCCACTAAGGGTGAGAAGCAGCTGGCTGGTCCTATGGGCATTACTCAGCTTGGCCTTCAGCTGAGGATGGTATGAAAAGAAAACAAAGTACTGAGTACTCCACAATTATCAGTATAAAGTCCCTGATCTGATTCCTATGGGAATACTTATGAGTGCAAACGAGGGAGTCTTCAAAAGTCACTGTTTATATATAATGTATATGAGAGCTACACCTCAGCAAAACAAGGAGTCAAACCCTTTGGTGAATTCCAGCATTAAATTACTTCCTCCAGTCCATAATTTATGTGCGATTCAGCTGAGAGAATTCAAAGAGTGCGCTGTCCTGGGGGATGTTTCATTTCACAGCCCGTGAATTCACACGCCGGCAGAACAAGCTGGTGAAAGAAAGAGGTTCCTCTCGCTGAACAAAACAGGCTCAACACCTGCTGTCTGCTCCGCTGTGTCAAGTGCAATGAAACTTTATTCACTGTTTTATACACAGTACTGTCGAAGAACTATCCCTTTAAAAGCTTGAGGGATCTTTGCAAGGAATGGTGATATTGCTTGCTTTACATGCTGGTTATTTAAGAAGTTTAGGCGAGGCAAGCTGTCCGAGTGGCTGCATCCCAGCCACAGTCTCACACAAAGAAATGCATGCTACTTTTGAGTAGCTCATCCATGGAAAATATAAGGTTTAATGCCTCTGAGTGAGACACACCTTCACCTCCCGTGGTGTAAGTCACGTTTTGGGAGAAAGGGTTCATAGGTTCTACCATCACCAACATCCAGCCACACAGTTATAAGTTATGTACTAAATCACCGAGTACAGGAGAACATCAGCCTTCCTATGTAACTACGAGTAAACTTGTTCCTTTACTAGAGGTTTAATTATTTGATTGATAAACTCCTACGAGAACCTCCTGCACCAGGCAGGCTGGTGATGTTGTACGGCATCTCCACTAGCATCACGAAGGGGTGCCTGTAAAAGGTGTGTGGGGGCTGCAGTAGCTTTTGTGGGGTCCATACATGACATTTCGTATTTAAATAACTATGATGGTTACTCTTATCAACTTACCAAACAAACAGCATAGCCCAGCATCTGATCCCTTTCAGCCATGGCTAGGTTTTGTCAGCCAAGCCTGTTGGGACTCTGGCACACAAATGACAAATAGCAGTGTTACTAGAACTATTGACACACATTTTTAATACATAACTACTGTTGTTATATATAATCAGAACTGATAGAGTTCAGCATAAAAGGGTATTTTAAAGTGCCAATAAAACCACTTAGCCTTTACAACACACTGCGTTTACACCATTCCCCCTTTCCTCCAAAAAAGCTTTTCTTTTGAACTGAGCAATTTATATATTGGGTCAGTGTTATAAAGTAGGTATTTATAGCAGATTTCAATGGAGTGGAGGCTGGAATAAAGGCAACTTGCTTTTAAATGCAGCACGGAGGCAACTTTGCATTGATAAGATTATCAACTGTTTGTACATAGAAGATGATGTGGTCACTGAGGGGCCTCACGTTCTGTTTCAGTAACTGTAACCCAAATTATTTGCTTTTCTAACAAATAATTTATACTTCATTTTTTCTTAGACTCACTCGATGTCAGCTGAGCAACTTGTTCAACAATTAGGAGCTGAACTAAAAAATTTAGCTGATAACACCACTCTGTCTTCTTAACTTAATCCTTTCCTTTCCAAAAACCACAATAAATGCATCACCAGGCTAGTGATAAAAGCAACTCTAGGCTGTATTATCACTGTAAGATGATCACACATGCAGACAGTTGGCCATAACTTGTGCTTTGTTATGCCTCAGTGTTGCATTTATCTTGGAAATCAGTTTGGTATTGATGGCATAACTCATCAGCAATGCTAACTACCCCCTTACTGCCAAACTGCTCTCAATTACCATAGCGATACCTTCCTCCTTCAGACAAACCAGCTCAAGGAAGCAGGACAGGGGTCACAGAAAATTAGTGAACACCCATATTTTTACCAAGCTTGAATACAGAAAATTATAAACCATGTTCAAATGGAGCACCTCTAAAATGAAAAGGAATAGGGATTCAGTTTTTAGGAAGTCCCCAAAACCATTTTGTAATGGTTTGCCCCTAATAATAATGCAGAAAGAAAGACAGGAATATCCTAAAGTTTAACATACGATCTATGTGTCTAAATATAAACTAAAATAATGATAGTCTTTGTGATTTAAAGAAATTAACATCTTTATAACATGGTTAGGTAGAGAACAGAGAAAATTTGGATGAACTTGATTTTCTATATGAATTAATTATGCTTTAATGGTAACTGTGTTTATTTATTTTCGTTTGTTTCTTAATACTTGCTGTTAGTTACCATAGTAAATAGAGTAATTGTGTGTGGAATCTAGTTTTCCTCCAAATACAAAGTATTTCTATTTTACAAATGCAAAAATTGAATGCATACAATGGAATGTGCAGATGCAGATGCCTGGCAAATAACAGAAATTTGCACATGCAAATAGACCAATTCTTGCATGCATGTGGCAGCCGCTTGTGAAACAAATATTTGAAAAGCTATCCCAGCCCAGGAAACTGGCATGTCAAAAAGGTAAAGGAACAAGCAAAGCAAACTTCTTTTTCTGTTTTCTTTTGTGTTACTGCTCCTTTCTGTACCAGTCCTATGACCAAGCATATTTTAACTAGGGATGTAACATAAAGTCAATGGAAAGATTCCTAAAAAGTTCAGTGGCCACATGACTAATATGTTCAGAGCTTAATATAGACAGAACTTTGTGTTTCTGCACGTGGATTTTATAGATCATACCTTTTCAAATAAACTGGATTGATAGCTGGATTTATTATTAAAGACTTATCTCCATGGGGAGGAAGAGAGGATTAATTCAAATTTAAATACTTTGCTGCAACTGCTCTGTACTAGCTGGTGTTCAGTGAGTCTGCAAAGAGCCAGCTGGGTTTTCATCCCTGGGTTTTCATCACTGTCTCCGCACAGAGGGGTTTCCCTCAAAAAATCCCAGCCCCTGTGCCAGGAATCCCCTGCTCCAGGTCCTGCCCATCTGCTGGCTGCTCCTGTGACACCAGGGACATTTACTACCACAGTATCTGGAGGGAGTCAGGCTCAAAAAAACCCCCACAGCTTCAGTTCTCACGTGGCACAAGCCTTTTCATTCTGGGCCTTTTCAATGCCGAGGTTGGTTAGGTGAGGTTTCTGGATCTGCTGAGGTTGGTTAGGTGAGGTTTCTGAATCTGCTGGCTCTTTGGCATTGTACATCCCGAGTAAATAAAAAACGAGGGGGTCAATACAGGGGAAGGAGGCTCAAGTACATATCTGCTCTTATTAAACATGCTTTGTGCACTTTTCTTAATTTTATATTGAAAGGAGGATACAATTTCACTGGGAGGGAGGCATCATTGTTAATTCATGGTCCTGCCCTGTAGGACAGCTAAAAGGCAGGTGGGCTTTTGCCGGGGTTTGATACCATTTTACTGTGGTCAATGCGCTACTCAAGACTCCTAAGGGAGTTTGGGATTTATTGCAGAGGATTTATGGAGCTGTAGAAGTTAAAAAAAAAAAAAAAAGAAGAAAAAAGACAAAGATAGGCTTAGATGACCTTTACTCCATTACAGGGGAATATTGTGACATTGGAGTGGAATTTAAACCTAATTTAAACAAAAGCATTCTCCTCCTGTGAAGGGCTCACTATTAAGAAGTACAAGGTCTGCTCCCCTCATCCTCCCTATCTGAAAATTTTGACTTTAGCTCAATTCCCAGAGGCTGAGGGGTGCTGCTTGCCCTCATGCTGGCACTGACCACGGGCAACCAGCTCCATGGCTGGGCTGGAGACATCAGTAAGGTTCAGTTCCCACCAGGCTGCTGGTTTCATCGCTACACATGGATGAGCTGTGCCAGGCTTTATTTTGGCTGCAGTGGTACAAACCATCTTTTGTAGATGAGCTCAGAAACTAACACGAAAAAGTGAAAGAGCACAAGGGATGTTTATTTTGCAGAGTATGCCAGTCCCTCACGGGGGCTCTTGCTCAGAAGAAACACCTTTTCTACTATCTTTTCATCATCAAGCATCCTCAATTCTTAACCTTCATATTTTCCTTTGAGATAAACGGACTTTCCTTCCTTGATCTCCCATTTCTCAATGGATTCTATGCTGAGCATTTTGCCTTTTTGTCCCTTATTTTTCCTTGCTTTGAATGTCTGGAAAATGCTGGATAGTGGCTAACTGGTATTCTTGAGTGTTTGGACACTTAAAGACTAAGCATAGGAAAATGAGTGTCTGTGGCTCAGTTTCTATGGCAACAAAGGCTAAAAATGAGACAAAAAGCACCTACTCCTAGTTGTTGAGATGTTTTGGCAATGAGGGATGCCTTGTCCACCTTTTCTCCTATGGGCTGTGGAAGCACAGGGACCAGCAGCACCCACACTGACGCTCAGCAGTGGTCCTTGGCTCAGTCTGAGATTACAGCTCCTCTGCAACGTATTTTCATGTGGGACAGAGAGGTAGCACTACTCACTGACCACAGCTCCAGAGCGTTTCATGTAAGCAGAGGGAGCAGATGGTGAGGTTGGCTAACGGGGCCAGAGCAGCAGTTCCATCTGTAATGAGTTCCAGCGGTCAAGGACTCATCCCTGACTCACAATCCAACAGCTCAAAACCACACTTAGCTATTGCTACATAAGGAGCCCTGGAGCACATCAGAAATTAAAAAAGATGGTACTGAAGTAAGAAACTTGAGTTACTTTTGGATATTTTTGACATTATTTCAGTATTTTTCTGTTGCGAAGAGCCTTTCCCTAGAGATCTTGCCAATAGGATGGCATTAATTGTTTGCTCCATCCTCAATGACTACTTTCCTCTCTCCATGTGGTGCAGTTGGCACGTGAGTATGTCACGACCAGTGACTGGAAGTGTCTCCAGCAGTTCAGGCAATGAAGCCAACAAAGACGCTGTGATCTGACGAGAACATGTAAGGAAAGAATAAGGCTTGAGGAAAGGGTGAAAGAGGCAAAATGGCAATGGCAAAGCATGTGGGCTACAGGGTGCCATGCTGCTGCAACTCAGTCATTCTACAGCAAAGATGTCAAGGACATCATTGCTGAAGGAGCCCTTAACTATGCAATCCTCAAGGTCCTTTTGTTGCCTCCTCCTCAATTTCCAAGATGGACAGTAGCTTGGTAGGTTGAAGACTCTACCCCCCTCACCATGCCAAAATCCCAGTCAGTTCATAAAGGGGATGGGGCAGTTGACAGGTTGGCAGGGCAGCTGGCTTCTGCCATCCTCATTTTTCTTAGCTTCATGCCACTTGGGTGATTCTTACAAGGTCTGTGAAAACTCAGACTCTTCTTTCACCAGTCCAAGCAAAGAGACCCAGGGCCAGCACAGCTCCTGTGCCTAAAAGGCATTACCACCCTGGTCCTCATCCACGCAGCAGGAGCTGCAGCACCACTTCCACATTGCAGGATATTGGTGGCCAACCAAGGCATCTTCTCATATTGATGCCAGCTGGTCCACAACGAGGACTTCACTGCAAATGTGAACTTGATTTTCCAGAGAACATCTCTGCTGTAGCTTCATCAAAAGACTGGCTTTACCCAGGTGCCTCCAGTGCTTTGAACTTTACTCCTGAACCCAAATGAAGCACAAATGGGAGCAGTTGACACTGTACTGAACCTTTAAGGCTGACACGCTATTTAGCAACTTATTAATGCTAGATCTTTTGAGGAAAGTTTTCACTCACCCTCCACTCTGAAGAGCTTTGTCAAACTGTAACCATTTTAATCTTACTACAATTGCCCCTGGAGGAGCTGGTGAAAGTTATACCAGCTGTACATTTATTTTACTGTTTTTACCTCCCTTTTTTCTGATCATCAGTCTGTCAAGGCTATCAAGATTTACATTTAAATGTAAAACTGGACTGTCCACCAAATAGCCTTTGAAGCTATTAGCTGTGAAAGATAATCAATTGGGAATGGGCCCCTGCAGAGCACTTTTCAAGCAGAGTCATCACCAAAAAGCAATTTTGCTGGCAGGCTTTTTTTTTTTTAAAGAAAAAAAATCATGAGCATCCCTATCCAATTAAAGTTATATCAATGGCTGATCTACATGATTTTACAACAAAAGCAAAATTTAACATTGTTTAAACACATTTACACGACAAATTCCAAACTTTTTAGGAGGGACTAAGAAGCAAGGGTTGACAACTTTTTCATAATCCCCCACCAACTCTGCATACTTAGAAAAACAGAATGATCCAATAAACCCAGAGATGAGGGAAAGCGCTACTATTTAAGATAATAAACCTCACATCACTCTTGTAAAAAAATAAGGTTCATTTTTATTACCTCTTTAGCTTTACAACTTTAACATGGCATTTTACACTGTTGATTTTCTACAACTGTGTCACCATTTATAGTCCCTTTCCTTGATTAGAATAAAAAAGCTTGTTTCACAAAGAACTTTAATCTATTAATTATGACTGCTATGCATTATGCAATTTAGCTTTATGCATTCCTGTTCTTTCAAATTTTCCTTTAGGCCATCATGAGATGTGACTATCTCCAGTATCTATCTGGGTATTTGCATCTCACTCATCACTGAGGTATCCAAGTTATTCTTATCCTCACAATATACTTCTGAGGTGCGCGTCACCTTCCCCAGGTGGGAATTCAGCAGCCCTACTCCAGTGAAAATACATATTACTAATATAATTATAAAATATGGCCAGCAACAATAAGTGGAGCCACACTTTAGAAGTATGAAGTTGTGAACCGTATCAAGAAAAGGCCAGAGATGGGCATTTTCTTTCAGAGACTGACATTCCCACAGGGAACGGAGCCTTGCTGTACCTCACCTGGCCCAGGGGATCCCAGTCGTGGTAAGCTGTGATTGGAAGAAAAATATTAGAAAATTGTCTGAGCAGCTCTGAGAAACAGAGATACACAATGTAAGTCTGCTATGTAGGGCCAGCATTTACTTCCAAACACTGCCTATACAGATAGCACAAAGAATGTAACAGCTTTCCTTTGTTTTGAATGGTATAATGGGAAACTCCAGCTGAAAATGATGGAGATCTCTCCAAGCTTTGCTTTAGGTGTCTGTCACAATCATGTTTAACGAATTGAAAGGTTCATGGCATTACATGTTTCTAGGAGGACAAGAAGGCATAAATGTATCCTTGTATCCTTGAAAAACCAAAAAGCAAAAAACCCTACAGGTCCCCAGATCCTTATTTCCAAGATAACATCCAGCTTTTACCTACAAAATTCACTCTCTCTTATCATTAACCCATAAAGCTTTAGCTTTCAGACATTAAAAGCAAGTTTACGGGAGGCCTGAAACCCAGAACCTAGAGCAATCCTCACACCACCTTGTATCAGAATTCCTGTGTTTATTATAGAGGGCAAACCCAACTCCTGAAGCTTATGGAATAAACTATCTGATATCATCAGTGACAGAAATCAGTGACATTACAGCGGGAGACTCTGAACATACATGTTATTTCTTATTCTAATGGTATATAACATTAAAAAAAAAACCACCCCAACTTTGCTTTGTCATGGACTTTTTTTACTTCCCTACAACATTTTGAAGTTTCTAAAAGATGAAAGACAGCCATGTAACCAAATACTGTATGTTTTATGAGTCCTTCTCCATGTCTAACTGGAATAAAGACAAAGGCAGAACTGGATACCTGAGAGAGAAAAAGCTTTTCCTGTGACAGACTTTTAATTCACAATGATACCTGAGACATTATTTCCTCAGGTCACTATAGAAACCTTTATCACCTTATGAAAGGTCACTGGGATAAGTGACAGGAGACATCAGTTTCTCTTAACAACATTGGTCTATCTTCTAAAATTTAAATAACAAGGCTACAGGTTTTCCAACTAGAGATGTAAAAAGCCATTAGAGTATCCAGTCAATATTCCTGAAATTCTAGGACAGAAGCTTTTCCATTGAGGACAGCAAATGTTTTTACAGACACCAGAGCCCCACATTGCAAAAAGGATGACTGACTATATTTTAACTGTGAACAGAAATAAATAAGTAATCAGAAATGCAGAATAAATCTATCTAAAAAGGATGCTTTTCCCTGGTTGTTTGTAATCTAGAGAGAAAAATGTCTTGGCATGCTTCTAACATTTTTCAAGAACAATTTAAAGCCTCACAACAGAAGGTACTTTCCAGTGCAGTCAGATCATAATAGCAATAAATTGTTCTGCCAAAATCTTTGGGAACTATTCTAATTTTTTATTTACTAAAACTGTGCATATTCAATCTAAGTTTGGTTTTCCCCCAAATCCCAGAGGTACTAGTTTAGAGCCAAGTTCTGCTTGCTTTTCAACCTCACCTCATGTGAGGACTTGATCCCATTCACTCATCCAGCAGTGCTTCCTGGTGCATCTGCATTACCAGTAACCTCCCTGTGCAGGGGACAAATTGATGCTGGTTTTGAGCGGGAATCTGCTATTTTGATGCAAATGACAGTAAAAGTGTTTATCAAAATAGCATAAAAGATAGCAGTAACACCGATAGAGGGCTTAATCCAGAGTGCTGCTGGTTTATTGTTCAAACTCAAGCTGCATCATTCCGGGGACACTGAGCAGGAGCTCACACAGGTAACTGCCACCCCAAAACACAGTTAAAGGTGTTGAAGACGAAGTTGTCTTTGGATTTTTTTTTTTTCCTCTGTGACACGTTCCTACTTCACAAAAACTGAGAGAAAAGCACATTCTAGTAGGTCTCGCAGAGGATAAATGTCTGCTCATGTGATGCTGGGGTCTGGTTTTAAAAAGCAGTGTCATGGCGTTACAACAGCAACAACAAAAAAGGGTGGAAGGAGGCAAGAGCAAGGGGTAGCTCTATTTGAATTGCACAGGGGCCATGCACCACTGCTTGCGTAGTGTTCTGGCCAGTCCTCTTGCTCTGTTTAACCTCATTTCTTTAAGCAGCCACAGAGGTTCCTACTCACTGAGGAGGAGGAGGACGGTAACACACTCTCCAATGGGGCTCCACAAGTGAATTGCAGAAAAATCACAAGCCTCTGCGGAGAGCACAACCTGCAATGAATGTGTTGAAGGAAGCTGACCCTGGAATACTCAGCTTTATGTTTTCCTCTAAGAGCCACTTCAGTGCAATGCACTGTCAACATCACTTATTTTGTGATGGGGAAGAAGAAGCAAGAAGCTCCCCAGCCCTGTTTACTCCCTCCGTGCCACAGACACACCAAAGGCTTGGTGCTTACCAGGGAGGGCTTGCAGATCCCCAGGCAAAAGGAACAAAATCCATCACGATATTTTCTCCTGGGAAGAAACAACTTGCTAGAGAGCTCTGAGGCTACAGCAGAACTCTAGGAAGGCATACAATTTATTTACCATGTGCTCAAAAGCAAGCAAGCTCTACAAGAGCCACTTGTTATGAATTACCATGCTCTCTCAAGGGACAGTTCTGTTGATAACATGAAGAATGTATTAAATGAGTATCAGAGATTAAAACAATCTGCTTCTGCCAGCTCCAAAACACAAAGACCATTACTGTCATACACAGGAATAAAGCCAGAACATTGGAACAGAAAATTTAAAAAAAATAATAAAAAAATTGCCCCCATGTTAGCTGTGGTTATCTTTTTTTTTCTTTCCCCCTTAGGGTGGAGGAAAGAAGTCTCTAGATTGTTCACTTCAACATAATGCAATCAGCTAAACAATGTTGAAGAAGCAGCCCTAAGCTTCGTCTATTCATTCACACCATTTTGTTATCTTTCCTGTTTATCTTAGAGGCACACATAGGGCCAGAATGAAGGTTAGTCTTTACAATATGACAAATCTACTGGTTTCCTATTTTAGAAGGTAAACAAGCCTTTTTGTGAAACTGAAATGCAGATAACAGAGCTGTGTAGCATTAAGTGTGACATTAGATTGAACATGAGATTCCTGGATGTGGTGGTGCATCCCCTGGGTGCAGGTCTGTTGGCCAAGTACAAACAGAGATAAACTGCAATTCAGACCATCAGCTTTGTCAAAATCTCTCATTTTGTATCATTCTTGTAGTGCACGACAACTCTGCGGCTGCAAACTATGTACAGGTTAAAATTGTTTAATGAGGAAAAAATGATGAGTTTAACATTGTGAGATTAAGCTTTGACCATAAATCTGCTTTATCGGATCTTATCAATAGAAATCTTTAGATATTTCTTTTTTATTTGTTTGAGGTTTTTTTCTTAAATAAAAGTAAAATTTCTACAGCTAAGCTTTTTGTAACTTCTTATAAAAGTGGATTTTGAAATGCTTTTACCCGGGAAAGAGCTAAAAGCAGGGAGCTGTTTAACAGGAACATACCATTGGGCAGAACAGACCACAGTTAAAACTTTATCGGATTTCTAGCACCACCTATCGACGACAGAAAATACTTCACGCTCATGAAACTGCATGAAAAGACTTCATTTATACCAACATGAAAATTAATGTTACCTTGTAGTTGCCAAACTGTAGTACATTTGCACTTAAAAGTTTTCAGGATTGGTACAATTTTCTATACCTGAAAGCTTGCTACCAGCAGCTAGTCTATCCACCTCCAAATTTTTACCTTAAAATAAGATACAAGTACTACTTTTGTGTTAAGTACAGCCACCAGCTCTAAACCCAGAGTGGCACATTTCTAAGCTGGGTGAAAAATGTGTATTTACTGTTACAGGACTGAAAGTGCCTCATCTTTCACTAGTGTTTGCAGTAATTATGGTCCCAGTGCACAGAAACACTGTGCACAGCCTGATGGTACAGATGATGCACATACATACACATACATTTGAAGATGGGTTAATAGTGAAGAACTGCTACTATGCCACACATTTTAATTAAGTTAACAAAGTGTTTGTTCTATGCTGCTCCAGTGACTATTCACAACCTGGAGATCATATAATATAATATATTATATATATTACATTATATATATATGTATATAGACATATATTATATACATATACACATAATATATTGTTATATTATAACATATAATAAAATCAAGCACTTACCTGTAATGCCTTTTACCTTGATAAAGCAGTAGTTGAAATGGAACAATCGGGTCTGTGCTATAGGCATACAATGAAATGTGACTGGAGAGCCACAAACCAGCAATGCCAGTGTTAAAATTCAAAGTATCTAGGCTTTCAATTTATTGTTCTAAACAAACATTCTTCAGGGATCTGATGTAGTAAGAATCTCCCGCCTACTTCTAATTTATATAAAAATAGCTGTACTCAATGACTTGGAACTGGGCCTTCTCAGCTCTTAAATCACTAATCTGTAGGGAAGAGATAGTTGACAGGTGACAAACCTGTATCACCAGAGAAGTTGGCAAACAAGTGTAGTGCTTTAAAAGAACATTAATTTAGAATCAAGAGTTGCAAAGAGTGAAGAGGTAAGGATCTTCAAAAATACCATCTTCCATAAATAATGAAGACCACAATATTGGAGCAGAGAAATTCAAACAACCCTTATTTCAAGAACAAAAAAAGAAAAGGTCATGTTTTCAAGAACAGTCTGTATGACTGTATTTGTGAGTCATGATGATTGCATTTTCCTACTCATCACTGTAAAGCAGGAAGCCTTACACTGTACATGGAGCACGTACTGCACAGAGGGATGGAGTGGGGAACACCTCCCCACACAAAAATGAAGGCTGTACAAGCTAAAAACTTCAATCATGAGGCCTATTCAGAAAGTGGCCTTAATTATATAATCTTTCTAAGTTTTCCAAGCATGTTTTGAGCACATAAAGCAATCATTTGATGTCTTCCACTAGCAAATACTGTGAAATTTAACTTGACTTTTGATTCCCCAGGAGGGAATCTCAGAGCTAGTTTTCATAATGGTCTCTTTTCAGTCTTCCTGTACATTAGCAATTGTCCTTGGGATGCTGCCTGGCTGTGATCAATCTCTGATTTTTGCAGATCCAGGCACCTACAGAACTGTCTATTTTCCCAAGCTAAGAGTCTGTTCTTTAACTAGATAGTTTTGTAGTGAAGATACTATTACCCACCTCTACAAGAATGCTCAATAGATAGGACTAGAGTATTGCATAGTTCAAAATACAGCCTAGAATTAATTCATTATAGAAACGTGCAATGGTAAATTGCTATTCTCAGTGTCCAGAATTTATGCTGGAGTTTCAGACCAGAACTTTTGATTTTAAATGGCATTAATTCCCTCTTTTCCTTTTTCCCCTTTAACTTGAAAAGAACAGAGCCAAAATGTAATGCACTTTTACCACCTACCACCTGTGCAACTACAAACAGGCAGCATCAAAATAAAAACAAACTTTAAGCAGTGTTTGTAAAAAATATATTTGTAGTTGTTTTGTTGTTTGAAACACAGGCACCTCTGACAGAGATCACTGGGCCATATACATGATTTGCAATAGTGTTCTTGCTAACAAAGTCAGTTATTACTGATGGACAGACAAAATTCTTTTGTTTTCTAAAACCCATCACCTGGTCTACTGCATAAGCACTTCCAGCTTAAGTGCCAGGTGCCAGCAACTTCTACAGATACTAAGGAACAGCCTCCTTAAATGTTACTGGGGCTACATTAGACCCAGCTGTAGGTATTTCTTCCAGATAAACAATCAGCCAGGTGCAGTGAATGCATACATAGCATGTAACTGAAACATAGTTCACTTAAAAATATACTTCAGAATGGCTTGGACTAGTACCTTTTAATGTGTGCATAAAAGAATGAGTCTGCTGTGAGGCTTTCTTATTTTAGCCAGCACAATGTAAGAATCATATTCTGGGAATCTTGGTGAAATTGTCAACAGTTGCTTCGATGCTCAGATTTTACACAGAGCGCAGCCTCTGATGTCAATAGAGGCACATAAATATGCACATCCTCTTTTTCACATACAAGATGTACTTTTCCACATGCAGGCAAGTAAGACGTGTGTGAGAAACAGGTTATTTGGTTTTGTAAGACAAATCCTGCATTCACTTATGTCCTGTGCATTTCTGCTGAATTCAGCACTGCCTCTGAGACTGAGATTTGTTTAGTCACAGTACTTTGGGACTAATCGGGTATGGAGTCTGCTGGACACAGCAAAGCTGTATGGGCTCCACTCTGAATGATAGAATAGGTCTGCTTAGGGGCTTCTGTGTGAGAGGATGAAGAAAAGATGGGAGGAGGAGGAGCTGAAGTGGACACTGTTATACTCTGACCTCCATCACTAACCACAGTCACTTCTGTTGCTCCTTCTTGTATCAAAGCATTAAGGCCTTCTAAGTCAGAGCAGCTGATTCCAGAGCTGGTGATGAAAGCCTGGTTTGCTGAAGCCTCATGACTGCTGCCAGGAGCAGCAGGAATCAGAGTCTGATGTAAAGCACCTCCATCGCTTTGGTCATGGGTTGTGAGAAGAACTGCTGGCTGTGCCACAGGCCCTGCTTCGCTTTGAGATATGGGAGGTGGAGGTGGTGCTAACAAACTGACTTGGCCCAGCAGCTGCAAGCGGCTGTTGGCCGAGAGGTCTTCCTGATTCTGGCTAACTAATGCAGGTGGCACGACATTCACTGATGCAGCCTGAACAATACTGTTAGTCTGAGGGACCTGGTGACCCACAATGATCTTGACCCTTCCCTCATTGTATGGAGAAACCTGAGCAGCCTGAAGTGGGACCTGGAGGTGGCTTACAGTAATTGGGGCACTGGTCTGCCGACTGGGATCCATCTGGAGCTGTAGAACAGCCAGTTCACTACTTTTAGATCCATTATACATACTGTGCTGCTTCTTATGGCTCCTTAGAGAATCTTCTCGGACAAAGGAAGCATCACACAGGTCACACTTAAACGCTTTCTTGGCATCCAATTTGGCAACTTGCCTGGAGCCGCCTTGCTTCGGCCTGTCTCCTTCCTTCTTCTCCATAGTTTGCTTCTTGGCCTTGACTTTGTCACCATGAGCTTTCCTCACATGAGTCGTCAGGTTGCTCCGCTGCTTGGTATCAAAGCTGCAGAACTCGCATTTGAAAGGACGATCTTTGCAGTGAATTCTCTCGTGCACTTTCAGAGCTGCCTTGTTGGAGCAAGAGTAGTTGCACTCTGAGCACTTCACTGGTTGTTCTGGCTGATGAGTTCTTATGTGGTGCCGAAGGCTTGTTTTGTTTCCACACTGAAACTCACACTCTGGACACTTGAGAGTGTTTTCCATGCTGTGCTTGATACGAATGTGTGATTTCAAGTTTCCTTTCATGGCACACCGGACCTCACAGAACTCACATTTGTAAGGTTTCTCACCAGAATGCACACGCATGTGCCTCTTCAAGTCTGAGTTGATTTTAAATTTAGCAGGACACATCTGACACTGGAAGGGAGCATCTCCTGTCAACAAAAACCACAGTTCAAATTAGAGACGAGACACCAAGATTCACTGGAGAGACCAATGCTATAATGAATTACGTACAGCTGGCTCGTACCTGTAAACTCCCAGCATATTTTCAAGATGTAGAGAATTCTAATGGCACAGTATTTATCACCTGGCATATTTGTGTGCAAACTCTCTGTGAGCGTGCCTGCCCACATCTGTTGCTTTTTCGCATCTGCATCTAAGATATTCTCCATTTTTAGTTCATTTTCTGTGTAAAACTGTTCAGTGTGCTCCAGAGAACTGACTGAAGTTTATCATTTGTCCCTCTTATTAACAGTGTATCTCAACTAGTATTTAAAATTAATAAGCACTGTAACTTTAACAGCTGCTATACTTTTGAAGTCTAAGAAAACACATGCATGTCTGGGGTTTACTACAAGACTTCCAGGAAGGCCTGTAGGTTAATAAGCCTGTGCAAGTGATAGGCTACTGCAGAAACAGATGCTTAATGGGCACCATCTTTACTGCTCAACCCTATAGCTGAGTTAGATTAGCTGGCAAGAAAAAACAACTACTTTTTTGGCCCAGTTCATGTGGTGCAGCACAAATACTATTGCTGGCACAGGATGGCGATGGAAACTCTTGTCCAGAACATAAGGAGAGGCAGGGACAAAAGTCTACACCCAGGTCAGTGCCAGGTGACGGCACAACCACAGCACTACTAGTGACAGGAAAGGGAAAAGAAAAAAGAGAGGGATCACAGCCACATAAATGCAACTGGAAAAGACAAATGTGAGACTAAAGAAACATGTGTGCAAGTCTGCAACTCTGGGGAAATGGCTTACACAGAGAAGTAATCTTAAGCTCTTGTTTTTCTGAGCAACCAAGAAAGATATTTGCCCCATGTAGCACAACTAATAATGTTCCACAGATCACTTCAAGAAAGTCTACTATCAGTTTGTATTTACACAATACCAATTTGCATGCATGCAAACAGGTGCATAAAATATTCATAAGTGCATGGTGGGTTTTTTTTGTTTTTGTTTTTTGAGAGCAATGCTAATCCAGAAACCTAACAATGTAGTTGAAAGTCAGGTCAAATTCTTAACTGGTAAGGCATGAAAAATGAACACACTCATCTGTAATATCTCTGTAAGCCTATTTATGTCAGACTAACTACACAAATAACCATTTGAATTGCCTGGATCTAAACCACTATTTTGCATTTTCTTTATTTGCAGGCTTGTGTCACAACACGCAGGATCAAATTAAGCTATAGCTCTGTTGAGTCCGTAATAAATTCCAGGGTAAAGACCAGTGACTCAGTTCTCAAGTAATTTAAAAAAATCCAAAGCAAACCTATCAACCCAACTAAACAATTTAAGTATGTTCTAAAGTACCCGAGCATGAAGTTTTTAGGTAGGTACTGTTGAGAAAAAGTGGAAGAATTGGGTTACTAGGTTCTCAGACACCCTTCGTGGGGGAAGGAAAGAGAGTGTACTTAGTTCAGCAAGCATTTATCTTCTTTAACAATCAAACTGAGCATGTCTGATTTATAAGTTAATATTTTATAGAGTTGGTGATAGCTGTATAATTTTGCATAATTTCCTTATCCCGCTACATATGTCATAGGTTCAGCTGCATATTTTTCAAATCAAGTTGTGGCCTACTGTGCTAATCCATGTATCTTTTTAATTATTGATATACATGGTGTATTATCTATATTAAACAGATTTTATTAATGAAGATGCACTGTTTGTTCGTCTAGTTTATTTTACAGTCTCAGCTGCACACTCAGTTACTGAATTTTTATCTACTTGGCACAGTACATATTTCAATGACTTAATTTTCACGTGCAGGGTAGCACCATATATGAAAAAGAATTAGTGTTTGTATTTAATATAGCAAAGTACGTTGGTTCAGTTTATTTAAAGAGTGGTCCATACTTATATTTCTTTGCACTTCTGTCCATACATAATTGACACTGACAGAATATAGCTTAAACAACAAACTTAGTGTCTGATCCTGGAATTTTGACTTCTAAGAGTAATTTTACTCAACAGGAAACTGATCTTTACATGACTAGTTCAACAAGTAATGCTATGTAGATTACCTCATGCTGAGCAATGCAGATTACACTCACCTTCTAGAGAATGACTAATTTAATTCCAGTAAGCAATATATTCTACATGCCTTACTTTCCCCTAAAATTGGCTGTGTGCATAACACCTTTGTAATTTAAGAAGGATGAAATGATTACTTTCAAAATTCTTGTACCCTCTTTCAGTGAATCAAAGAAAGTCCTTTCACAAAGAGGATTTTTAGAAATTAAGAGACAAAACCGCAGACTTGAATTTTAGCACAATTCAATTGCTTAGTATACAACAGACTGATTTGCCAAAAAGAAAGACTCTTAAGTGACATGGAGAAAATGCAGTCCCATATTCTGACTAATGTGTTTACTATCAGATGACTTCTCATAACAACCCATACTATTTTGACTGACCATCATATCCTCTAATAAAGCAACAGGAAGAGGGGAAACTTGCAAAACAACTGCCTGACAGCCCTGTGTGTTCCATCACAGCAAATCTGTGAAGTATATAAGATTCTTTTCTGCTACAGACAGATTGGTTTAACCCTCCCATCCTTCACAATGCACAAGGGATTTATTTCTTTTGTCTACTCAAAATAAATCCCATCTTGCACACATCTGAATTAATGTTGTTTAGTACTCAAATTCAGAATCAGATGCAGGACAGGTTCAAAGCTAATCTAGTAATCACTGAACCATCACCACCTTGCAGCTAGAATTCACAGAAGTAATCAAATGTATAAAAGGCAACACAGAAACTAATCCAGTACCCTGGATTAGCTGAAAAACAACACACAAAGACAACTGTACAGAGGTATCTTTACAGAAAATCTCTCCTAGGAACAATCTATAAAAGAGAAATCAGATTAAAAGGAAACTTAGGCAATTAATGCAAATATGAAATGATACAGCCTTTATCATCCTGGAGGCTAAAGCCTTCTATCCATAGAGCAAAAATTGCATGGGCAGAACATAGTTCTGGCTGCTCATACTGTACTGTTAATGCCCATCAGTCTGCACATGGAAAGTACCACAAACAAAGGTCAAAAAAACCTGCAACTTAAATTGCTAATTACTTGCTAATTTACTGATGCAACAAAAAATTAAATTATGCAACTGAGGTTTGCAATGAAATAACTAGTTCAATTATAAAATAATTTCAGTGTTTCTAATATAGCGGACCAGATTTGAGAGACACAGACAGGAACCTGGATGCTCTTAATCAATCGATAAATTAGATCCTTCAAATCTAGTAGTTTAAGAACATCTAACAGGCAGTTTCAAAAATCAATTTAGAAGAATATCTAACAAGAATCAGATCTGTCCTGACTGCTATTAGGGTTTTTTAGTAGAATCTAGCAGGGAAATACTGCTCTATGTCCAAAAATTTCAGAGAAGCTGTGTGCCCAGGTGGTTTTGAGAATTCAAATAGGCCCCTTCTGGCCTCTTGACACCTGTATACCTTTTAAAAATCTTCTCGATGACCTTCAAACTCTCGAGGATGTGAATTTTAGCATAGACTTACCCGTGTGGGATCTGAGATGTACAGTTAGCTGGCTAGAGTTGCGGCTCGCGTACGGACAGATCTGGCATTTAAAAGGACGCTCGTTGGAGTGAATGCGCTGGTGCTTGTTGAGGCTGCTGCTGTCAGCAGCTGCATAGTCACAGTGTTTGCATTTGTAAGGCTTCACCCCGGTATGAGAACGCATGTGCATCTTCAGTTTATCTTTTCGACTAAAACATTTGCTACAAACTTCGCATTTATGGGGCTTGTCTCCTGAAACAAAACAGAAGAGCACAAACACATCGAGAATTTTTGCACCCTAAGGGTATTGCTGGAATATAAAAAAAAAGAAAAACCACAACAAAACACAAAAAAAACCTAACCAACCAAAAAAAAGCACACACTTAGTAGAAATGGGGCTAGTTTTCAGAAGTTGAACATTGCATTTCAGCAGCCATCCTAACAACTAAGGACTCCTCTATGCTCCAGAAGGCTGCATGCACAAGAGCAACCATTTCAGAAGACCCTTTGAAACTTTCTCCATTTATAACTCTGAAGTTGCAGTTTCAGGGGAAAGGAGGTAAAACACTGGAATCACTGTTTCATATGAAGAACAACCTAGGCTTATGCACCACTGCCACACTGTACCCTGAAAAACACAAGGTCCGCACCTCAGAAATTTAAGCGTGCCTTAAATCAATGTACAGTGTTCATGTTTCATAGCTGTGAGTGGTTCTGCCCACAGCAGGACATGCTGAAAAGGGCAAAGAGAACTACAATACTAAAAGGTACAGACATATACCAGACATATGTGTACATTCTAATCTATTTATAGATATGTTATTTTTTAGGAAAAACACCTTTTGCCAAAAAGCCAAAAGGAGGAAACCAGCCCAAAATAAAATATAGCAACTATATAAACCTGTGTGTGTTCGCAGATGACGTTCCATATCCTTCATACCATAGGAAGTCTTGAACTGACAACCTGAAAATGGTAGATTAAGATCATTAAACTCAAGGAAAATCCAACAAAATAATAAATACATACCACCATATTCTGGTCATTATGTTTCTTTTCAAGAACATTTTTTTAAAAGATTCAGTATTAACAGAAAATGAATTCCCCATCTTGTTTACTCCTGTCTACTTAAAATAGTAACTGATTTACCTATGAACTTTAGTTTTCTAATGCTTCCCCGAGGAGGCAAATCTCTACATTGCTGTTTTCTGTAAGCTTTCAAACAAGTTCTTTGGAATCTCTGCCTAGGATTCGAGATGCTCTTTACAGTACACAGGGGATGCTGGGGGAACTAATTAATTCCACGTATGACTTCAAGTTAGCACAACTGGGACCTCAGGTAACAGCCCACCATTCAGGAATTCTGTCCAAGTGGAAAGCACTACAGTTTTAGAGCACAGAAATGAATGCTAAGCATCTGAAACGTGCTTTTCAAATGAAGGCAAGCTTGCAAAATGAGACTGTAATTTCTGCTACCATTGATATAATTACTCACATACACGGCTGTCCCTGCAGACGTTTTCTGCAGTTGCATGGTTTTTACTCATGAAAGTCTCCAAATACTTTGGTTCAATCCATCTTTATAAAAACGACCAAAGACAAAACATGTGACGCAAAACGCACGTCCAGTATTTCTCATGTACAGCAGTGGCAGTTAGCAAAAAGGTAACAAGACTCTGCTTGTGCATCGTGACAGCCGTGGGCATGGGCCAATGTCTACACACAAACTCACTGCAGCATCACCAGAGTACACCACAGAGGCCTAAGGACACAGGAAATCAATGGCAAAGCTACTACTGGTGTCAAGGGCAGCACATCACACCCTTAGGAAACAGGCTGCCTTCCAAGCTCTGTGGGTTTTAATGGCTTAAGACAGACAGAGCTATTGTGTGTATCACTACATGAAACATACCAATCTTCAAATGAAGAGGCTACAGCCCACATCTCACCTGGATAGCAGCAGCTTAGTTTCTTCTGTGCAAGTGAGGAATTGGCTTTTCTCGAACGTGCTTTGGGTGGCGTAGAGACGAGAGCAGCAGTCGGAGGCTCACTGCTCTCAGTGGGCAGGTACGTTTGATAGCCATGCTCAAAAACAAACTCTGGTGCAGAAACTAAACACAGAAAATAGTTCAGTTTGAGAACATTAACATCTCCAATCAGAAAAAAAAAATCTAATAATTTCCTAGTTTTGTTAATTGCTTCTCTATTCTGTTTTTACAGCAAAACTGCTCCTGGCTTCCTGTTCACCTCAGGGAGGAGGAAAGGAGAAAGACTCTTCTCCTTTGCTATGCTTCTATTAGTGAAAATTCTGCCAGGACCTGATGAGCCCCACTGAACTCAGTACAATCCTACATGGGCCCAACTGTCTCCCTCTGGATCCTATCTGTTTGCATCAGGCAGTCTCTTCAGAACTTCATTTTTTTCTGATGCCTATCCAGGTTTTGTGTGTTTGTTTTTCAACACTGGTTGCGCTACAGCCCAAAGGAGAAAACTCTCAAATTATTTATATGGCAAATATTGTCAAAAAGGCATCTTGTAAACAATTTTTTTTTTAAATCGTTAAAAAAGTTCAGCTTCTTCCAACTACACTGTTTTTAGTTTGTTACTCACAAGAATAACAGGTGAAACTACCTCAGCCAAAGTAGCAGCTTTTAAATCAATTATACCCCAAAAGGGCACAAGGATATAACTGCCCTCACTTTAAAGATGAGTAAATATGAAGCAGAAAAATGACTCATCCAAAACCCACACCAAGTAGAGGGATTAGAATACAAAAATTCCTGGATGTGAGCCCTGAATTCAGTCTGTTTCATTCCTCTTCCAGATTCTCTACCCTGATCTGTCCATCCAAATTAAAGTCAAATAATTTTGATTTCAGTAAGGTCCCAGACCAAAATAAAATAAATCTATATATAGAAGGGCAAATCTTCACACATGGAACAAGATTCCAGTTTTGTTTAAATGTCTGCAGCATCAGGACCTCACTTGAGCCTTCGCAAAGGCAGAAATTTTGAGTAATATTTTTCCTGCCAATTAGTTGTAGGAGCAGTGTTAGAGAATGCAGTGTTCTCACATAAAAAAGCCTGGATTGGTGCCTGACAGCAATTCTATGTCTGTTTTTCATCAAGAGCACTCTTAAAAAATAAAATGCATAGTAATTGGATTATTTTTCATAAGTATTGACAATTTTAATTAGGTTGCACAAGTTGGTTATACAACAGTTAAGCAATTCTCTAAGTGAATTTACTAATTGAGATGCAAGTCGCTGCTGTCACACCGAAACCAGGAAGGCAGCACAACGCTCCTTCTCCCCCTTCCTTTGATGCAGGAATGTGACAACGGATGGAAAAACTGCTATTTTAGTGTAGTGGGGACACAGGAGCAGAGGGCTACGAAACGCTGCTGCTTTGCAGGAGCTCTTGGCGTGTAACACCAAAGTACCTGTGATGGTTTGGGTCTCCGAAGCGATGGTCCTGGTTGTGCTTTGAGCCTGTGTCGATGGCACCGTTTCTTCCGACACAAACTGGACCGTACTGGTGGCCCCGGCCGCCGCACTAGTGAGCTGGCAACCGCTCTGCTTGTGCCCAACGAAGGCATCGAGGTTATTGAACTGCTGCTTGCAGATGCCGCAGATGTGGATGTCGGGGGTGAGCTCCACCAGCACCGTGGTGCCGCCGGGAACTGTGGGAACAGCGGCATGCTCAGGAGCTCGTCCTGAGGAAACGGCAACTGCGGGAGCCACTTAAAACTGACACACGGACGTCCCGCTGACCGAGCGGCCCAGCCGCAGGAAAGCCCCTTCGGGCCCAGCCCTGCCTGGAGCTGCGGGGGTCAATTAGGGCGCTGCGGGACGGCCGGCCTGCGGGAACGAAAGCCCACCCCCCCCCGGGCACGTTTCCCCGAAGGCCTCAGGGTCCCGCGGGGTGTCCCCGCCACCGCTCCGCGACCTCGCTCCCCAGAACCTGCCCGGCGTTCCCGGCGGCCGCAGCCCCTCAGGGCCGGTGCGGGCCGCGGCGCTCACCCAGATTCCCGGGTTCCCCCCCCCGCCCCCCCAGCCAGGTTCCCGGGCTCCGCTCCCGCCTGTTTCTTGCGCTACTCAGGTTTCGGGGCCTGCCCAGGCCCCGGCTCGACTCGGCTTCCGCCGCGCGGGCCCCGGAGCGCGCATACCCCGCCGGCGCGCAGAGGCACTTACACTGTACGGGGCCGGGGAAGGCCGGCGCCACCCCCCCGCCAGGGTTCATGGCGGCAGCCAGCCCCACACGCCGCCTCCGCCACCTTGCAAGGGGCTTATTATCGACGGGGAGCCGCTCCCCCCGCGCCTCCCGGCCGCCGAGCGGGGGCGGATGCGGAGGAGCCGAGCATGCTCAGTGGCAGCGGCGAGGCTGCGGCTGCCTTCACCTACCGCCGGGCTGAGGGCTGTGAGGGCTCCCGCCGCCCCCCCGCCTCTCGTTTGCACCAGCCTCACGGGCGGGCCGCATGCAGGAACATCCCTGACGAGCCCAACCGCCATTATTAAACCCTGTGGCCGCCAAAGCGGGGCTTCTGCGCTGCGTGAGGGGCGAGCTGCCCCACAGGCCCCTTGGCTGAGGTGGCCCTGCCATGGCGGCGGAGCTGGGGCCCTGTGTGTGCTTCAGCCCTGCTTCTCCAGAGGCCTTCATCTTAAATCATAGTTTTAATTACTCTGGCAGTGTTTGCCGAAGTTTGGCAATGAGTTAGGGCTGGCAGTGGGATTAAGCCTTGGGGTAGTAGAAGCGGTGAAAACTACTCTTCACTTTTGGCCTTTTAGGCCATATTACTGGTCTTCAGGGGAAATTATGGCAAAATCTGGCCATAATTCCTAGGAGACCACACTGATATTCCAGCTCTTTTTACCAGTCTTCAAGACCTTGCATCTTACAGACCGTTTGCATTCCACAAGCTCTCAAACTTTTCTGCAGTCATGCTCACCCCAAATGTCGAGAAACGTCATTTATAGCACCAAACAAGAACCTGATGCCCTGCCCAGTTAACTGAAGTTAACTGGAAAGCTTCTTGGTTGTTGGAGTGGGTTTCTGGACATGGGCTGCGGTGTGCATTACAGACAGACAGTGCTCCTTGTGCTCAGGGTTGGAGAAAACTTCCCAATAAGATGACGCCCGTTTTTAGGGGGGCCTGGCATGTTCTGTGCCAAGTGCATTTAGTCCAGCAACAAATTGGCTCGGCCGTTTTAGAGTGCCAGCTCACCGAAAGTTAATTTACTTTGCTCTGTATTAAAAATGCAGTTATTCAGGGAAGACCAACAGTGCTATATATACACAGAATAGAAAATGGAAATATGGATGTTGGGTGGTCTTTAGGTCAGGTAGATGCTTTTTGCTACTTGAATTTCACCAAGCTGCAAGACACAAAAAGCTCCGTTTGCGTGTGATCGGTAAAGCCAGCATTTGTCAGCTGAAGTCTGACAGACACATTCCATCTATATCCAGTTCAGGCTCTTGCTACCTTCAGACTTGTGTTCGGGACCAATATGTCTGCTGTGCTCTGGGGAGTGCACAGAAGTGGGGAGGAAAACACCTGGTGATACAGGGGTAAAGCGGCTGCAGGGGGAGAGAATGGACTAACATGGGCGACTGAAGATCATACAATGTGGACGAACACAAACAGGAAAACAAACTATTAATTCTGCTTTCTCCTTGCGAGTCTGTTTGTTGTTGCTGAATGGTTTTATAGCTGTGCAGATGTAACTGTGTATTCATTAATAAATGCAGAATAGTTTGTGTACGCACTAAACATACCCAGAATTTCAGATGCCAGTTCGTATTACACTTGAAGTTTTATTTTCCTGGGAAAGTGGTAGCTGCTTGACATTTCTGTTGACCCATTTTGCCAAAACAATATAGCACAGACTCGGGATTGTTAGGGGGCCAAGATAAGACACAAAAGGTGATAATCCTAGTTCCGGCCTTTGGAACCCACTCACTGTGTTCGATAGCACATTGCAATGCTGGCTGCAAGGATCAAATTTATCTCACTTCAAGACTTCACATATATTTTAATCCAGTTTTAGATTAAAAATTTGATTAACACATGAAAATACTAACAAGGAAACCAAATAAACAGGATGTGCATTCAATGGAGAACATTACTATGAGTTTCAAGAATCATTCAGAATCCCACTCCACAATAATAAAAATGAAGGAATTTACATTGATTCTGGAAATACAGATGTTTTTGTGTCAGCATGGTCACTCAGCCAGTACCTATAAAGCGTAGACAGAAATAGGAATATGGTTAGCGCCAATGAGACTGTTTTGGGGCTCTATCCAAAAGAAATTAAATAAGAGTAAGAGTAATCAACCTGAATCTATTTTTTCCACAGTGTAGATAGAACTGTAGAACTGAAAGCTGACTTTTAACTCCTTTTGCTGTTTTTTCCAGAACAGTGTGACCTGTTTCCAAAGCTGACAGCCTGTCTGTCTACCCACCATTTACAGTTGCAGTCACATGTGTACTTTGGAGTATAGCATAACTTATTTTAATCTATTTCACCCTTGGTTAAATGCCTTTGGATTAAAATAGATGCCTGCTTGACTTGATTAGAAAAGAATAGGCATTGTGTTTTGTTAAAAGCAAATTTTTGCTTATGTAGGGACCTGTAATGACAGTTAGACCACGGGCCCCCTTTTTTGATTGCCAGAACAAATACAACAGGGAAAGAGCATTGCAGTGGTACTCACTGGTGTGCTTGCTCTTGCAGACTGGGTGTCAGGGTAACAATATTTAATGGATACAGGGATGGTCTGAGGTTGCCCTGCTGAGTCAGGTGTGAAGGGTTTCATGTCTGGTGCATTACCAGCTCTTTCAGAAGGAATTGGACGCTATTAACGAGATGTGTTAAATTTACTCAGGGAAAAAAGATTCAGAGCCACTATAGTGCTGCAGCTGGCACTGAAAGAGGAATTCCCTCCACCCCTTCCATGATTCCTTCCAGCTGCCTTGCAAAAAGCGCTGGGTCAGTAGCAAACCCAGCTGCTCAGTTCCCTGTGCTGACAGGGGCTGAAGGCAAGTGGAAGGAAAGTCTTGGACTGCTCTTCCCTTCTTCTTCCCGTCTCTGGTGTTTCCCAATGTGCTGCAAATAGAGCTCGGCTAGGAATCTGCAGGCTTTTTTCCATTGGGGGAAGAGGAGGCGGGGCCAAATTAATACTTTTCATAAGGATATGGATATGTGAATTTTGAGAATGTTTGTGCTGGGTAGAGTTTTTCAGGTGCGGGCAGCTACACGCGATTAAAACCAGAGAGAGAAAGCCACCAGCACAAGAACGAGGAACTCAAAATGCAGGCGCCCGTGGTCCAATCCGTGGCCTTTGATAGCTTAAGGGATTATTGACTGTCATATCACTCTCTCTGGGTTTTTTCCTGCTTTTATTTTACATAGACACTTAGAAGAAGAAAAAACAATCAATAATCAGTGACTTCAATGTAATGCAGAGCTCAAAATATTAAGAAAAAAAAAAAAAGAAGCAGCCTCATGTCTTTGGGATAAGGGCCACCTTCCGAGCCACTGCTATTTAGAAGCTTCCAAATATAATAATGTAAGGACCCGTCCTTAAAAACATTGGACTTGCAGTTGTCCTGCCTCTTGGCATAAAACCTTTGTCGTAAAACGTTCTGAGAAGGCCAGGAGTCCGTGCGTAGCGTGGCTGGCAGAGATACCAGCGATCAGGCACACGGTTACGGCCACAGCTCTTTGAGGCTGCCACTGCTTTGTGTTTCCACAGCACTTAGCCCCACAAAGGCTTGATGCTGGCCTTGGCGTGAACACTGAAAACATCATTATTATCTTATTAATAACTAATACCATTTACAGATCAGGACTTTATTGAACGGTGCTCTGGACAGAGAGTTTTCATTTCCCTGGATGAGGATTGATGTCAGAGGATAACACCGCACCGAGCACTTGAGTCATCGAGCAGAGCTCTGCTGAGATCACACTTGACACTATTTCCAGCCTTTAAGGCATAAATCAGTATGCATGTGTAATCTTCGTCACCCTTAACCTGACTGAAATGAAAATGCTGCAGTGCTTCAGGCTCCCTACAAGTGCAGTGCAAGCAAACAAGGCCCAGAAAAGACAAATGTCAATCATAACAGAGAAAGGAAAAAATATCAGACAGAGGCATAAAAAAGTCAGGCCTCATCAGAGCCTCGGAGACAGGCGTTCCCGGGCGCTGCGTTGGACAGCTGTGGCCTCAGTGCTTTCCTGGAGACAGGCATTTATGTACGACAAGAAACATGTCATCTTTTACCTTCAAACAGAGCTTCCATCTACCCCCTCGTCATCCAAGATCACACAGGGGCAATGGATCCTTGCAGCAGAGAAGGAGGGGGGGAACCCCAAATCTATTGAAGTACTTGGAGGAGAGTTACCAGTTGAGCAAACCAGCCCTGGCAGAGAGAGCACTCTTTAAAATATTATACTGTTTATTATTTTGTTTGCCTTTCACAATAGGTGGAGGATGATAGGTTTAAAAAAAAAAAAAGAAACCAGATATATATAAATGTATAAATGAACTAATATGATGCAAAAAAATCCCTAGAGCACTGCAAGAAAAGAATATAAAATTGGTTATAAGCTTGTGGTCACTGAAGAGGGAATGCTTATCTCTCTTGAAGGCCCTGGTGTGGAAACATCACAAGTGAGATTGGAACGTGGCCTAGGGGACAGACAAAAAAGAAATGTAAATTGTAATTAAAATTTTCAGACGTTGAAGATGGGAGACAAATCAATGGTGGATTTAGAGAAAAGACCCAGCCAATTAAAATAACTTGAGGATCCAAAATCCAATTTTTAGCATTTCATAATTATATTGATGGATAATGACATACACAGCAACATAAATGCACTGAGCTCAAATTAATTATGTTAAAATAATAGGTAATCTGTCTCTGTGTTGATAACATATAATTATGATGATGTCTTTCAAATGTTTTAAAATAATGTCATTTCAATTCATAATGCAAGGTAGGGATTTTGCTGTTTAATGTATTTGCTATTTATACAATATTTTCAATGTCATCGCTTTCCTCTACAATAAATAAAGTCTAAATAATGTTAGTACCTTAAGATACTTCTTACTGCTGTATGAACTGTAAAATAGCTCAAGATATTATTCACTGAAATAGCACATTGAAAACTGTGATTAAACCTTAAATGTATACTGTAACAAAATAGAAATGTATTTTTGTGTTGAAACCTCTAATTATTCATTGCCAGAAAGCAGACCAGGGAAATCCACACCAGGGAAATCTTCAGGGGTTTACGGGGTTAACTACACAACTGTGCTTCGTCCTCTTTCACGCAGTGGAAAATACACAGTTATGATTAGAAAAGTTAGCTATATTGTTTCAAGATTGAATTCCATTTTCTCGGGGAATTTCTGATTATCTGCAGTTGCCTCTCAGCATAACGTGTCCTTTCCGTGGTGCCTGGCAGCCCTGGGTGGCACAGGCTCCCTGCTCAGCCCCCGGGTGGGAGGATTGGGGTGTCCTGGTGTGCCCAGGACAAGGGACCAGGGGCATCAGCGGGCACGTACCTGGCACTGGGTTTCTGCTGCTGCCGCCGCAGGGTTGGGGGGGGGGGGGCAGTGGTGCTTTGGGGTTTTCCCACATGAAAATGCTGTTCTGATACCAGGCTCTCATTATCCCCAAGAAAGTGCTTTATGCCCCTTTTTCTCCCCCTGAGAGTTGTATGGACTTCAGACTTTTGCTGAATTGGAGTATCCCTAAACTATTCTAAAATTGTTGGGTTTTTATTTAAGCTTTGTAATATTTTTTTTAAATCTATTACCTGAAATTCACTTTTTTCTTTGCAAACTGTTTCTCTGCCATACCTTCCCATCCTTCCTGCACCTCTTATCTCTGCATTTCTGCTCCTTTTTATTTTTTTTTTCCCTAAATACAAATCAGCTGCTATCATAATCTTAACAAACTTTTAAAACAAACTTACATTATTATGATGATGAACGTGTCACACCTGAAAATAAACTAGTTAATTTGTGGAATATATTGCAGCACATTTTGTATAAATATAAAAGTACAGTAAAGCTCCACTGGGATAAACATGATAACAAATAAATGCTGGATCTAAGATTGTACAGCTCCAGTCTAATATTTAGTCATTTTTATTATTATATTTGGGTTAAAGATGGAAAGCAACACCATGAGAGAGACTCCCTTGATACTAAGTGGAGTTTTGCCTGCTCCCTAGCAGGGCATAGAGGTAATTTTATTCTAGAAGCTTTTGAATGCTTTACAAGTAATAGAAACCAAGTGGGAAAAGCATATTCCATATTTTAGTTCTGACATTCTCATAGAAAAGAATATATAAAAAAAAATTAAAGATTCAAAATACTTGCCTGTGATTCAGTACCTAAAGACTTTCTGGTGTTTTTCAGAATTCCCTGGAGACCTATAAATGCTTCTGAGCTAGTAGTACCCATTGTAGCTATAGTCACTTACGCCACTTTATCAAACTAACGAGCCATTGAGTGATGCTATTTCCAGGTTCAACTCCACCGGGGAGGGAAAGTAGAAAACAAAACTGAAATTTAGAGAGAATGGAATTCCTAAGAGCCAGGACAACTAGAATTTATTAATTCATACACTCCAAACTTACAAAAAATAATCTTCTTCCTTCAGTTTTTCTCTATAAATCTTACCATCTTTCATGAAGTCTGTGCATATAGAAAAGACTGCAGAATTTCAGTACAAGCAGTGCCTATCAATTTGCCACAAACCTCTCTTTCTTTGGTTTCCTCTTCACACAACCACAGTGCAAATGTCCATAAAAAAGTTTTTTTTTTGTTGTTGGTAAGGAGTTCTGCTTGTATCTTGGCTATTAGAGATCAAACCTCTCCAACTTTTAAACTAAAAGATTTCTTCAGCTAGATTATCTGATGATACATAAAAAGAAAATTCATTTTGTGTTATTTAACTATACATAATTTATTAAATATCATGTGCTGGGCATTGGAGCTTCAAGTCCTTAAAACTGCAGGTTCTCCTTACAAGAAAAGTCCTATTCTGAGTTTAGTGGGATTAGATTACATTTGATAGAATAATAAAGAGTTTGTCAGTCTATAGACAGTTTCTTTGTGTGCAAATTTTAACTCCGCTATGACACAGCGAAGTCTAATTCCAAATCTTTGTCTGAAATAGTCAAGAATCAGAAATGTAAGAGCATCTTCCTGAAGAAGGCCGAATGTTAAATACATAAAACATATTTGCTCATAAAGAACTGCAGCATAAAATGTAGCTCCACAAACTGTTTCCTAAAAATATATAGTGGGGAAAAAAGTTACCTCTTTATGATAAGCTTAGAAAAAGATAAAATTAAGTACCTCTTAGATGCAAAAAAATTCTGAACCCACATCTGTTGAGTAACCCACCTGAAAGGTCTTACAGTAATGATAAAATTGTGATGGAAATAAACCTATCATAACTAGAATCTACTTTTGGAGCAAATTGGCTGTTTCTGTTAATTTTTCACGATTTAATATAAAACAGAAAAATCAAAGTAGAGTAATGAATTCTATGTTTTTTCTTGGAAAATGGAATGTGAAACATTATCTACAGCATCTTACCTTCTTTTCCTTTCTCCTTTAGGACCAGAAGAGCTCTTACAACTTGCTGCAAAACCTGTGTTTTTGAGGAAGTGTTTTGCACGAGTGTTAGTGTCCGGAAGAGGGTGCTGTTTGGTTGCATTTGTAATTTTTTTCTGTTTATACAGAATGACTGATACAATTGAGCATACTTTGAAATCTCCTTCCACACGTTATTTTATTTTAGGCTCATTAGTGTGAAATTCCATTTTAAATAGCACAGCCTAGCTCTGAAAACTTCAATGCCAGCTTAAATTCTTGCTCAGCTATATTAAGCAGAACACCTAACAAGTTTAAATTCCAAAGGTCCTTTGTGCCTCTTGACTAGTTGCTACCTGTATCTTATGATATGAAGGTAACTTCAGGTAATATAGTTGCTGTTCTCTGGGGTTTTTATAAAATTCTCGTGAAAACGAGATGCACATCTTGCAAAGATGTTTCTATGAATGCTCACAAAGAAATAAAAAAACACTCCGAAAAACAAGCAAAGAAGTGAAAACACATTGCACACCAGACTTATGAATTTTTCAGTTTAAAATAACTTGAGTATCATTATCTAATTAATAGTCTCCCCCTCCTAGGGGATGAATATGCTTACCTGTATTTTCCACATAAGGGGAGCCTGATGCACAGGGGACTCCAGTGGGAATTAGGTGGGGGTATGTGTCTTCCTTTAGGCTCAACTGTCTGGAAAAGATGTTGCCACTTCCAGGTCCTCATTATCTCTCCCCATGCAGAGCATTTCCACCTTACAACAGGGCAGTCATTGCGATGCTCCCTACTCTGGTTCAGTTAACACATTTGTGAAGATTATCTTTGCTCATGAGGTTGATTGTGTGTGGAAGGGGGTGGGAAGCACCAGTCGACTCTGCTGTAGGTCTTGAAGGCTTCAGTGAGGCCAGGTTGGCTCCTCCATGGCAACTTTTCTGCTCCCACCACTGTTTCAAAGTGCATTCTTGATTACACCCTTACAGCTGCAGCTCAGATTTGTAAAGACAAGGACTATCAGACACACCAGTTTATGATATCCTGTAGTAATTAATAATGGGTGCTCAAGGAAATTGGGCTCCACCCCTGGTTTGTGGTACACACTTCCAGTCCCATTTTAATTACTGGGGAAGGAGAAAACTTATCTCCTTCAGGATCACACCTGCTCATCCAGCTTATTCTCTACATGCTTAAATGGGCATTCAGTTCTGGGCAAGATTGTCCTGTGATGGGTCAGCATGAAGCATAGAATCACAGAATGGTTTGGGTTGGAAGGGACTTTAATGAACATTGAGTTGCAACCTTGCCCCCGTGGGCAGGGACGCCTTCCACCAGAGCAGGTTGCTCCAAGCCCCATCCAGCCTGG
>BJBW01000296.1:412500-688726 GCA_004320125.1 Scolopax mira | reverse complement strand
CTGGGCAACCTGTTCCAGTGCCTCACCACCCTCCCTGTAAAGAATTTCTTCAGATCTAATCTAAATCTCCCCTCTTCCTATCAATACATGCCCTTGTATGAAGTCCCTCTCCAGCTTTCTTGTAGCCCCCGTCAGAAGCCTATGCACAAGCCTCTCTGTCCAAGCTTGGCTTTTACCCCAAGTTATTCTTGTGACTGCTGCTGAGAGAGGACCTATTCTGACCCCTTCAGAATAGGAGGTTGAACCTCCTAAAGGTGCGGTGGCAGCTGAGTGAAATCCTCAGGCAGGGATGAGCAGCAGCACATGAGGCTTAGGGACAGGGGGAAGCTTACCACCTATTTATGGAAGTTATTTTATATTGACAAATCCTGCTGCCACACTGAAATGAAAAAAGAACTTGATAGCCACAACTGCTTGTTACCTAAAGCTCCTTCATCTTAAACATCTTCAAAGTTTGACTGTAGTTAGTATCAGTAAACAGCTACTATCCACCCTATAAAAAAGTATTGTTTTCTTTGGAAAGCCCAGGAAGCAAGTTTAATTTTGTAATTGTTACTGAATTAGATTCAGCAAATTCTGGGAGCTACTTATTTAATGGTATCTAGCAGTGATTTCTAAGCCACTCACACATAATCTAAGCATAAAATAGTTGGTTGCCTTTTGCTTTGTGAGAAAAAAGCCATGCAATTTTTTCTAGCTCAGAAAAAGTTTGGGTGGAAGGTTTCAGGGAGAAGTGACCAAAGTTTTCTAGAATTTATGGGACGAACCAGCTTTGTGTGGGGTTCACATTGGTACCATCTCCTATTTATGTTCAGCAAAACCTGATCTTGTACGTGTTGCAGTGTCTTTGCTTCTCAGTTTATGCTGCAGCTGTTCTGTGCAGTGGGTAAAACAAAAGGTTTTAATTAAAACTGACATTGCTGCACCTTGTGCTGCTCGTGACAGTCCTGTTGAAGCCCACCGTGAGAGTCTGCCCTCCTGTTTGCATCCCAGAGTTAATGTGCTTCTCAATCTGGCAAGTGAAGACATCTCTTGAAATTTATTTTCGATGGAAAATCACTTTTTCTGACAAAAATCAAAGCATGTGAACAGGTATTTTTCATTGCTAATTGTGGACAAAGACTGAAGGAAAAAAATGTCATTTGGTGCTTCTGAAATTACCGGCAAATGAGGATATTCTCCATCAGTTCCTGGTGAAATGTTTCAAGCTTTTCAGGGAAAAATAAAACACGTCCACAGACTTAACTTTTCCAATTAAAAATCAAATTTTCACAGAAAGCCATTCTGATGAGTTTTAATGAGAGGTAAGTGTCGCAAATGACATCCTGTGTCTACAAATGCTGCATTTGGGTGCAGAGCTGCCCTGCAGCCTCCATTTAGCACCAGAAGGACCCGGTTCACAGGCTTGTTTTGTACCACTTTGACATTTCAAGGATTCACAGGAGCTGGTTTACTGCAGGGCAGTGCCCATTAACCCTGCCTAGCAGGGCACGGGAATTCTCAATTACATGATGCCGTGTGCCCTCTCCCCGTCCACTTTTCCATTTAAAGCTTCACTTTTCTGTTATAGAGGAATTAAAATATTTACAGGAAACCATCGCATGGGGTACCTGGGCAGAGTCGCCACAGTGATTTTATATCCTGTTATTGCCTCTGCAGCATTTGAGGCTTTGCTGTGCAAAAGGGAATCTGGTGAGGGATCCAGCAACATGTAACTGTAATACTGCCCCATATGGACTTCATTAGCCTATATTTTCCTAATGCATATCAGAGATGAAGCTTAAATGATCCTAAATTGTGGGGAAGAAGGCATGGCTTAAAACTACATTTTTTTCCCCAACTCATTCTGTGCACTCAGCCAATAAAAAAAAAAAAATCAGTCCTGATTGCATTATTTCTAATTGTAAATATAATTATGAATGGATAAACTAAACCATTGAGGCATGCATTTAATTCTGAAATCATATTTCTACCAACATATTATAGTAGGAAGTCAAATAGCAAAGGGTTTTCTACTGTTAAGAAATTATGAAACACCTGTATTCTGTGAGTGAAACTTCTGTTATTCTGATAACTGGAATTTTTGTTTACTGCTGCTCAAAAGTGTACTCAAAAAGCGACCAAATTCAGAGAAGAAAAACATACCAACAATGATTTAATAAACATAAATGATTTGAAAATACTTTGGGGAAGTCAGTAGTGATTGACTTTCTTTAGTGTCCCATATTTGCCAACTGGAGAGGGAGATACTGGACACAGCAGTGAGTGGATGAGGTCAAGCTGAAGATAAGACACCAGCCTGTGGCTGGAGCCAGTAGCAACATTTGTACATTTTCAGATGTTCTTATACTCTTCATTGTACAGGCAGAAACAGAGGAACCCAGAGGAGTTTACAGCCCCCGAAAGATCAAAATCCAGTGAACTGGCAGAGAAGAAAAAGAACGAGATGACTAAAGAGATTTCACATTTGCTTTCACAATTCTTTTTTTTTTCTTCTTTTTTTTTTTAAAAAAACAAAAAAGCCACATTCAACTGCCAAAAGTTCTCTGAATCCACTATTCTCCCCCTGACACCAAATCCCACCAGCTTGGAAAGTGTTGTAATCCGGAAGGCACGTCAGGGAGCATGGAAATTCCACAGACACTTGATCAATCCTTAACCTAAAGACATTGTTTAGTCTGCAGCTGCCACACCACGCTGCCGTGTGAATGATATACCTGAATGATATATGTGATTCCTGCATATTGTTCAGAGATTCCTCTGAATCTCTGCGATAAATAGCACAGAGCGTTCCTTCATGCTAAATGGGCCGCCAAACAAAGCAGCTACTCTTCGTAGATCAAGTGCATAACTGATGGAGAGAGAAAAAAACACAAAGGCTGACCATCACCTCTTCTCACTTCATTACATTTTTTATGTTACATGAGCATTTGGTGGCATCAGGCAGGATCCATGGATTCACTGTACAAGGTGCTGAACAAATACAAGAGACAGTCTGTCTCCTGAAAACCTTGCAAAATAACTGTAAGATGGCAAACAGCAAAGACCACATGGACACGTGAAGCAATAGTAGGAAGCAGGAATGAGCACAGCAGTTCAGCATGACATGAGTTTTGATCTGCTTATGAGTTGAATGGATTCAGGCTACAGTTGATAAGCTTATCTTGAAGTAAGACAGAAGTTCGACTGCTGCAATTCCTACCGTTTCACTGTCATTATACAGCTGAAAGTCAAGAACTGTCAAATTACATGAATAATATCTATCCATATTTAATACAGTGAACAGTTGACAATTGCCTCTCATCCTTCCCTTCAGTGCATGAGCCCCACAAAACAGTTAGGAATGATCAGACTGAATACAGGTAAATCTGTGGCCACATAACCACGCTCCAGATAAGAAATTTACTGTGTCTAAAATGGAGAATAAAGAGGTGATAGCAGCAAACACAAAAAAGCTAGAGAGATAATTCTTGCTGGACCACAGGAAGGAAAAATGTTGGAGATTGTGCTGACACTACTGACGTTATAAATACTATGAGGCTAAGGATAATGCAGACTAGACTTTTTTTCCCCTCCCCATTTAGAAACAATCACATTATATATTCTTATAAGATATGAGAAAGATTGTTATCTCGCATAATGAAAACCAAATGACAGGCAGATAAACTTAGTAGCTGTTTATAAAGTCTTGTACAGTATTCTCAGTGGTATACAGATAAGGAAATCACATAATTGAAATGGCTACAAACAGCATTAAAAAGGCATATAAGAAGAAAATAAGGAGATCAAATGCAGAAGGCAGACAAATTTTAGATTTTAGATTTAGGCAGGTTGATTTCTCATGGGAGTTGAGCACCTCCTTCTGTCTAGGCTCGTCTGAACTCGCAGCCTCATTGCCCTCCTTCAGTGACCCCCATCATCCTCACCCATCTTCCAGGACTCAAGGCTTGACGATGCGGCTCCTGGAACAACCCCCAGCTGTGCCTTTTAAACTCTTTAATGCTTTCAAGAATATATTTGCTTGAGCATCTTCAGAAAGACTAAATGGAAGGCACTAACTGCTTACTGTTCTCTTCAGAAATCTGAAAAATTCAAGTGTTTTCCTATCTAAATAAGCAGTAATGTATTTTTTGAACTTTCTCAAGTGCAGAAATACCAGGGAGACATTTTTAACTGTAGGTACAACAACAGCATAAGAGTTTCTGCTTTGAGGCAGATTTAAACTGAACACATATGGTTAATGTGAGATTCGCTGGAGTTCTCAGACCTCACAGTTGAACAAAAACCTAAGACAGAGGACCTATGGTTGTGAGCAACATCTCAAGGGAGCTAAAATTCCGGTCAAACTGGAAGTCCTTATGCTGCAATAATCTCTAGTTAGAGGAGAATGAAAGAATTCAACTGGACAAATGAGCTAAATCAGGAGAATCTTGAACAAACATCTCAAGCATTAATCATTTATATGGAAAGAAGAAGAAAATCATCAAAATAATTGAGCAATTGCAGACAAATGCCACAATGCCTTGTATTGCCAAAACCTCATCATTGGAAACATATATGTCTGATTTCCAGGTTTATTAATGAAACAAAAAGGCATCTACAACAGATAAATAATACATCATATGGAATTCACACAGTCTATTTATAATAGAGATCGGTGACACCTATCAACTCATATTAAATCACATCATGCATATTTTGCCTAGTCTGCACTCTGTCAATCTCTGCTTCCTATTTCATTGCTGTAGTAGCTACATTTAACAAAAAAGTAACGCACAAACCAGTCAAAAAAAGTCATTTAAAAAATCCCTGAAAGAAGGTTTAGAAGAATGGTGAGGAGCAGCCATATTTATACGCTTTACTGGTATATAGTGCTGCATCACCTTTTACTTTCTACAGACATTTAATGAATGAGTTCTGATGCTACAGCTACAGCAAGTATTTAGCTTACAGTTTGACGAATCAGAATTAAGGTCACAGAGGGAGTCAGTAGCAGGTTTGGGACTAGAGTTGGGGTATCCAACCTTCTGAGTTACCTCCTGTCCCCGTGCTGTGTCCTGGTGAAAAAAAAACAGGATAAAGTGGGTTCTTTGAAAAAGAAGTTTATTTTTGAGTTTTTACAAACATCAGCATTAAAACATAACTTGTGCTTAGAAACATCCTTCAAAAACAGCATAAATAAGTTATTTTGCAGAAGAATTACTTACCATAAGAGATAGAAATTTATAAATCAGTTCAGAGATCTGTAGGGAAAAAGTTATTAGTTACATCATTAGAAATGGGGTCTAAGGAAGCTGAAAAACCTGGATTTTGCATGCAGCTTTTAAAATATAATTAGTGATCTAACATAAATAGACGTCACTGGCTGCAGTAATGTCTGTGGCAAATAAATAACAGTCGAACACAATAAAACTCCCTGTAATGTACTCTGTTGTAATATTGATGGCAGCATATGGCAAACATCTGACAGCTGTTAAACAGATGTGGCAATTAGCAAACCTTATGGTCATGCTGTTAAGATTATTATGCAACACGTTCTCCAGTAAAATTAGATGACTTCCTACTTTCTGTAGCTTTACACATGTGGAGTGCTAGTCTAATGTCCCATTTAGGCAATATTGTTAGCTAATGTCTCCTAACCCATATTTTTTTAGTTGATGCCTCATAGAAGATTTAGAGAAATCCAGAATTTAAACAAGAACAATATCAATTCAGCTGTGTAGCAGATACTTCAATTATAATAGCTAATGGACAAATTGAGAGATAAAAAGACTTTTCTATCATGTTGAAATTCAATGAACAGTTTTCAATTAGGCTCTGAGTATAAAAGGGAAAAAAGAAAGATACTTTTCCTTGATGTTAACATTGCGGGAAAAGATGAGAGTAACTTCGCTTTTTCATTATACAGAAGAGGTGCATATAATGATGCATATTTAAATTATAAATCAGGTCACTATCTGCCAAATGAAAGCAATATCAATTAGAGCTAGGGTGGATCAGGCTTTAAAACTCCTTATATTTAATGACAAAAGTATGACTGTTACCCTCACCCAGCCAACAAAGGGATAATTTAAGGCAGTAAGAAATCAAAGAGTGATGTCACAAAAATAAGCCCTCACAGCTTTTTGGATAGTATTATTATAATTAATAGACTTCCAATGACTTTTTTTTTTCAGGTTATGGGCTTTCACAAAAGCATTTATTGCAGACATAAAATATAAAACTGTAAAGAGTGGGTTTGACTAAGGTTGACTTGAGGGTCCTTAGCCTTTCTACTACAGTAATTCCTGTAAAATAATAGTTTCATTTATAGGCTCAATTTATAACGTTGAATTTATGCCAGTTCATCTGATATCAATCATGATAATAGCATGATCTATTGTATGTCACTTGTGCTAATGCAAATTAAATATCATTACATTACAAAAAGCCTTATGTTAAAATAACATTAAGTGTGTAACTTTAACCAAAAAAAATTAAGGATGAATTAGCAATTTCGGGTGAGCATATATACAGATAATAAATGTAAAACCATGCATATCTTATATATAAAATTATATACATGCTGAAAAAGGAAAAGCTAAGCAAAATACAAAATTGATTAAGGCTTGAGTAGCAAGATTAACACCGATTTTCCCCCCTTCATTGTAGTTAAGGTTGTAGCAAGCAGTTTATTATCTTTCTTTTCAACCACTGTGGTTTTCAGTCGCTGTTTTTGACACATGAGTATTAGTAATCAGATTTTAAAAGAACTTCAGATCTGCAAATATAGTTCTTTGAATATCCCTATGTCTTTATAAATAATGTACTTACACACTTATCATTGTATATATGCATTTGGGTATAAAATTATCCAATTCACATGTCATTTGAAATTATTTATAAGCAAAGCAAGATAATATAGTTCTGAGATAAAAGTACACCTGAAGAATTTTTTGAAAATTGTAAAAAAATTGTTTTGGTCTTTTTGTTATTTTTAAGATTGAGCGTTACTGAAGTCTGTGCTCATTCTTACTTGCAAAAGTAACTGGGCACCTTATCCAGATTAAGAAAGATACATTTTTAGGCATAATTGAAGGAATTCTTCCACATAAAATTTGAGAATGTCTGAAATATTTGTGAAAACCTTCAAGCTGAAAATTTTCTGCAGTTTTAGGCAGAATAAGTGCTTATCAGGCACATTTCTGAGTGTTAGACATTGTTTACTCAGTTTAAAACACCTAGTCTGGATTGTTTACATTTCCTTCTTGAAATGAGGAGTGAGATCACTTTGCTTGGAAATGCTGTTTGTGAATTTTCCTGGCCTTGGCACTTCTGCAGATCCTATTACATTTTGTGGTTATAGATTAGACTTTTTTTTTATATATAAAGATACTTGCAATGATAAAATATTGACCATCCTATTGCAGGCATACTGTGGTTCCATACTGTGGTTCCAGGAAACCAGATGTTATTTCTATTACTCTGCGATGGTTGTACATACCTCCTTTCTATTATAATGACTAAGCATTTTGCAATCATTAGTATTCCCACCTCTTTATTGATGGGTATTAAACCATCAGGAAATGCTGCTTCTTTCCTTTACTGACAGGTAAATGAAGCACAGAGGGTCCCCAAGTCACACCAAAAGGGACTGAGGGAAAGAAAACGACCACGAGCCTCCAAATCCCCAGTGAACACAGCATTCCCTTCTGGGAACCCTCATGGAAAAAAAACCAAATAATTTCTGAAGTCGTGCTGGTCCAGTTAAGCTGAGATTGGCTCATGTTTTAATGTGACACCTTCCTCTCCTTCCTGATACCTGGAAGGAAGGAAACTTGAAACAGAGTCCTTGCAATACACTCTGCAGCACTTCAGATTTGGGTTCTCCCATTGACCAAGTTGTGCATAGGTGTATAGAAGCAACTCAGAAGATCAAACCTAGCAAGAGGCTTTGCACATCTTCTGTTACACAACAGACTCCTCTCCGAAGGTATGTTCATTATTTCACATTTTTCCTCCTTCAAATGGCGGCATTGCTTGTTTCAGAAGCTGAACTGACACTCTTCACCGTTCATCGCTACAGATGTTAGAGGTATTCTTTAATGTTGGAAGGGAACACAAACCTCCTAATGGAGATCTTGGCAGCTATGTGAAAGGAAAACAGATTGCTTTAAAACATACTTATAGGTCTTTTTACATATATATGCTCTGACAGTGATCTGGGAGTTTAAAAAGTATATTATTAAATTTGTTTTAAAATCTCTGTTTACAAAGTCTCATATGTCTCTTTTTTCTACCTACTTTATGTATTAAAATGCTGGGCTTTCAATTACATTTGAACATACTTCAGCCTACTTTCATGCACATTTTGAAAATTTTATTAAAAGTTAAAATAAACTCAGTCCTTGTGCTGAATTTAACTCTTTGCCGCAAGATGAAGCCAAATGTTTAACAGCTTTCGAAAAGGTCTTAGATGTTCATTTACATTTATATATGAGTAATTTTAAGTCTTTCTGTCCATGACATAACAATTCTTCAGAGGAATGATACACACATGTACTCTTGCACTTGATCTATACATCTGCTTAACTTGAAAGAAGTGAGCAAATCTCTGCTCACATTATGGGAGTTCAAACGTGCAGAAATATCTGCCAGGTTGGGAATACAGTTATGAAAAAACCTTTATTCCCGTTTCTGCCCAGTGCAAGAAGCTTCATATTGGATAGTGATGGAATAAACCAGCTGCAAGATTTCTCTTGTGGCTTTCCCTCCAACATCAGGTACTGGCTGATGTCAAGTAGGAGAAACTTAACCACATGTCTGGTTCCAGGTGGAAATTCTGCTATGGTAATGTACTGAAATGATACCTGAGAAAATGCAAAGTTTCTGAGGTAGCTCCACTTCCCAGAGGAGGCTGACAGACCAAATCAAACCCTTCTAAATGTGTCCTGGATTTTCCATGAATTATTCAATCTGCAAATAATTTATTAGGTGAATTTAACCCTGTTTTTTGTTCCTACACTGCCCCTGAGCATTTTCCAGTTTTCTCTTTGAAATGATTAACTGGGTACTTTTTAGGAATAATTTTTAGGGCCAGATTCTCTGCAATGCTAAACTCTTCAAATCTGCCTGCTGCTGTATGAAGTGTCCTCTGCACTTTGTATAGGTGTGACAGTCTGGGGTTCTGCTTCATGCACCTCCAGAAAGGGTGACAAGACATGGCAGAGCTTCGTCATACCTTGTTCTCTACCATAGAGGACCCTCTAATAACTCTGAACTTGCAAGGTGATCCAGCAGCAGAGCAGATGCAAACCTGACTACTGTGACCCCATAGATGGTGGTTGAAGTGCCTTCTATTCACTGGAGGAGAGCTCTGTGAATTCTGCCCTGAGTCTGCAAATCGATGCAAACAGCTCACTGAGGGTATTTGTCCTGAAATACAAGCAGAAGTCATCCTTTTCAATAAGCTCCTTGAAGTGCTGCATTGCTATAAATAAAAATCAGGGCTCATGGTACTGAAAATGCCACACAACATGGCAATTGCCATCTGACAGTGCTCATTTTCCTATTTGACAAGAGGATCAGGAACACGTCTTTAAGTAGTCAATAGAAAACTCAGAGGTATCAGTGAATGAGTAACTGTCCAAAACTCTTAGGGAGGTCATAGATATATATTTCCTCAGGTTTCATATTTTATTGGTAGAAGCAGCAAATGCACTCACAACTAATTCCATTCATTGGGAAAGGAGAGCAGAAAGAAGATGGAATGGAAAAGAGCAGCATCAAAAGTGCCAGCACCAGGAAGAGATAAAACCAAATCAGTATTCAAATTACATGCATGTCTCAATTTTGCTTTGTTACTGTGTCACTATTTTGAAAAGCCCAAATTATGCTCATAAAAACTTAAGCTATCCATACATATGTATGAAAGTATTCAGCTTCAGCAGGGTTGAGACAGACAAATCTGGTAGTAGGTTTCTTTTCAGGTTGTGAGAAGCAAATAATAATCAAGTGTAGTTGAGTTGTGTGAGATATTGGAGTCCTGGAACCACCTCCTTTGTCTTGTTCTTCTCCAAGAGACAAGGAAGAGTATGAATGTATTTGATGTACCATCTGGGGGCTTATTCCAGTTCTTAGTGACGAGAGTGGCAAATTGTCACTGAATTCAATGCACGGGACCAAAGTCTTTGTTAATATCCTGCTACACTAGTTCACGCTTGCCCACAGTGCATAACATATGCACCTCAGGAATTAAAAGATTGAGTAATTAATGTAGGATGGCTTTTACAGGTGAGAAATGGCGCACATGCTGCACGGTAACATTAAAATGGATATTTTGTAAGGTATGACGTGAACCCCATCTCACATTATCTGCCTGAGGTCTACTGGGTGCCTCTGGGTACAGATTTCTCAGAGCCACAGCCTCCATCTGTCATCTCATTTAGGATGGCTTACACTGTCCTCCCATCTTCAGACCAGAACTTGAGTTGATTTAACAGGGATTTAACAGACCTGAGTAGATCTGGCATGTTTAATCAGTGTAATTCTCTTTCGGGCTGTAAGATTAGTAACACTGTCATATTTATTCAGTTAAAAGGTATTTTATAGAAATTACCTCTTAAAAACATTCTTCATATATGTGTTCATCTTACCTGATACACAATCGTCTTCCAAAAAGAGATGTTTTTCACAGACCAGTTGAAGAGCCTTTCCCTGCCAGAGCACAGGGACAGTCCACCTCCTTCTTCCCAGAAGCCTTTCCAACACTTCATTGTTCTTTTCTCTAGATCTTCGATGTACAAAATAGTTGTATCACATCATCTTTGAAGTGTGTTATTTGCTTCTATCTACCCCAGGCATTTGCCAACAGAGTGCACGTCTGGAGAACGTTATTTTATTATATGCTTGTTTTTCAAATAGTTCCCATCTCCATATGATCACTGTGATTGTACTATAGAGTCTTAAAATCCAGATGTACAATGACTTTCCCTTAGTGTGCAGGTAAAAATCTGTGCTCATAAATTGGTTACAAATCAGTTCTCATCCCTAATTTCATAACAGCACTACATCCCTCACAAACACTAGTTCGAATTTCTTGGTATTTTCTTTATCTTTACTACGTCTAGGACTTGAATCTTTTGCCTTTTACAACTTCTGCTAGGTGAGTAACATTTTTATACATTTTTGGTTTATTTTCGTGTGCTAGTGTGCAGGACACTGAGTCACAGATCAAGATCTCACCGAGCTGTACAAACACAGATCATACAGACAGTGCCTGCCCCAGAGAGCAATATTTTAAAAGGGATTTTTTAAAAATAGAATTAAAGTTTTCCAAAAGGCAGCCCATTCGTACACCTGCAGCAATTACATTTTCGCAGTGTTAACTCCTGAGATGTACGTGCTTTTGCAGAACTTCCTCACTGTGATGGAGAATGTGGATAATAATGGACAGATCTGCATTGTCTCCTCGAAACCACTCACCTTTGAATATAAAATGTGAGGATATAATAAGACAATAATAATATTTAGCAATTCTGTAGCACTTTATAACTTTCAAGGACTATAAAACATTCACGGATTAATCTTCACAACACCCCAGTGAGGAACACAGGTTACCTCTACCATGTACATCATCCTGGCACGGCAAGATTTTCCTCTGTAGTCTGTCATCCTGCACTTTCTCCCCAGTGAAACAGATCTCACCTTGAAGAAAGGTGAGGGGTTTTTTCTCTTTTTTTTATTAGGATATTCGCCTTAAACTCTCATTCAGTAAAAATGGGAGAAGGTTATTCACATGGAAACATTATAGGCTGCCTGAAAGATGGGCTGAAATGCACCTGCTCAAAGTATTTATAGAATCATAGAATGTTCTGGGTTGGAGGGGACCTTAAAGATCACCTAGTTCCAACCCTCCTGCCCTTGTCAGGGACACCTACCACTAGACCAGGTTGCTCAAAGCCCCATCCAGCCTGACCTTGAACACCTTCAGGGACGGGGCATCCACAACTTCTCCACAACCTGTGTCAGTGTCTCACCACCCTCACAGTAAAGAATTTCTTCCTAATGTATCATCTAAATCTCCACTCTGTCAGTTTAAAACCATTACCTCATCCTGTTGCTCCGCTCCCTGATCAAGAGTCCCTCCCCATCTTTCCTGTAGCCCCCTTTAGATATTGGAAGGTGGCTATAAGGTCTCCCCAGAGCCTTCTTTTCACCAGGCTGAACAACCCCAACTCTCTCGCCTAACAGGAGAGGTGCTCCAGCCCTCTGATCATCTTTATGGCCTCCTCTTGCTTCAACAGGTCTGTCCTTCTTATGTTGGAGGCCCCAGAGCTGGACATGGTACTCCAGTACTTACATCGATAAAAAATAATGGGAGCATATGCTACAGAAAATAGAAAGTAAGAAACAAGTGCAGATTAAGATGACTAGAAATTATGTCAGTGATACTCATGTCACCAAAAACTAGAAGACTGATGATCTGTATGACTGAGAGGAAGCAAGTGGGCGGTGAGAGCACAAAAGGGCTGTCAACCATGAAGGACCCACGCTTTAGATTTTCAAAGCTGAGTAAACAAGTAAGTCGCGCAGTTCCAAATGAAATGAGTAGAATTTGCATGTATCTCAAGTCAAAATTGCACGTGGGGACAGATTTCACATAAGACTAGAATGACACGGGGTATTCACAATGGACAGCATCAAGTAGAGACGACAGATGCTGAAGGCAACTAATGAAAAAATATCCAAATTAACATGTCTTTGCTATTTACTTTTCCCTTTCAAACTGACCAGATGAATTAATAGAATTATAGAATTAACTTATAATGGAGGGTATGTGTCTCCTCCCCTTAATCTGCTGTAACAGAAGTAAAAAAAGAAAAACCCAAAAGGTTCTGGAGAAGACTGAAGTGACTGACTCTCCCAGTTTGTTCACTTTCAACATTGCCATTTTTAGAATACATTCAGGGATGCAGCTGATAGTAAACATGGATAAGTGGAGTTCATCTGCTCCTAATTTGAACACCATAGTGTCACATACTGTAAATGTTGAAAAGGTGATTATACCTGTGATTTTGTTTGTCACTGCATCAGGACTCCTCTGTCTCCTCTTCCTACAGACAGCCCAAGGGCCTTCTCTGTGCCATCTCTCATATATGAAAGGCAAACAATTCACAGCTTCTCATTCTTCTTTCTTTTTCCTTCAGAAGCTCCATTTTTGTTGAAACTTCTAAGAGAAGTTGCCCAGTGTTTGAAAACCAGGGTGATGGTCAGCTTGAGAGCTTCGAGTCTAATTTATAGAATTAAAGGAAAATAATCAGAAATTTATAAAACCATTAACAAGTTTATGTTGCCTAACTTTTATAACTGAATTGTCTTAAATGGCAGCCCCCAGTTTTGATTAGAGGATTATAATATAAATATTCAATAATAACAACCATAATAAAAATGTGTAACGTAGCTCCACCCATTCCTTCAGGAAAATTTTATTCCACTGAATGATTGAAAAGTAGCCCCAATTTTAAGCGCTCCTGCTTTAATCTTCAGTATATTTCTTAGGAAGATTAGAATATTCTCCCCTGTTCTGTGATGAATTAACTGTGTTTGGTCATATTTTTTGAGGGGGGCAGGGGGAATTACCATATCACTATATGCACAAGAGATCAAATGTATGATTAAAAATATTTATAATACTGATGTGGAAAAGAATGATATGTTAAACAGATAAGCATATAATAATGCATGTCTTACCCATAAAATTTAATTTATCCCTTGGGCAGGGCATAAACTTTGCTCAAGAACAACATGTTTTCCATCTATAGATTGCAGAGCTAAACTGCTTAATTTTACAGCAAATTGATCACTGCTGTAATATTTCAGGAGCAAAATGATCCTCAACAGTCAGTTCAGTTTCAAAAGCCAAAATTTATAGTTCTTCTTCTGATTTAGTGATAAGGTTTTTTAACATATTGGGCATTTCATCACTTTCTATCGGGAGTCAGCGTTGAACCAACAAAGAAATATTTTTTGAAATCAACAACAACAACAACAATAAAAAAAGGAACATAAATAATATACATCCAACTGGCAGAAGAGTTTAATATTCCCTTCAGACTGGTAGGAAATTACTCAGATTCCTGTCCTTGTAAACATGTGTCCTGGCCCGTGCAGGAGATGTGCTGTGCTGCCACATGGGTGGAATCACGCAGACTCCAGATCCCAACTGCCTTCCCCATGCTAAGGAAACTATTTCATTTATTTTCCCAAGTGGCTAAACTTCATTTTACCCAATGCAAATAAAATTTAGTAGATCTAAAGTTATTTGACACTTTTGATATGTTTAAAATAAATGTAGAGAGATTTAATGATGTGAAAGTTCATGACTCAGTAAAGATTGCTCCCTAGCCGGGGTCTTAGGATAGACACCTATAAAATCAAATTATTATAATCACAGGAGTCATGAGAAAAAAGTAGGCCCTGCTGAGCTCTATTCACTGAGTTTTTGCATTCATTATACTCCTTCTAGTTATGAAACAAAGGGACGAGGTAGGCTGAAATCTCAAAAGGTTTTATCAAGTAATTCTTTGCAGCAGCATTTTGTGAGTACTGCAGTGAATTTTTAGAAATCCAATTCGTATGCCAAAGGAAGAGGAAAAAGGCACATCTTCTTCACTACCTCCACGCGGTATTAAATGCACATTTTTGAACAGTAACACCCAAAATTATGAACAATGGAAAAATAAAAGTACATGCATGGATTATATTTGTTACATTATCACAGACCATTATTCAGCTACCTCTGGAGTAAGGTACTGAGAAAAATACCTAACTTAAAGACATTATGCATGATGCAAAGGTCAGATTTTAAAAGGCTAACTCCCACTGACTTACACTGTGTGTGATTTAGGAGAGAAATAGCTTTTAAAAAGCCTTCTTAAACATACATATATCCCCCATCCATTTTGATACCTATTCAGCAATATCGTGTGGTTATATTTGGCGAGTGGCACATATTTACACACAGGAGAACATGCATATGGCTGTTTTATAATCAAGAAGATTATTTCCCAAAGCTGCCATTGCCTTTATGCATATATCTGCACACTGACCTGGGACACACAGAATGGAGACACAGTAATTAGGTCATTTGCTCAGGCCTGATATTTGTTTGGAGACTTAAAGGGTAAAATGTTTCTGCGCACAGTGCAGAGTGTGATGGCGTATTTTTTATGTTTGTACTTTGTAATAAAAACAAGAGAAAGGAAAGGATCAAATGCCAACATGGGTTTTTTTGGGTAAGGAAAACAATAATTATGGGTGCATATTTCACCTGCAATTATTTACAACTGGAGTTTAGATCAGGGAGATGTCTAAATCCTTGATGGAAGCTCACAGTCAGCGATGCAGACGCTTTGTCTGGCCACAGCCTGTTTGGCTCAATGGGATTATGCTGGGGAAGAAGATGCCAAGCACTCTGGCTCCCTTTAAGATCTGAGGCAAAAGATTTCAGCTACAGGCTCAACCGATTTAAATGCACATGTTCTTTTTCAGCTGGTCACATCCATTAGTTGGCGGAGCATGGAAACCCTCCCCACGTTTCTGATAATAAGCAGTTATGCAGGTAATTTAGAGACGTGGGTCTATATCTTCAACCTGTGCAGTTTTACTGAGAATCATGAATAAAAGGTGATTTATGTTAGCCAGTATTTTAAAGACATTTTTTAAGCCTCAAAATTCAGCTTTGGAAATACATGCAAGATTTCCAATGGAAGAATGCACTAGAGGCTGTCAATCTTCTTTTAATTACAGAGTTAAGTATAGGAAATCCTTTACCAATCAGTTGCAATTAAAGAAGAACTGTCTGTGGACAATTCAGTGGATTAGTTTTATTTCGCATCATCTTTCTCAGGTGGTTTTCACATAAAATCCCTTCTTCAGGTTTTATGTTTTACAATTGTGCTCAAAGACCAGCTCAGCTTTCCTACCACTGGGTGCTACAGGAATCCACAGTAAGAGACAACATGAATGAGTGTAAAACTGGGGCTGCATTCAAATTAATTCTGTGTTCCCATGTTCAGAATTGTCTATTTACATGTAGTTTCACAAAAAACCCCCCCACATTGGTGGTCATAAATCATGTCCTGTAATTATGCTTGCCAATGAAGGTCCAGCAAAATATTTTAATGAATATTTGCATTCGTAATGACTGTGTGTGCATTCAAATCTCAAGGTGAAAATCAGGTGAAATTGCTGCATGCCGAGCCCACAAGGTGAAATACAAAATACATATCAAGTCCAGGCTCTTATGAAAATGGGTTCACATTTGCTTAGCAGGTTCACAAACCCTGAGCAAACATCTCCGTGAACCAGATCACAGTTTTGAAAGCGCCATCCCAAAACTGGTTTTCTAGCAGAGATGTTTCCTGGGTGGGAACAGTAGTAAGTACAGGGTTAGCTCCCCTTTACCTTTTCCCTCTTTCGTGCTTTTGTGCATTTCTTGGCTTCTTCAGTTCCCTCCCGCTGTATTTCAGGCTCTCCTCGCACGAAACTCTGACTACATCTCTGTTATTATTCCCTCTAAACTTTCTTTGTTACCTGCTCTGTCTCCTATTATTTCTCCTGTGTCATCAAAAACTGAGTCTGTACAGCCTGCCAATTAGCCTTTGTCTGTCAGCACATTCATCAGCATCCTGAAGAGTGATGGTGAATGGCAGAGCATGGAAGTGCTATTTGATATGCACATGGATACACCATTACTGATGATGTGGTGGGATGTGGCTTACATTTCCTACAGACAAAACTTTCGGTAAGAAGCAGATACAATTAGTAACGAATGAAATAGAATGAATTAAAAGAGAAGCTGTTTCAGAATTAACAGCTAAGTGCACAGAACTTTCCTGCATTTAAAAGAGACTGTTATGAATATGGACCTCTTATGTATGCAAAGTATAAAAGTCTGACATAGATATTTCCAGGAAACAAAGAGAATTAACAGTGTAATCTGATATTATATACCTGCAAGTGAGTAATGCAAATAAAGCTGCTTCTGTACTTGTTACAGGGAAAATAATATGACTTTGGTATAAAACACACATTGCATTCTTTTGTGGAAATATATAAGTTTGCATTATTCAAAATTCAAATATTAATGATCACATAAATATTCTATGATTTTGGCTATTACTTTCAGAACAAACATTTTAATTTTAAGATGTCATATTTGTAAAAGCTGTATTTTGAGTCAGAGAGAGAGAGAGAGAAAGAGAGAGGCAGACCCTTTTAAAGGTGTCTCAGTGTCTTGCCATGGTATCTTTGCTTAGCAAATACACGGCACGTTTAAATTTCTTTTAGCTCTACAATGTTCACCTGCTTAAACATTTACAATGCTACCATTGGGAAAAAAAAAAAGTATAGGAAGAAATATAAAGCAAATGCCTAAGTGTGTGTTTGGATGAACTGTGGATGTCTGGAAGTGCATGCCAGTAGGTAGAGTTAGATTTATGAGGCTGGGCTTATGTGTGCAAGGTTTAGAGCAAACTTCAAGCGTATGTATGACCGGATCAGTGGGATTATACGAGTAGCCTATAAAACTATATCCTCCTATCACTACATCTTTGCTAAGGGATGTCTCCAAATTAATCAGAAAGGAAAGCAAAATAATAAATTATAAAATATTAAGCACAAATGAGAGTTTTGACTTGTCTAGACAGTCTGGATCAGATTTTCAAAGGAAAGGTATAAGAAAATTATATTCATGCCAAAAGTCAGCTTTTGTATATGCAAATGGATAGTTATTACAAATGTTGCAAGTGGATTTCCAGATATTATTTCAAAATCAGCCTGCCAGATCTGAATGAGCTAGATTTTCCAAGTGCTCAACACACGCCCCTGCAGCCAGATTCCCAGAAGAGCTCAGCAATCACAGTATCACAGTGGGGTGGGATCGTGAAGTACTTTGAAAAAGCTGGCTCTTACTTATTTAATTAAATAGAAACCAAGTGCTTATGGAAATCTCGATTTGGTTGTGAGTAATAAACATATAGAGACTGGCCTTAAGGTGTTTTGAAAATTTGCATGTAAGTCTTAGCTCTGTTAATATTTGTTGATCTTGATGACTTCCCAGGGCTACCTGAGGAATGCGAGTGCTTTGCAGATTTTTATGGGGGGAACTTGAACCCTTTGAGGGTCTGGAGGAGGCGGTGAGGATCCCTCCATTGCTTTCTTGTGAAGCGCATCATGTCCTAAGTGCACAAACTTGCATGGCACGGAGAAACACCCACCGAGTGCTTCTCCTAGAAGGTGTTTGATCATTCTCATCCTTCTTGGCTTCTGCTGCCAGAGCGTGTGGGGGCAATACAGGCTCCAGCTTCCCCAGACCAGCACGGGCGAGTGGGGGCATGCTTGCTGCCAGGGGTGCAGTACCTGCTGGGTGCTTCATCCTGGAGGTCCTGTGCCTGGTCCCGAGGAGCTGAGGTCCTCTGCCTTTTTGCCCTTAACACAGCACAGAAATGTTAACGTGGAAGACACAGACACATTGTTTTCTGCCCACTGTTTCATATTTGCTGAGTTCTAAAAATTCAATACACAGTCTCACTTTATATTTAGAAATAACTTCAAAAGCTTGTTTTATTATGGTTTTCTTGATCAGCAGTCATTTGTTTGCATCCTTAGCATCACCATTTCCTTGTGGCAGGATACAGCGTGCTTTGAAAGCATTCTCCTAGAGGAAGAAGCCATTTTGAGAAGCCGAGTGGAGGTTCTCATTTTCAAAAGAGTTGGGATTTGGTTGTATGTATAAAAGAATGTCTAATTAGCGTACATATCTGTCACAGTGATAAACAGTGATAGTTACAATCATTTGTATGCACAGAGGCAAGAAGTCACTTCTAATACTGTTAAAAAAATTGAGAAGTCGGTCTCAGGAAGGTTTCCACAGGGGCCAGGGGGACTATTTAAGAAACAAGATGCCTGGAGAAAGATGCATTGGAATCAGATTTTATGACAGCCTATGCATAAAGATACTGCTCACACTTTGGTGACCGCAGCGGTTCCAACAGGCTGGGTATAAACTGGAGCTGCAGGAGGCTGCTGCAGGTTCCCTGTGGGCTCCATGTCCCCTCTTCACATTCCTCCTGCATCCCTCTTTTTGGATAAAGTGCAATCCCCTATGCAATGGGGGTGGTCCCTGAGCTCCACGGGACCCAAAAATTCGTTTGCTTTGCCTTGGGTGAGCACCCAAGGTAACGAATGCCTACAGCCAAGGAAAATGGTAAACTTTTCAGTTCTTGCCTGTTTTTCTGGAGAAATAATTTCTCTCATCTCAGAATGTTTCTTTTTGCTATGTTTCTATTAATTGTGAAGTTTTCTCTTATTTGTTTCTTATTCTGTACCTTTTCTGTTTGTCTATGCAAAGTGTGCATGGTTTTTTTTTATGTTACCGGGCAAGTTTCTGTTTCTTCAGCTTGCTTTTTATCGTTTACAAATCTTGGCAGGAATCCACATCAGCAAGCAACTGGTTACCAGAATTAAGAAAGGCTTCTTGCATTTGCTCTACAGAGAAGTGCTGGTTAGTGTCCTCTATAAAATGAGTGATCAGCATGCTGAGAGCAGGAGGTTTTTTCCTTGCTTAACTCTGCCTGGGTAAAACTAGCCCTGAAGCTGGCAAGAATAATTCTTCAGCCAGTGGGGCTGAGTTCTTGTTCATGCTGTTAGTACCTGAAACTGCTGCTGACCAAATGGTGCTCAACAGGGTCACACTTCAAGGATGTGATTAATTTTCCTTATAATTACTCTTCTGTTCTCAGGGCCCGGGCAGTCTCTTTAAAGACGGTTTATCTGCAGGTTCAATAAAACCACACCAAGCCACCGGAGAAGTAACCTTCAGGAACTTTGCATGACCACAGGCAGGATGGGGGCAGCTCTCCTTGCAGGTTGCTTCCTCTTTGGTGGACACAGGAGATTAACACTGAATCTACTCAGCAGAGAAGGATGGTGAGGGAAGTCTAAGTGGCCACCAAATACTTTAACTGATTAACAAACCTGAAGTTTGCATTAGGACTGCTGTAATCTGCTCTCCGTGCACAGACTGGCAGCTTGGTCTGCTCAACGGTAGTTGAAATAGAAAGTTTGAGAAAATTTCTGACAGTATTTCAGCACCAAATGACAGAAGCTTGTAGGGAGTGGCTCCTGCTGGGAGCTTTTACTCACATCCAAATCAGAAGCAAGAAATAAAGTCCCTCCATTTGTGAGTCTCAAAATCAAAATCCTCTGGGGTGGGTTTTGGTCTGATCACTCAAATCTGACTCACATATAAATTCAAAAGTATTTGAGACTGAATATCAGATTTTGACCCTTCCAGTGTCTCCATTAATTCCGACACTTAGCTCCTTCCAGACCAGATTGTTGTGATATGTTGGTTCTCTCTGCAGCAGACAGAATAAAATTCTGCCATGCATTTTACCTTTGCATTTTCATCTCCTGTAATCCCTTCTGATACATTTCACCACATGATCTTCAGATAGGATTTGTATTTGCTCTTGGGCTGTTTCTACTGTCCTACATATGTCAGTAACTTTTTGCAGAGTCAGACTGTCTTCCCTGAAGAATTTTCTATTGTCATCACTTCTGAGCCCCACTACAGTTGCTGCCCCTGTTAATTCCCTTAAAAAGATATTCAGTTTTGTGTCACCAGCAGGTCTTTATTGTACCAGCTGTCCTCCACGAGCTGCTTATAGCTTTCTTTGGCACACGGTATTAAATGTATTTTCTGGACATAAAAATCTTACAACTTCCTGGGTGATAGGTCACATACATAAATACAGATATTATAATCTTAATTTGTTATTATCTGGTTATTTGTGTACTGCTATGGAGACACTCTTTGTTAAATATTGTAAATACCCAGCATTTGATACAATATCTGTTATTTTCTTTACTCAAAATAACTACATGCATGGCATTCTTTATACATTTCTGTGCACCTGCTTTTTCCGCACAGGATTGTAACATGGTACATTATAGAAGAGAGATTTTCATAGACACAAATGGGAATTAAGTGTCCAATTCAATTGACTTTTAATTGGAGTTGAACAACTACAAAGCCATTGAAGAACTCTGCTACACTGAACCTCTTAATTTAGCCTGAATCTGTTTGTTGATGAAAATCCCAACTCCTAGACAGCAGTAGGGAAGGGTTTCCTTTTGCTTCAACAGCTGCATTGTCATTCACAAAACACTGCAGGAGTTTGGTAAAGTTCATAACTGACTGAGAAATAGACTTATTCTAACTTTTTACCTTAGAGTCAAATAATATAGAAATGTTATTATAGTTAGCAGGAAAATCAAACATTTCTGTCTGGTTTAGCAAATAAGTTATTTTATGTTTCCTTCGGACATTATTTCCTTTTTCTAAAGATCTAACTGCTTTGTAGTGGAAATAGACAATTTCTGGCCTAAATTTGGGATATTTTCAATAAAAAAAATAATAACTAAGTGCCAATGAAACTTGTACACGTTATACATACCTTAATAAAATCCAATTGCAGATTAAATAACTATAGAAAGTTTTGTAACTTTTGCCAATTCTTTTTGATCTGTAATCTTCTCAATACATGTATAAAACTTTAATGTATTATGAAAACAAACATCAAAACCAAACCTGTTACTGATGAGGAGTCAAAGCATGAATATAAAAGAGAAATAAATTTTGCATGCTCTGATGATAAAGATGACCAGTATTTTAGGGATTCTGGCTTAAATCACAGAAGATTTCCTAAAACAAGGCTATGACAGAAACATATTTTTTCCACATTATCTCTCATTGTTCTCTCAAATCCTTCATATGTCACGGCATTATTCTAGGAGAGCTTTGTGTTTGCTTTCATTTCTATTAATTTGGTACCTGAGGTGGTGGTGTGGTGGTTGTTTATCAGGTGCTGTGTTCAGTTCCTGGAAAAAAAGACAGTCTTCTGTGGGTTGATAATATGTCTGGCATCTGCACATGTACATCAAATGCATATTTTACTTTCTTCCTTTGTATTCCACGTATACTGCAGCAGATAAGAGTAGACAAATGCACTTTCATTGACAAAGACTCACAGAATGCTTTGGGGTGGAAAGGATATTTGGTGATGGTATCTTGCATAGTTTGTCCCCTCTGCACCATGGCAGGATTGATTGCTTTATCACTAAATGATCCCTGATGGATGAGTATTGGGTCTAGGCATCAGTTAAAAGTGAGGATGATAATTCAGTTTTACTGATGCCACTGAAAGGGGAAGTTAATCTATTAAATTGTTTAGAAGTTTTACAATTTCCCATAAAGTGTTTAAAGCAGAGCTTCTCAACCTTTGCCACCGCGTGACCTACTCTTTCTTCTTATCCTCCATTTTATCCATGCATATAGCATGGAATTAACCTGGTGGCCTCCAGTATAGCATTGAGGGAAGCAAGGTGATTTTCTCCCCTGTTAAGGACACAAAGGAACTCATATACAGATCAAAAAGAATGGGCAGATTTGTTATAAGAGTTACAAATTATAGGGGCTAGTAATCTGGGGTGCTTTGTGTCACATCTAATGTCTGAGCTTGGACAGGACCTCTATGGAATCATGATCTTGGATCCTTGACTGGATCAGGGTGTTTGCTGGTTTGCTCTCATCTGTGTGAGGTTCTTGCAGGAAGCTTCTCTGTGCACGTCTGCAGGGGCTTTACCCTCCCGCCTTGGCATCATTGTCCATCCTGGCAGGCTCAGGGACACAGACTGACTCTGACCCATCCAAGAGCTTTAGAGAGTGCAGACAGACAGAAATGTCTATCCAAGTACTTTACAGCACTGACTGGCTGGCACCTGGGGTGACAGTGTCACAGCAGCCCAGTCCAGTTGTCCTGGGACACAAGAGGAACAGAGTGGGAACCGGGCCTTTTGGAGACAGTTTCTTCCCTAGGATGATGTTTCTCTGTGCCACCTCAAAGGCAATGCTCATGCAAAGCCATGCCACCACAGAATGATACAGCACAGGGACAGATGCAAATGAGAGAAAATTAGAATAAAGGAAATTAATATTTGACACATACAAGCATATGCACATAAATATAAATACATTTATATCTATCTAAAATCAAATAGTTTTTCCCCAGGGTGAGCGAGCTGTATTTGCTGCTTGGGTTGTGCCGTCACTCATGAAGATGATTGTAGAGCCCCTCAAATTACAGTACAGACTTTTACCCACGCTGGTGCCACCCACTTTCCCCCTGTGTCTAATGTTGATTAGGAAGGTCTTTAAAAGCTCAGCAGAGGAAAAAGCTGAAGGACAGCATTATAATAATGGAGAAAGACAAAGATATAGAAGAAAGGGAATCGATATTATCAGCATGTTACATTTTTGTGCAAGAAGTCATATGGTGTTAAGCTGTTTTGAATAATGCAACTGACAACTGTCCTGAAGAAAATTTGCCAATGTTGGACTCCACCCTGAAGTATCCAGGGTTTGCTCCATATCTAACATAAATGCAAACATTTGTTTGAAATGGGCCAGGGATGAGATTAATCAGAAATTCAGTTATGCTGGGGAACCAGTGGAAGGTTGCCCTGGTGTTTGAAGATCAGTGACAATTGCCACAGAAAAGGTGTCTGATTTGCCAACAAGTTACCAGATTGCTGTTTCCCCTATTAACCAGGTTAGAAAGGTTTTCAGAGAAGATGAAAATTTAATAATGAAAAAGTAAGCAAGTATTTAAAAATAAACATACTAACCAAACAGTTAACTATTGATGAGATGATGTAGTAGAGTATGCATCGCTCAGGCAGAAGAACATAGACTCATAGAATGGTTTGAGTTGGAAGGGACCAACAGGATTAGGTCAATTAGTAGAGCTACCTGGATATTTTTTTGCCCAAACAGTTTTCCACTGGAAATTGCCGATTATTTAAACCAATTTATTGTGTGAAAATGTGTCAGCCTTCAAATAAACCTCAGAACCAAATGTAGGTAAGACACTCACCAGCAGTGGAGACGCAAATTCGAATAATTCCATGACGTCAGCTATTTGTTAAAATTCAGCCATTGTAGGTTCTTCTTCTCAGGACAAATAGAGAGAGCACAAAATTAACTAGAAATCAGAGCATTTGGAGTATTATTTCTGGCACAGCAAATATCAGACCTTTTTCTTCTCTTTTCCTGTTCTGATGGTTACATTGTGGTGAGAGACAACCACTGTCCATTCACTCATTTCATCTCTCCTTTGTAAAGCTCGCTGCCCTCTCTGGACTTTGCGAGGGGAAAGGAGACACTGTCAAACAGCCACTTTCTCAGGTTTAGAAAAGAAAAAGATTTGTTTCTGATTTTGTTGCCAGGTCAAGCAGAAATCTGGCGCTGTTATCCCCCTCTCAGCAGGCTAAGAGGTGTGCTAATGGATCCAGGAGACCACAGTGCTAAGTTCCTTGCAAATAACACTCTGTCCATGAGCACGCGCTGGTGTCAGGTAGGTGGGAGGTAGACCATATTCCCTCATCACATTTATTTCAGCAACAACCACTAACTGTTACAATTTCCCTTTCCGTCCTTGCACTGCCCAATACGCAGGTGAATAATTTGAAAAAATCGATGTTGGAGAATGCATTTACGCCACCACCAGTGATGAAGACACAGACATAGTGTGTCCTCCTCCTCCCCAAGACATAGACTTCTTTCTTAAGTGGAACCAGATAGTGCTGATCCATTCCCATGGGCACCACAAAAACTCATGCATGTGCAGGTGAGTGCTACCCTGGAGAATATCTTCTTAAATCTGAGATTACTAAATTGGTAGAAGCAGGAAACTCTTTTGGAATGGTAATTTTGCTTTCTGATATAGCGTTTGTTTGATCTCGGTATCAATACTTACACACAGATCATCAATGCACTGGGGAAAACACGTGTGAGATCTTCAGAAATTATTTTTAAGCAGTGGTAACAGAATCAGAATGTTGGTCACTATTCAGGGAGCAAACAAACTCTTCAGAGCAAACATACTGAAAAATAAATTAAAATGTCAAAATTACTAAATTGGCTGTTAGCTCAAAGCCTTAATTCGTTATTTGCAGACCTCCAGATTACTCAACGGAGAAGAGGCAAAAGAATCAAAAGAAATGACAATGATGAAATTTATGGAATAAGGTATGGTTCAGATAAAGTAAAACTCTGACTGAAACTTTTCCTCAAACTGAGCAGAACCTTTTTCAAGTTTCAGAACAGCTTGTATAATGTTTTCTAGAGGTGAATAAAATTTCTGCTTTTTCTTTACTCCCTGATTCAAGTGGAGATTTTAAACAATATGGTGAGCAAAATGTTATAAGTAACAGAGAACATGAAAGGACATCAAAGGTTCAGGGAATGAGAAAAGAGTGAGATTCAAAAGATCTGGGTTCAGTTTGAAGCACTGTTCCAGGGCTGCTTAGAGACTAGGTGGAATAATTCATTTCTGAAACCTTAATTTCCTTTTCAGCCCTTATTTACATAGAATATAAGAGAATCTGGTGTAGAGAGGTTCAAATCCCTTACTACTATTGTAACAACACAACAGTAATAATAATTGCTATTTTTTGTCTCTGTGACGATTCTGACTTTGCACTCTGAGGTTTGCAGGGTTATTTTCTTCTATATAGAGAGTTTTTCGGTTATTCAGTGGGCTTGCAGACTAAGTACCCAACTCATTCCTACGTGCTCTGATATTTGCACGCACTCAAATCAGATAAGCAGGTATAAAATTCTGACTCTGCACACATTCAGAGTTAGGAGTTTCAACTCAATCTAAACCCATGAACCTTTTGAATTTCCCCCCTAGAATCAAAGGAAATGAAATGCTGATGCTGTTCAGTATTTATAGTTTTTGGTTGACAGCTGCAAGGCATAGCACTTGGTACTCACACACCGAACACAGTTTTGTTCCCTGGTAAGCCAGCCCTTCCGTTCAGTGGCTTCATTGGCTGTACATCTTCCCCTCTGTGCTCATGGTGCTTTTGGATTGTGCTTGCCACCTCTATCCTGCCGTCACGGTCTGAAAAACTGAATATACAACACCAAATTTTCATTTTTGCTCAGGGTATGAGCGTTTCCCTTGCAGGGAATACAGGGCACTCTGGGATGTCACATTTGCTGGCATCCTCGCAGGAGTCCCTGGGGAGCCCAGGTGTGTGCTCATGGCACACATGCCATTAGAGGGCAGTCAACGCTGCTTCCAGCAGCCTCCCGAATCATCTGTTTCTCTGCCATGTTTAATAGGCTTTGTCTGGTTCAGGGCAAACCCCATTAGGCATGAAAAGGCAGAGCTATGTAAAGGAACTTGCACTGACAGCCTGTTAAATGAGTAAGATTCTGCAGGATAGTGGGATTCAGCTGTTTTGGAAAAAAATGTACACACACAGACACACATTTTACATTTTTTCTATTTTTTGTCAGTACAAAAATAGGATCTCAGTTTGCTGAATGTATTCTTAGCTGCACTGTGCTGTCATTCATTGCTAACATTGCAATTGCTGTTTTCTCTCTGTTGGCCCAACCACATGAAATAAAACTCCCATGGCATTGTAAAAACCATACTTTTTGCCATGTCTTTTAATAGTTTGATTTTACAGAATCATACTAATATATCTTGTCAAAAAATACTCTTGGAGTTGCAGGCATTAGTCATGCAAGCAGTTGGTTATAACTCTAGAGGTCACTTGCCCACGCTGGAGTTCAGCCTCTTCCAGCTCAGGTCCTGGGCAAGCCTTGGAGCTCAGGTCCAGGCCTTTGTGCTCAGGCGCTGCCAGTTTCATCCACGATCATCAGGTTTGCATGTTTAATATGAGATAGAAATCTGAGATTGACAAAGTAAAAGCCTGTCGTTACAGATGTGTAGTTTAAATAATTTAAGCATCACATGCTGGTGATGTGAATATAAGGCAGCTTCCGCACTTGTAATTTCCTTACAAAAAACCCTTTTAATTTCTTTGTCGCTTAGACCCATAGATAATGGAAACTCAGTTTTTTGCTGAGCTTTCCTATGCAGTGAATGGGATAAGTGTGTTTGAGTCCAGCCACAACTCCAAATGATAGTGAGAGGCTTGAGAAAAAGGGTCCTTTAAGTGCATTTCTATTTCTACAGATCTTGTCACCGACACTGCACGCAGCTGGTGTAGTTAAGATTAGGACTGCAATTATTTTTTGCTGACTCTGTCAGTTTGAGCTTTTCTAGCAGAATTTCTCTAGAGGGCAGTAAGGATTCAAAGCTGCCTCAGTATAAATATATATATATATATAGTAGAAATGACAGATCATCTTTGCACAGCAGTAGAGGTTACAAGAGTGGGTGCACATGTTGCAGTGTAGGGTAGAACAGCTAAAAGCACATAAAACATACTGTACACTCTTTCTTCTCATAGCATCACCCAGGCTGATATTTCATTGCACATTTGTATTCTAAATTACTTAAAGTATTCTGCTTTTAATCTTGATGAGAAAAGGCCTTTTTGTTAGGGATGATTCAGTTTGGATTAACAGAGGGTATGATAACAGGGAAACAAGTCGGAAAAGTAAGTCAAGGCTCCAAATGGAAACCTTTGGTTAACACCCTGCAGGGCTGAGACTAGAATTGCTTCTGTGACTCCTACCTACTACTTCCAGAAATCTGGGGTGACCAAAGGTAGACCTAGGTCCAAATACAGCATATGTGATCATTCTCTGGCTCCAACATTATGTTTGACAATGGCAAATATAAGAATACTTATATAAAGCCTGCAAAGGATGTAACGCCTGCTGGATTTTCAAAATTAGGTAGGCTTACTGGCAAGAAAGACATGAGGTAATCCTAGGGGTATGAAAGTTTTGGAGCTCTCTTGCACCATCCCCATCATCTTTACACACCCTGCTTGAAAGTGATGCAGTGAGGACACCTAAGGAGATTGAATTCCCTTTGACACTTTATAAATTTCATATATCACTTAGGAAAACAGTGCGTAATGAGTTCCACACAACTGCTCTTTCGAAGACTTCATAGCCCTTTGCTCCTTGTCGTGGCCATACATCTAGTTTTGAAGCCTCCAGAAGCCAAGCAGAACATACTAAGTTTTGTGGGTCAGGTTCTTCTAGCTTTTCTGTCAGTGGGTGGCACCATCACCTCCCAGCACAGACACCCTTGGCCAGGAAGGCAAGGGGTAAAAGTAGCAGGGTCTACGCATGTGTATTTTTGATCCTGTGATGACTGTACTGCAGTGGCAGCTCTGTGCTGATATACATAAGGCAGTCATAGCTGCACGTGTGCTCAGCACTGGCCTGATGAATTAAAAGCTTCTGTCTTTTGTGTCTGGATGAGTTGAACTGCAAGAACAGAGTCTCTGCAGCTGCTCCAACTGACCTATTATTTAGACTCTCCCATTCTTTGCTGTCACTATTTCTATGATTTCATGGTATTGTATTTTAAACCTGGAAAGGCTCTGGAAGCATTTTATAAAGTTCTTCTGAGACAACAGCCATGTGACAGACTAAAGCTTTCTACTGCATCCAACTGTCCACAAAGTAAGAAGTGTGTATGATGCGTAGAGAGGAAGTTCAGTTCCTGCCTTCATTGTACTCAATCCTGCTGGGTTAGCAGAGCAGAAGATCCAGAGTAAGAATCTTGGATACAGTCGAGCAAGCTAAGGTTCAGTTGGGACACACCAAAGACCATGCAGGAAGACAGGTGGCCAGAGAAGGTTATCAACAATTATATCATGGCCAATACTTTATAATAAGGTGCCGCTACTTAAATGAGAAACTGCAGCTGTTTATTAGGCTTGCTGATACCGTGCCTAACAAAAGATCTTTGTGTCATTCTATGATCTTTACATAACATAATAGAGGCTATGTCTCTTTCAATGTAATAACCATTTACCACTGATTTTAAATAGGGCAGGTGTGGTTAAATTTGAGCCGTGTTGTTTTCAGCCAGATGCAGGCAGGCTCACATTTCTGCAGGTGTCTGTTTTGTCTGTATGAGACATAAAGCTCAGAGGTACGAGAGGTATAATCAGACATACAGCTCTCAGATCCAGTTGCTTATGGTGCTTAAACAAAATACTTGAACCCGAAAATTTGAGTTCACCTTGGTGTGTGGATTTGGAGAACCTAACCGAAAATGTGAAAATTACAATCCAGCAATGCAGGGAAGCCAACAGTTTTCGTATCTCTGTTACAACAATGAGGTTCCCCAAATTCACCTAATTCAGGAGTTTGCAACGGCGACTGCTACCGCTTGCTAATTTTTTATTAATTTCCAAGGCACATGTAGAGATGAAGGCATGTGTCCATCCCTTCCTTTCTCACTTTTACTGTATTTTAATACAAACTCCCTCCTTCCAACAGTCTCTCCAGACCTCTCAACTGCTTGTATCCTAATTACTGTTGTGGTTTCAGCCAAAATCACTGCAACCAGACCAACAGATGGCCCTTCCCCCCCTCCAAAAGAGAGAAGAGATAAGGAGATACAGAAGTTTAGAATGAACTAAACTACTTTAATGAAGAATTAATATTAAAATAATAAAAAAGATAATAATGAAATGGATACGATATATACAAAACTGAATCAAGCTCTCAGGATGACAGTCCCATCACCAGCAGGCACTGGGGAAGTCCCAGACTGGACTCAGCAATGGATGGGAACTGGATTCCAGCTCTGGAGTCAGGAACACAGGATCAGGATCAAAGGCAGATGGACAGACAGGGTCCTTTTTGGACATCAGCCATCGCAGGAAGAGAAGAAAGAAGAAGGTGATTCTTTGATCCCTCAGCTTTTATACTGAGCATGGGGCAGATGGGATGGAACACCCNNAACACCCCAGTTGGTCAGGTTTGGGTCACCTGTCCTGTCTGTTCCTCCCCACAGCTGTGATCCCTCTACGCTTTTCTGTTTACCACCCTCTAAGGGGCAAATAATGAAAATTGGCTGAGCTTGGTTATTATAGCAATAAGTATAAGCAAGAACCTCTCTGCACCCCATCCCTTGGCATTTATCACAAACATTGGCCTTATCATCCTGAGAACGAGCAGTTTTCTCTACAACGTGCCATTAATTTTCAGAGAGTTAGAGGAGGCCTAACTACAATGTAAAATTACAGGACACAAAATTGGTTCGGTTTTACCTCAAACTGGGACAATTACTCACCCAACTACTACTTGCCTTGTCGTCATCTCTCCAAAGTCAGATCTCTCCCGTGACCACGTTGCTCCTGGTCTCTGAACGCTTCATGCACAGAATGCTCCTGAGTGGAGCTGCCACAGGATTCACTGGCTGCTGCTCTTGTGCCCCAGGCAGGGTCTTCACCCACAGCTTAGGCAAGGGCTCTGTGTAGGAAACAGGGAGCTGCCTCTGCACATCACACCTGAGCAGTTCACACACCAGCCGTAGTACGCTACCGTGTTTTGAGAACTTCAGACGTATATCATCATCAACACATGTGCAAGTGTTACGCCAAAAATTAAAGTCTGGGGCAAAAATATCAGGGGGGGCACTTTAAATAAACAACCAAGGTGCAACTTTTCAAAACAACCAGTTCAAACAGAAAATTGGAATGTTACGAACAATGTGAGAGTGGGATGGATTTTATTGTAAGATTATGTTTTTAAGGAATACTAAATTTAGGATCTAAAGATGTTCATACTTGAATATATTTAAATAATTACTCTGTAAAATATTCATCCTACAATCTGTATTCTTGCTTTTCAGGTGTCTTAGCATCTAACAAATCTGTATTTCTCACCTTAAAAAGTATGTTTCTTGCCTGAAACAAATTTAAACAATAACGTAAGATGCCATAAAACTTGAAACCTCCTATGTCAAGTCAAGAGGAGACTCATTCAAGATAATTCATTTCATATTTGCGAGAGAGTTTGGAGTTTTTTAGCTGAGCTTCATCCAGCATTTTCACCTGAGACTACTTCCCGTTCCTCTCACTGGCCAAGTGTCCCCTCTGAGGCAGTAGTGTGGCAAGCACATTTTAGGTGTAGGTTGACAATCCTATTTTAAGCAGCCCCCAGCTCATGTCAGACTCGCTGCTTTGACAGTTTTGCTGGTGCGGTTGCTTGCACACCACTTCGGAACCATACTGAAGATTTTATCTCACGTAAAACCAATCCAGGTTAATTCACCAATCTCCCACTGGGAGAAAAGGCATAATGGAAAACATGCTCGATATTAGAAATGATGTCAGGAATGGTTTCCTGACCCACAGACAGGTTTTGAAGCTAGAACTTTTCCCTAGTCAACATCGGCATAGAATAGGCTGTATTTGAGAATTTTCATGAAAAATGGGTGATAGCCTTGTGGTTTGGTTCTCACCAGGGCACCCAAAGTGCCAGCTACACAATGGTGAAAAAAAACCCATCCCCTTTTCACCCAACACATTGCAAGTGGTGAAGATCATCATTGTGCATTTACATCAAAAGTAGTCAGGAAGCTTTCACTCCCCCGTCAGGTTATTTGGTACAAGTGGTAAGGCTCATAAATAGGGTTAGAACTACCCCTTCAGAAGAGGAATATCCACCTAAAATAGATCTATTTCAAAGGCAATGGCCCAAGAGCAATTGCTGTTTGGGGTCCTCAATATAATTCAAACCACACTGTCTCCCAGAAAAAGCTTTTAGTTAAGGGGCTATGATTTTAAGAAGGCTTTATACCCCATATGTGCACTATGGATCATGGTACTAGGAAGCAGTAAAAGCTGAGTACAGCTAGTATACCAGGGACTGACAGCATTATGACTTTTATCAGTTGTGTGAGAAATAAGTCCAGTCTTAGTAAGACAGTTAAGCCAATATGACCATACTCCTATGCTACAGATTTATGGTACACAGTCCACCCTATAAAGAAATTGTTTAGAAACCAAGGGCTTGAAAACCCTCGTTCGGACAAGTAGTCCTTGTTCTCAAGTTCCATTGAACTTCCTTCACTTTGGCCAGATCAGTCCCAAAAAACCACACCAGGTGAGAAAGCAGCCTGTGAGAGATCCAGGCCAACAAACGTAGAGCCTTTCATGTCCTAGGGTAGCCCAGCTTGCCTTGCAGAAGCATGTAAAACAAGAAGCCAGACATTATGAATTCATCATCTAGAAGATACATGGATCAGCAAAGCAGACCTGGACCAGCCTATTCTTGGCTCTACCAATGACATCCTCCATTGCTCATGCCTCAATTCCCCCACCTATATAACCATAGAGGTAAAGCTATTTTGCAAACCCCTTTTATATCTGTAAATGAAAGACATATAAATGCCCAATGCTGTTGTAATGAAAAGTATTTTCCTGGGCTGTTCAGAATCAGTGGGAAATTCATATTGGAGACCACTCCTGGAATGTTATTACAGTGGCACTTCTACAGCGTGAGTGCTTTCCTCCAAAAATATAAAGGCTTGAAAGGATAAAGTAGATCAAGTTTCGTGGTTCAGGATCAGTCAGTTACTCAATGTTACTGCAGTTAGAAGAAGGTGAAGGGAAGATGGGTGATTTCAGTAAGGTACCTACAGGGAGATGTGTGCCAGGATCCAAGCCTGGTGATTCATAAGCTGTTCGTCAGTAGCTGTTAAATATCTGCTTTTTGCCAATGCTCACTGTTTCAGTCTGCCAAAGATACTGGATAAACAGTCGCTGTAAAAAATTTATAGTTTCTCTGGGGAAAACAAAAGCTTTTTGTGGCATAATACAACATCATAAATTAAAACTTTTTTTTTTAAATTAAGAAGTTACATCATGTTTTGATGTAATGTGATGTGGCAGGTCATGCTTTTAATTTTAATAAGCTTAAAAAAAAAGAGAGAGAGTGATTGAGATTTGGGAATATAAATGTTGTTTCTGATCCTATAACATCTCTTGTTGGAGGCTAGCAAAGCAGGTTCACCTCTGCCATCTGGGTTCAAGTCTTATTTCAGGAAAACAATTTGAAATGACTTCTGGAGGTATCAGCATCAGCTAATGAACTGAATTTCCACTCCACAGATCTTCCAGGAAATTGCCAAACAGCATTAGCACTGCTGTAGTATTTGTCATACTTAGGTGATGCTGTGCCTTATAAAGCATTGTCATCTCCATCTTATCTTTTTTTTTTTTTTTTTTTTTTAAATGTCCTGTAACTTTCAGGTATCTTCCATTTAAAAGATTCCAGTATGAGAGACCCAGGACTGTATTTCAGCGATGCTTACAGTAAGTGCCCAGTGATTTCAGGAGCAATTGCAGGGCTCCAAGTGCATCTCTGAATAGTCAGTCCTTGAAGAGAGGCATCTCACTTTGGAATTCAGAGCTGAAACGCATCACGTTAGCAATAACCTGAAGATACAGGTCTTTATGGCATTGTAAGGTTATGACAGAGAGCAGAATTCATGTATCTTTAAACTGATGTGAACTTCCAGCACATGTACGACTAGGCCTGCAATTAGCTATAAAAAAAGCCTTCTACCTTATGAACAGTAGATCTGGCTCCTCTTTTCTTTTCCAGGAAAAAAAAAAAAAGTTATTTGTTTTTATGCAGGAGCTAGCACAAAAGGGATATTAGCCTTGATTTTAACCTTTGGTCACTGTTACAAGAAATGGGAAGGGTCAGGTGTATTGCAGGACTACACAAAGGGGAAATAATCACCTATTCAGCATTTCACCTCCTGAATTCATTTTTCTTTCAGCTCAGTCACTGAAAGATGTGGTCTGAACCCTGTGTTTATTTAGTCGTATCTGACATGGCTTTACGAGATGGCCGTTGCTCTGTTCTCACTTACTTGGTCTGATTTCACCAGATGTGACTCCTGGAGGGGGATTGCCCTCATCACACGTTGGCTTTGGCTGCAGAGTGATCCCGGAGCTCTCATTGCCTCCTTTGGCAGAAACTTGGCACTTTCTGGAGGAATCTTGTATAAGCCTTGGGAGAATGAAATAGGAAATGACTACTGTAACGCAGCTGAGTAATGCAGTTCATTTCAAGCCGCTCAGACAACCACCTCACCCTCTGCTAAGCCCGAGGTAATTGATTTGGGGCTGTTTAGGGCACTTGCCTTTCATTCTCCTTTCTGATTTCTCTTTTCAGTCCTCTTATTTATTTTCCTAATAGTTTATTTTTCCATTCTAACTCTCATTTTTATATTTTTAATCATATTCAGAACAGAGGAAAAAGGGTGACCCATTGTCCTCATAAGTGACATCTAGTCTATGACTTGACTGACAGGAGGTACCATTAGAATAAGCATCCCTTCTCTGACTGAGACTATCCATGTTAACATTTCTGTTCTCTGGGCTATATATTTGATCTTACATAGCTGTAAATTATGAGCGACTCCATCAAAGTCAGAGGCATTACTCCAGTGCTAACATGGTGTAGGTCAGCTCAGATTCACGCTTTCAGGATTTCAGATGTCTCACTAGGGCTCCTGTTGTATTGCTGGCCACTTCTGTCATTTTGTCTTGTCTGTGGGTAGAGTGAGCTGGCAAAAGTGCTCGATACGGGAGCTTCTCACAAGAATCACTGCCTTGAATTTCTTGAAGATCAGGTTCAAACTGACTTTTGAACTTGGCTATGGAGACAGAAGTATATTACTATATTGTAAGTCACATCAGGGCAATATCAAAACATAGTAAAAGTTAAATAAAACATCTGAAATAATTTTCTCTGTGTACACGGAGTGTGTCTCCTTAGAGTAAAACTGATCTTTCAATTCAGAGTTCACATGGAAGGTAAACTACCGGAGACAGAAAAAGTTCAACATAATCAGGTGAAAACAACAGGCCTATATTAAACATCACCAAAGTTAAACTGTAAGAAGGAGAAAGATTTCACCTTCAGTTCCACAATTTTACACTCATGTTCTTTGACTGGTTTCCATACTGGTAATTTCTTTACATCAGGGAAAAGCTGTGAAAGTTACGGAGAAGGCTGAATGGCTAGAAGAGGCCTCAGTGGGAAGGGAGGTGGAATGCACAGTTTTGATTCATGTGAGAAGGAATGTGCTCACTAGGAATAAAGTTTACAAAACTCATTTCAGGAGTTACAAAATCACAAGATCAAAACTTGCACAATCAGCCTAACTGTTGGAAAACAGAGTAAGTAGCTGCAGAAATTGGTACACAGGGAAAGTGGGGAGGGTCAAAGGTGGGGAAGCACTTAAGTCTCTTTGTAACTGATATAAAACAGAAAAAAGGTTTTTAAGAACTTCATACTTGGTATTCTCTTAGATAATGAGAACATAAAACGTCTGGTTCTCATCTTTTTTACACTTATGTAAAATTAGGATCAACTCAACAAGTTAATGGAGTTACATAGGTTTAAATCTGGCACAAGTGAGATAAGAAACAGGCCCATCAGTTCATTAAGGACTTCATTAACTGTGACTGGAATATCTTGCAGAGCCTGTGTTCCTGCAAATAAAAACATGCGTTTGAGGCCACAGTAAGGTATTTTGTGTGCCCTGATGTGTATGCATACAACTGGCTGCCTATTTTGAAGTCAAAAGCTAGAGGGCTCTGTGTAGTTGCATCTGGGAGCGGGCGAGTGGGTATTTGTACAATGGCAGGACTTGTGCAGGCAAGAAGACAGATGCACACGCAGGTGGGTCTACCCTGTCATCAGTAACACACTGAGCACAGAAAAGCATGCACAGGTCTGCATGCACGCAAGACCTTCCATTTAATTAAACTTTGTCATGACTTCTTGGCTTCCAAAACTATCCTGTTTATGTTTATCTCACTTATGTGTAAGTTAAATATATAGCTGCATTCCAGCATTCTGTGGAATATCTGCCGAGTGATATGCTTATGGTCTTATGATGCTACTCAACCCACTCTGTACCAATTTTACTCAAACATCAAAATAAACGTATATTAAAAAAATCCATGCGCAGGAAGAATCTGAATAGCAAAGGCAAAAGCAGCTCCCTCAAAAACTTTATTCCCCTTCATGATTGATGAGCTCCATTACTTCACCTTTGGTGTTTGATCAAATGGTAAATCATGTAAATATACCATGAGTAACTGTAAAAGCAATTTTGAAGAACTGAAAATTTTTGTTTAAGTTATAGGTCAAGCAGCAATTTCCCAGAACAACCCCTAATGAAAGCAAAGATTTTCTTCCTTTTAAGCACACATCAGACCAATCTAATTTACTAGGGAGAAAATTCACTTTAGTGCAGAAGGACAATCCAGACGTATACACTACTTATGCCCTTGTTAAGTGAAAATTGGGATAAGTGGTACTAAGTGGGTGCATAGATCTTAAGCTTGTCCTCTTCAATAGGGTGAATTTTACCCTTAATAAGAAGTATAAGTAGAGCGTCAGTGTTGTCTAGATTCTTTCGAGGACCATTAGCACACAGCTGAGTTTCACCATAAAGATGTAACAGAAAATGTAAATTAATTAAGAGTTGTTTTTCTAGTTAAATACTTCTCACTTATTGCTTTTCAATTGTAAACTGTGGACTCTATTATGTCTACTCCAAATTATGCTGAAAAAAAGGATCTGAATTAATTTCTATCAATCCTTCATGGGATTTCCTTACGCATTTCTACTCAATTTCTGCTATTTGTTCTACTGAAAATTTATCATATCACAAAGAACTCCTGCAGACAATTAATTTAGTTTTTGTGTGACTTGCTACATTCATCCTTGAAAAGGTCTGCTTCAACCGAGTAGACCGCAGAGGAAGGCAAACGAAGCTCAGATACCCACACTTCATACAGGTCCTCAAAACAAACTACATCTTCACAGCCACAGTAGGCAGGGAAGGACAAATCGATCTGGGAAAGATTCAAAATACGCCTAGAGGTAGCAAGAGAGGACAGCTTGGCTGGGTTTGTCAAGCTGTCCTTCCTTTAGAGAGCACCACCAGACACATAGAAGGCCTCATTCTCCGATTCCTAAGGTACCGTACATACAGTGTTCAGAATGGAGTAACGCTCTTGAAACGAATTGGATTTCAGAGATGCAGCTCTGCAATGGAGAACAATGCCAGACAATACACAACATCAGCTATAGGTTGCCACACCTCCATCCTTGGAAAGAGAAATAAAAGGCTTTCCAAGATGGTTGCAGAGCAATTCTAATGAACTTTGCCAAACCTGTGGACTGACTAGGTTCCTCTCAACTTGGTTGAATTTCTGGTTGCTAGAGATGGTCATTCCCATAATTTTATCACTGATCTCCATACCTCAGAATGGTAAGAAAGGAAAATACACTAGCTATCCTGAGTAGAATCTTGAGAGAATTACATTAGATGTTCACAGCTAGGTGGCTTGAATTGCTAATAAAGCTTGGAAGATTCCCTTTTCCTGTTTTCTTTTCTTTTTTTTTTTTTTTTTTTTTTTCCCCAGCTTGACCCCAAATCAATCTTATCTTTGGTTCAAAAAGCCTTGTTGTCCCAGGGAAATGTAAATGACACCTCTGTGTGAGAGTTAGTGATTTTGGCTTATGGCCCTAATGTCATTTCGTTGCTTTGTACATCAAAAGAACGTCCCCTGACACAGACATTGGTTTACCTTAGCTGGAGTGACTCATCATTTTCCCACAATTAAATTTTTGAGCTCTAATGCAAAGCAGACTTATCCGCTTTGACAGGACAGTACAGAATAAACAGAAAAGACTAAATTTGTATTGGCAGCTACCACTGCGCTGCAGTTATGAGTAATACAGCATAACTAGAAAGGACACCAAGAAATCAAAATAGATTCTAGATGCTGGAGAACCAAAAAAGAAGAAATAGCTGTTGATCCCCAGTAACTGACTGTTTGGTATTGTATCAAGACACCAGATGGTAACAGCAGCAATAAATGTTTCCGGTCTTTCTCCCCTTTCTGTGTTTTTTCTTTATTGCCCTCTTTTCTATTTTTTTTAATTTTCTTTTTTATGTTTTAAAAATAGATATGCTACTGTGGGTAATTTCTGTATGTGCTAAACATACTAAAGGGAAGAAATATCCGTACAATTTGGACCATTGTTCAAACATACCAGTTTCCTCAAACCTATGCCCTGCCTCACTCAGCCCAGCACTTCCCACAGAGTCTCCCATCTGCACAGCTCTCCATTTCCCAGTAACAAAGCAGGATGCTCGGATGCTGCTGGTGTGTGACCCACATGTAGCTACACCAACAGAGAAGCTACACACTCCAGCAGGTCCAGGAGGCTTCCCTGGAAACCATCTATCCATACACTGGTTTAGATTCAAATTTAATTTGTTCTGGCTACATCCTGAAGACAATTACACGGTGTCACAGATGCTTTCTTGCCATGTGATGGGGGACATCTGTCACACCTGGAAATGCTAGTGGAGGTGTGGAAAGAAAAGGGAAGTAAATCTGTACCTGAAAAATTGGTTGACTCTTACCTGGAAGATACTTGGCTGTGGAAGGGAAATGATTCCTGAACTCAGCATCTTCAAAAGAGGTATCCTCAGTAGTCATTTCCTACCAGAGAAAAGACATGTGCTGAATTCAGACGGGTTTAATTCCACCAAGCCCATGGGCCCAGTGTTTCTGACTGGCCAGATGGCAGTCAACCAGTCATTCAAAATGCTGGTCATGGGGACATTTATAGAATTTTGGTTTATCCTCAGATCACATTGCTCCACATTCACATGTGCAATTACTACGTTTGCACACACAGATCAATAAACAGTATGTACAACTGAACAGAACTCCTTGGCACACACTTAAGCAAATTAGGACATGATTACATACAGTTAAAATTTTGGATTCTAAACCTTTGTACACTTCTGGTGTGATATTTTGTAACTGCTAATTGCAACAGTATCTGTGCAGGGTATGTAATTCAACAGGACAAGTGTTTTTAGCAGCAGGTGAGTAAGATCAGTTATTGAAACAGCAAAATTATTGCCAACATTGAGAAAATCAGATAAAAATACAAGGTCCAAAGAGCCTCATTCATATCACATATAACATAAGCTGGAGTAAACAGAGAAAACTGTTAAATTTACATATCAATAAATAATTTAAATAGTTCACAAGAGAACAGAATGGCTTGGCATGGTTTTGACTCTTCAGCATCATAAACAGAGTAGTAATACCATACAGTTCTGCTCATATATTTATATTTTGGATACTCACCTATTGTATTATATGATTAAATTGAAAAGCCTTGAATTTAATATACAGCAGACACAAACTTGTTACTTTAAAAGCTCACTACCCAGTGCATAAGGAAGTGATACTGTGCTATTGCAAAAAAAAAGAGCTTGCAAAGTCTGATTTCACTGCTGGATTACATCTAGTCTAACTTCTCCTCCTTAAGCAATGCTTGGCATCCTTTATTCAAAACTAATATAAGCCCTCATCTCCTTACTAATCCAAGACTCTCCATCGTAGAAGAACAGTGTTTGGAGAAAGCCCTAAGCAACTTCAGTTGGATGTGGGGATACAAGTTTAACCTTTATGTCTACACTGGAAGCCTTGGGAACTTGGTCTGATAGTTGTTCTATGAGCCAGACAAGGTATGCCAATAATGCCTAGTGCCATCAGTATGCAAAGAACAGTTCTCTAGAGAAAGATGAATGCATGTGGCTCTTTGCCAGCGTGTTTTTGGACTGCCACGAAGAGGTCATCACTTTTAATTAATTTTTAAATACAAAGCATCAAGGACATGATATCCTTAATGAATAGTACAGGACCGTCTTCCCTTTCTCTTGTCTTCCAACATGAAATAATAGTGCTGGATGTGATGCAAGAACATCTCTGTTTGTACATGTTTGCATGTGCTGTAACATAAAAGGATATAGATGTGTCCAGGTCAGCGTATGTCCTGCAGGAGGTGTGGCTGGAGGTTTGCTTCACAGATCATCATAAAGCCGTCAGACAATTTTAGGCTGTCATAGGCCACATGCATTCTGGATGCAAGTCTATGATCAAAACCATGGACTCTCACTTTAGACTGCACATTCTGCCTTTCTTTGTGGCAACTTTACCATTAAAAGCAAGGATATAGCAAAGCATAAGTGAAAAGGATTAATGTAAGTGGTCTTTCCCTCTTACCTAAGTTTTACATAATGCTGGACACTTAAGACCTATTATCCTTTAGCCTTCCAAGACAGTGACTGTGTCAATTTGCTCCTCATAAATAAATCCCTGATAAACTGACCATCGCCTTAGAACAGAAGGAGTTTTTAACAGATTATAGCCCTTTTGATCTGCTTGCCCCCTGTCATGCTGAAACACCTGTATAATTTTGGCTGGAGTCTGGAAGGAGTATTTCACAGCTCATAGCTCATACGTTGTTTCTTAACCTCTGCCCTGTTTACCAGTAGTTTTATCTGGATTTTTTGGTGTTGAGTCCCAGCTTATCTCCTAGCAATCATTTAATAAATAGAACTCCCATATACGTACAGAAATACACACACAGTAAGTATAGTCATACAGTAAACACTGATGCCCAAAGTCAGTGACATGCAGCACTCATAAATTAATACCACAGTCCCATGTCCTTCACACTTTTGTTTTCACTGTAAGATTCTTTCTTAATAAGGAATAATGAACATCAACACCCAGTTATTCAGTAAACCAAAGCATATAAGCAATTAAATTAAATTAAATTAAATTAGCACAGCCAAGCAAACAAAGCAGTAATCATTCAAGTCCTCTATTTAGGCTGCAGCCATAATGATAGACTGAAGAATAACAATACATTCCAGTAAAGACAATTAGTATTAAAATTTTATTTTTTGAAAATCTTAAACACTAAGTAAATACTAATTTTAGTCACAAAAGATTCCTTTTAAATAGCCTTTCCCCTCACTTCAAATTGTGACAAATCCCAGACAGAATTGGTCTTTTATAAGCTTCATGTTACTGGAGTATATTCAGCATTACTTTCTCCATACAGTTTTAGCTCATATTCTCCTGGGAGCCTCCACCACTTTCCTTGAATGTACGAAACCAAGGATTGGCCAGTCCAGAACAGTAAAGGATGAAGGCATTAGAGAATAGTCTTGGGTCAAGAATTATTATTGCTAGAGGCCTCCAAAATCTAGTTATGGGTTTCAGCAAACCCTGTGGGCTCTTATGATAATGCTTTTCTACAGTATTATTGTTATATGGCATTAAATCAGTCAGATTCATGAGCAACAAGAGGTCAATGTCTGATTGAAATTCATAAGGTCAAAAAGGAAACTAAAAATCAATTTATAAGATATGAAGATTTAGGTTCAAACTATATCCATGAGCAATAAAATTTCACATCCATAAATGTAAGAAATCAGTTATTAAACTTGAGGGGGGGAAGAAGACTTATTAAGTTTTACACACACATAAGGCAGCTAACACATAATTTTATCAGACATTACTGAAATCCTATGTGTAATATAAGAGATGATGGGCTAAAATGCTAAATGGTTTAGCACTAAATTATTAAGTGATGTATCCCTAAGGTATTAAAAAAGATAAGAAATGCAGAGCAGGTGTCTCTCCCACCAACTCTTGATCACTAGTTTAAGTGCATATTGATAACAAATGCACTTTAGAGGCAAAATAGTATTAGTAATATTTTTGCTGTATGAAAGCCTCATGTCAGAATGACTAAAAGCTTCTACCTGACAAAGAAGTGTTCATATATATATATAAATATATATGTATAGAAATCACGTTAAGTGTTAGCTCCCTGTAGAACAGAAACAAAACTCCAATGTATTTGAGTTAGTTTGATACTTATACACAAGTAAATAATGTAGGTGGAATAACAACTATACCACATTGAGAATGAGAATTATAGCAAGCACTCTTACCTGTTCTGAAATGAAAATACATTTTTATTAAAATTACAGATTAATAGAGATTCATGTAGGCCAAAAAGTATAAAAATGTAATACTGCAGATAACTGTGGTTATTGCTAGCCTAGCCAGTTAATTTCATGAGAACTCTTTCTTTTTTCCCTTTGCTATTAATTTTCTAGTTTTCCCACCTTTGTATTGGCTCTCTTGCTTTAAAAGAGAAAACAAGCAGAGTGGTGGTTATGCCCTTTGCAGTATTAATGGCCCCTCATGCATAAACATTTGGGGCAGGATGTGTGTATGTTTGTAAGAGAGTGGAGCTCAGAATTGATAGTTTGGCTTCTTGTCCATTCTGCCCCAATGGCAAACTAAAAAAAGCCAAACACTCAACTCCCCTTTGCTTCAAAACCTTCCTCATTTCCCCGTTTCAAACAACTCTCTTCTCTTGCCTCCCTCTGGGTTGGGGCTTTACCCCTTTTTTCCACCTCTGCTTGCTCTGCCTGGGCAGGTCCAAGGCAGGGGTGAGGTGGGACAGGCAGCCCTGGGGAGTGAAGCTGCTCTGCCCTCACTCCACACATGCTCCAGGCTGCCTTCTCCTGCCTCCTGGAGAGACCTCTGACTCTGCCCCGGATCAGCAACTTCCATCTGCCCCTTGGAGGAGCAAGCAGAATGAAACGCAGCTGGTTATGGGGGAAGTGCAGTGGGAGCTGTAAACCTCAGGAGTGCATGGAACTTGTGTGCTCCCAAAATCCCATGGAAATGCTTTTTTTAGTTATTCTCCTCTTTTCTTCTTCTATGATGACTTCTGCTGTCCTTAGGCAGAAGGATAGGAATGCAATTCATCCAAGAACTTTTGCAAGTCTGTCTGAACTCTGTCATTGAGGACTCCTTGGCAATTGCCTTCTAGCCTTTACCTGAACATTTATTTAACTCTGGTGTTCAGATTTCTTCTTGTTCATATTCACTCATCACCATACCAGAACTGGGTAGGATTGCCTCCTGTTATTCTTTCTTTGATGACGGTTCAGCTTGGCTTAGCTCCTTCTTCCTTATCTTTCTTTTGCTACCCGTACTCCAGCTGCTCAAGTTTAGTCACTTGTCTGGTCATGACTTATATCTTTTTTTCCATGTGTTAACTTTTACATCCTCTTCATTCAATGCAGAACTTGCTACTTGCTGTGGTTTTATCATGAAACTTTTTGGGGCGTGGTTTACTAAAACCAAGGTATTCTCAGAGAGTATCTTTCATTTAAGAATAGAAGATGGATATTGCTTTGTAGCTCTCCATAAAAGAAAAGGTTTCACAATGTGAACTCTGCACACTCTGAAGACTCAGAAGGCAAATAAAAACAGCCTGTCAGTGTTGTGTTAATAATAATGTTTGGGGTTAGGCCATGACATTTAGAGCTGGATATATTACAGCACCATTTGAGCTGCAGCTTTCATACACCTCCAACCTCTTCTCCTTTGAGCCTCTATCTTCAGAACACGCTTCTTTGGTGAGACTGAAGAATCTGATCATGTTTAATCTTGGGTAACGCAGTTAACGTGATGCCTAATCTTTCCTTAATATCACCTTTATTCTGTACTGTTTAGCTGTCACTTTTTCCTGTCTGGATTTTTGGTCCCTGTTAGCAAACCACAGATGGGAGCTGATGGACCATCATGTACAGCTGAGTGGATACGGGATAAAAACGGTGCACGGGGCTCGTGCAGACCTTTGGCCAACCCTCCCTTGTGTCCAGGCTCATCTCTGACGAGGGCACAACCTTCTCTGGGCCAGGGCACCATCTGCATTTGTTTCCTAAAGCATCTTCAGAAGTGACGCGCTGCTGTGAGCACCAGGGTGATGATTTAAATAACCTAAATACAAATATTTTAATGTCACAAAAGTAAGAGGAATACTAACAGAGATTTAAGACAGATTACAAATTAAAGGGCACAGTATAATGTTTGGTGATGTTTAAGAGCAAAAAACATTATGAAGAAAGCATGTTTTAGGTCTCACCTAAGAGAAAAGAAACAGGTTACATTCCTTAGATTGAAGCAGGTTGAATTTCACAGTAAAATCTTTCTAAGCTGGCTATTTCATCAGGCACTACAAAGGTTTCCAACAAAATTAAGTTTTTGCCTCCATTTCAGTGGTTTTCAAAGTAATTTCAGATATAGGTCCCAAACAAATGCAGAATTCCTCTGAGGTAGATACTTCTTATAGTTATGTAGTCCCACTCCAAGAGTAATGTGATTCAGACCAACAACATTTGAATAAAGTCTTTAGAATAAGGGGAATTAAAAATAGAAATGAACAGGGTTGGATCCCCCCTCCCCTCTCCCCCTTGTAATATTTTGTTTTTCATTAGCCTTTTCAAGTTGGAGACTAGCATTTAGATTTCCAAGATTTGCTCTCTGGCTGGGAATGCTAATAATTACTTCTGAAAGATAAAAATATTAAACTTTTGGATAATAACATGGCTGTAGGGATTTAATGAATTCCCCTGGGACTACCGAAATTGCAAGAGCGGCCAGAATTACGTCACTTGGTAGGGATACAAGATGTGTTTGGAATAATCATGTAAAATTAAGGCAAAACATAATTTTAGTGGTTTCTTCTTTATTTTTCTGTACATAAGCAAACTGCCATTGCTTAGGATTTGTTAATGTAATAAACAACCAGAAAGGAAATGATCAGGTTTTACAATGAAAATGAACATGATTATGCTTGTTTACAATGATTCTTTAGTAAAATTACCTAACAATGTTATGATTGCAATATTGGCAATATTTTAATCTGGGAAAGTTTAAATTATATTAAAAAATATAAATCATTATGTAAAATGATATATTCTATGGCTAGCAGGATACCTAAATACCACTGTAAAAATGAAAAAAGGATCTATTAATACAATAAACCTACTTAATAAAAGTTGCTTTCATATTCAAAACCAAAATATTAAAGCATGCTCCGTATCTGAAAGTCAAAAGTGAAAGAATAAATTAACTAAGGTTAAGAACCTTGTAGCAGCTGACTAACAAAGCTCTAGGGCATTATAAAATTTCATGCTCTTGTAATAAAAAGGATAAAGAATTGGCTAGAAGACCACTAAAAGTTAAAATAAATGAACATAAAGTAGATGAAAAAGCTTGACACGACTGAGACCACAAATGTGTAAAGACCAAAGACACAGTTTTAAGCCATTAGAGGACTGAATTAAATGCAAAATGAATCCTAGTAGTAAATTAATAGAAAATTACAAAGGTAAATGAGCTCTGTTTCACAGTTACAGAAAACTTTTAATATAATTTTTATATCTTTTTTTTTTTTCCTGGTACTTGAAAATACAGAAGTGTGATGAGTTAAATTCTGGCACATGCCCAAACCAGAAACAATTCTTAATATTTCTGCATATTATTTATGCATTTTATAGAATAGACAGAAGCATGATCACACAAGACATTTTCCACTTAAGATAAGGTGGGAGCAATTTACTATTTAAATCTTTATAAAAATTTGTTTCATATAGTGCATTAAAGAAATGTTTTACCTCTAAGCTCATTCCCACCTTCTTTCATGTAAATTTCCAAAAGTGATGATGAAAAAAGACCAATTTTTTTTCACTTGTTTTGTTATTTTTGTACTTTGCTTTTTTTACCTTAATCAGTGGATAAAACTGAGAAGGGAAGATTTTAAAAAGGTAGGGGAATTCAAGATGCTAAAGAGCATATTATAATCTAGAGTAAAGAAACATTGTTTTCCTCACAAACTGTAAGGCAGCCAAAATCTGTAATGTTTGCAAGATCAAAATAGTCAAAACACGGAAGCAAACAAACCTCTGGTATTGATATGTTCTTTGTTCACCAGCATAAGACGTGTTTGTCTCCCTGACCATTTTTGTATTTGGAAAACTCAGCGATGTGAAAATTGGCAAACATTTGCTTCATATCCGCACTGCAGGTGGTTGTGAATCCGGCCCCACTCCCAGGTTAAAAACAAAAAAAAAAGATATGGGAAAGCACCTTTTGACGTCATCTGGAGAGCATCAGTGCTTTGAACCCCAAAATGCCCAAAGATGGTTTCATAGGTGAAAGTGGATGCCTTTGATCCAGTTACAGCACCTAGTAATCTTCATACTCTTTATTCCAGTGGGGAATTGCCTTTTGAAGGTTAAGTTCTAGGCTGAAATAGGTTCTGGTTTGATCTTTGCAATCCAATGTGTTGGGAGTGCAATTAATCACTGCAGGTGTAATCCATCTGTCTGCAAATGACTATTAAAAGACTTTCTCTGTAAACTGAGTCTTGCATTATGTTTTGAAAAGTTCCAACTGACATAGGACCGAATTACCTCCATCATAGTACCTCCACCATAGACAGATGTAAGACAGCTTTTTGTCTTAAAAATACATTCTCCACCATGGTCTTTGAAATAAACAAACTGCAAGTGTTTTTCTAAAGTCACGAACGCGCGACATTATACCAACAGTACAAGTGATTGGAAAGAAAAGGTTTATGTGTGGTGTGTGCCTGTCTCTTTGTGAGCTTAAATCCAGAGGACTTTTAGAGCTCTCCGCAAAACTACTGAACTTTGGTTCTCGTTCCTTATTTTGAGAAAATGTCTTCCTCCAGTCCTCATTTTCTGGTTTTTGTTTTTGTTTGCTTTGGCTTCAGTGCTCTTCACGCTCATGGACTGCTCCACAGTTGGCATTCAGGTCAGTGCAACTCTAAGTTTCACCTCATTGTTGTCTCTATTTAATAAGCAAAGCTGAAGCTTTCACAGTAAGAATGTTTGGTTTGCTGGAGGCGAGCAGTAGTAGGTTAGGAGGCCTAGTCCTGTGGCACATTGCTTATTGTGATGCAGCTGAAAGTAACCATTGTTTAAATCACTGATTTACCTACAAGGATGACAGCATGACAGTAAGACCCTCCTCAGTTTGCTCCCCTACTTTTCTCCATTATAGAGCCATAAAATAGATTTCTTGAGTGCATGCAAAGGCACCTCCTAATGGGAAGGCCAGTTCAGCCCTCTCTGTGGGTGGTTTGCTGGACAAGGAATGATAACAGAGTGGCATTGAGCTCTAAAACACCACGATGCACTCCTGGGCAAGAATTGCCTCAGGGATCTAGAAGTACAGGTCAAGAGTATGAATTCTTGTAACCACCAGAAGTAAAATGATACAACCTAAGTGGGTTTTGGGACAGTTACACGAATATATGAGAGACAATCTAATTATTTTGCCAATTTTAGCCAGATTCAATCAGGTAGAAAACTACAGTAACTTTTGGGTGGAAAATGTTGAATCTTGATAAGTTTAAAAGTAGTAAACTAAATTCATTAAAAATTAAGAAGATAGTGGAAAAAGTTGAAGTTCCACAACATTAGTGATAATGGGCTCCCACACAGGCTTTGGAATTTTTTGCAAGAGTACTGTCGCTTCCCTTCATTAACAAACTGTCCTGTTCCTTTTTCTAGACTACAGCTAGCACATCAATCTGACCATTTCTAATGAGATATAGGATAATACTGCATGGACCAGACCTGTTTGTCAGCCACTGCCTGATGGGTTTAAAGTAAGAAACGATCCTTCATTAATTAACCTTCACTTTCTATGTAGATTCACTCATTGAGATGCAGGTAATTAAACCAAGGTCATTTCAAGGGCCGACAGAGGAAAAACAGTAATGCAAAGGTGGTGTGGTTGTTTTGATAGAGGGCTTTCACCACAACTGTTTCAGTGTAATGGCTGCACGTACAAAGGTGGCCTTTTTGGAAAAAAGGAAAACCACCCTCTTTTTTAATGTGTCACCCAAAGGTCAAATAGGTTTTGGACATAACTTTATAGACTTTGCATGGCTTTCAGGATACGTTAGGAAAAGTAAATATCAGTAAACTCAAGATGGAAAAATAGTAAGATATGGAACAAAGGCAGGCATGAACTTACTGAGTGGGAAAGACAGTGACTGAAACATCCCTGCAAGAAAGACTCGCAATCTTGTGTCTTATTGGTGATATTCACCAATTAAAAAAGAACTACTTGTTAGAAAACTGTATGTATGTAGAAAATAGAAGCGTAATTTGTCTTAGTGTTCATATTCATTTAACTGACTTTTAACCCTTACGAATGCAATGATGTAAGTCTATTGAGAGCTGTGCAATGCAAGCAGCTGCTCACTTATTCACAGGTATGACTCCAATTATGAAACTGCTGTAGCTTGGGGATATAACAGTATTTTTTTGCAGCTCCTCCAAATTAGCTCTTACACCAGTCCAAGACATGTGAAGTTCCAAACTTTGATCACAGTTGAGAGCAAAGTGAATATATTGAACCTGCAAATAGCCTTTAGCTCTTTCCAAGTGGCTCCCTTATAATTTGAGTGTTAGATTAAAGTTGTATGTTATAGATTTTAATAACTACCCTCCATTTGGTTTGCTGAGTACCACTTGCTGTGGATTATATGACCTACTCACCAGCATGTCCCATTACGAGCACTTAACCTTGAAAGTTGTAAAGACAGAACATTTAATCTGTTAAACACAGTCAGAATCAGAAGGTTATATAATTACAGGTAATTTGGCTTAGCACTTCTAATACTTTCCAATTATTAAAATAAATTTTGCTGAAAAATCTCTTCTCATGAAATGGAAGAGAAATAATAAACCCGGGAAAAGGGAGATCTGGAGAGCACAAATATTTGTGGAAATGTATACACAAATCTGTTTCAATTAAGACCTTCAGTAATCATCAGGATAGTAAACTTTTACAAGCATGGATATACTAATAGCAAAATTTAGTGTTAACAGTTATGCAGGAATACTAAGAGAAGATAAGAATTAAAAGTCTTTTTCCACAAATATTCCTGTTAGATAGATATTATGATAGAGGTAGTCATACAGACATTTATCCACACACCAATCATAGCTTGTATTTTGATATTTGAGTGCAGGAAAACTTAAAGAACATTCCAAAAATTAATATAGTCTTATGAAATCCTACAGCTAGGCAAAGTGCTGATCATTTTCATTATGAAATTAAAAATCAATAAAATTAAAATCTTATCAAAATAGAAAATAATTCACAACAGAAGAAAATACAGGTAACACATAACAGATAATAATCATGGTGTTTAAAGCTCTGCTAGAAAACATTCAATTTTTATGGTGATGAGGGAAATACAGAATTTTGTATAGATTACACAAGATTTATTAATTCTAATTTTAAGATAATTGAAGTTTCAATGAGGAGATTTTTTGTGTCACTTTACCACCCACAGGTGGTTTTGTACCTTTAAAACAACTGATCTGAGTAAGTAAAGGATTCAGGTATAATATTATTGTAAATCAGCCTAAAATTGAATTTAATGATCAATCTTTGTAACTTGGTGCTTTATAATCTATAAACGCATGCGAAAACTTTTACATAACACTTTTCAAATGGAGGTAGAAAGTGAGGTCATAAATTAGACACCAAAATCTGAGTGTATGAAAATCTCAGCCTAAATGTCAATTTTTCAGAGCCAACAACTTGCACTGAAAATGATGAAGACATCCTGTGGCTGGAGTAACGTCTGCTGTGCCCAAAGAGGCTTGACACACAGTGTCGTGTAAGACAGGGGCATCTGATGATGCCACAGGGATTTCCAGTTTGGTCCTCAAAACCAGACCTTTCATTTGTAAATGAGTTTGGTAAGAAAAATACATGCAGTTGCATTTCAGGCACGCACACAGAATTACTGGCGTTCCAGCACACGACGGGCACCAACTCAGTTACACAGACTTGTATGCACACAAGTATTACACAGTCGTGAAATACTCACACGCCAACTAGATCTGCATTTGGCACCAACATTTCACATGAATTACGAGAACTGTAAAAATGAGCAATTAGAACCACGTTTCATTTGGAAATTTGAATTTTCAGCACCATCAACATTCTTCCTGGGAAGGCAACGCTGTCAAAATGTTTTGTTTATACAAAGCTCTAAAAGGAAAAAAATGCCAAATAAACTAAAAATATGAAGTCAGCTGAACCTGAATGGAGTTCCAATTACACCCTTTTTTTAAAGCTTTTGCAAAAGTGTTTGAGCTTAATTAGGTTAAGCTATTTCAAAGCATGCCCAGTTGTAATTTGTTTATGATACAGAGTTGCTCTTTGATCATCAATGTTCATTTTTATAGAAACCCTGTTATCAGTCTCAGAATAAGAAATGAAATGAACAGTGTTTGTGCTAAGAAAATTTGGAAAAGTTTAAGAAGCTCAGAAAATAGCTGTCTTATTAATAAAAGAAAGACATGAACATTTAGCATGTGATAGCAGTAGGGTAAGCAATTATTTTTTAAAGAAGAAAGGTAAACTAAAGTGTGTTCACTTATTCATCCAGCCTAAAATCTAGTAGCCTTTGGAGCATCTTTAATAACCTGGTATCTAGTCTGAATTTGAACTTCACTGATTCTTGGGTAAAGCACCTATAATACCCACTCATAATTTCTATCCTTTCAAATCCTTCCATTCATTCTTGTACAAAAAGAAAACAAATCATTTTCCATCCTTGAAATTGATATTCTGATATTTTAAAGAGATTTTACCAGAAGGGTGAAAAAGGTACATTATAGTGTAAGTGTCCCTATGAAAATATTCTGGCTCTTAATTTTTAAACAATGAACCTTATCAGTTGTTGGAATTGGGTAATAAGAAAATAGTCAGACCATCTTTATTTAAAAGCACTAATCTAGGTTAGAGGCTGTAGGCTGGCTTTTTCAGCTTCTCTCCTATTTTTCGGGGTTTGTTTTTGTTTTTATCTTTTACATGGTAAGATGGGTGCATTAGCTGCACAGTCTTCTAGCTGAAGATCATCCAAAATACATGAATACATCTTAGCCTTTGGGAAGGGCTGTATTCACAGAGCATTTAAATGAGTTTTTTCAGATATTGCATGAAGATATTTTTGCACTCATAGGGGAATAATGCAGATCTGTTGAAGGTTTCCTGTACCAGTAAAGCTATCTCTCTCTGGAACATGCTACAGAGTGGATTAGAGCTTCATATGCAAAAATTGAGATTTTAAGACCATTTTTAAAACTGTGTTAAGCTTTTTTTTTTCAATACAATTGGTAAAATAAGTTGCCTATATGCATCCTTGCACTTCCAAGGATGCTACAATTGGTCATCTCTGTGTGATCTCACCTGATTTATGCACATATTAGACATTGATGCAAATTAGACATGCAGTATTTGTACACTTTTTAAAATGTAGGTCTTAATGACTCACCTACCAAAACAAAATTAATGATGTTGAAGAGCAATATGCAAATATTTTCTCTTTGACAATGAAGTCTTCAAGAAGCAGCCAAGAATCCTGTATCATTAGTAAGGCCAATCAACTTATTCATAGTAAACAACTAAGTCAATAAGCTCAGTCTCGTCTCCTGTTCACAATTAACTTCGAACTACCTTCACATTTTTCAAATGTATTTAATATACAGCATTTATTTCGAATTATGGCCAGATTTAAGAAGGTATTTTGTCAATAGGAGCTGGACACATATGCTCTTCAGGTACTTTTTCCAAACCCATTAAGTACCTCCTAGGTCTTGTCTGTATCTGGTCCTAATTTTCAGTCTTTATGGTTGGCAAAGACTTCTTTTGTTAGCGGCGTTTGCAATTTTGGACACTGAAAAGGAGTACTTACACTGAGTGGACTCAAATCACCTGGTATTATTTTTGCTCCAATTAGAGTGCATTTAGTTACTATATCCATATTTAAAATCTGCTTTCCATAAATGTTATGCAACATTCCCTTAAAAATTGCTGTTTCAGTTAACATTTCTGCCCATAAATCAGTCACTGGAATATTCAGAGAAAGCAAATATGAAAGGGGTGTGAACACAGCTGAAGGCTATTCAATGTTTTATTCAAGGGAGTTTTCATGGAAAATATTTTGAGGTATTTGCTTAGTTCTAATCATTACCATGGGACACCCTGGAAATCCAATAGTAACAGAAGTGCCAAAACTTGAAAGCAATTAAGTATGTTTGAAGAAAGAAATTTTCATTTTATGTTTGTGTTGAAATTTTGGTGGAGGAAGGAGGCAGCCCAACTGAGCCAAATTCCACAATTCTCTCAGCCTTCAGTGGTTTGGAAGGCCATAGACCTAGCCTAAGCTCTGCAAGACCCTCTGTAACTACAGGGAGCTTTTGTTTTCTGTCAATATTTTTGCCAGGAACTTGGCTATTGCTGAACTCCAAGCGGAGGCAGGCTGTTTACATTTCCTGTGGAATACTGCAAGCAACAAAAGAGTGTTGGGATAGAGGTCCTCGTGAAAAAGCACCGAGTTTTAATTTTGCCCACATCCAGGAGATCAGTACAGTAGAGCGACATCTGAGATGGTGCTGAAGTACCAAGAACAAAATAGTCAATAAATTTGTCACAGACAAATTAGCCCAAGCAGAGAGTCCCCTCCATTACAGGTCAGGCACCTTCGGGAGGAACAGGTTTTGCAAGTTGCTGGTAACCTAAAAGGTACCAAACTTATGCAGCTCTTATTTTCCATTTTAATGGGAGTCAAGGAAGCCGATCAGATCACAGATGCACTCAATAATGTGATGAATGGCACCTTCATCAGACTACTAAAAACTTTCCATGGTGCTAGGGCTTCACTGTGCCTTCTTTTATTGTATATTAGCAGCCGGAGATGCTGCATGCACTGAAATGTGAGAAGGATTTTCATGCTTGTAAGAGTTCAGCATCAAGCTATAGCTGAGCATTAGCACTTCTCTTACTTTACATTCAAAGGGGTCTTTGTCTGGGCTGCATATTCAGAAAGATAACAACAATGAGAATTCATGGAAATTCAGTGCCCTCTTCCTCTCCTCTGATAAAACAGAAGATAATAAAGACATTGCATCTGAAACATACTTGGTCGAATTTTGGAAGGCCAAAATATGAAGGTATTTCATAAATTAGGATGGATGGGTGAACTCCTGTAGCATAAAAGAATGCCAAAGAACCATATAGGATTTTTTTTTCCTCTTCAGGATTCAGCACTTAGCAGCTATTCAATTACTGTTTCAAGATAAAGCACGAATGCAACAGCTACTTTACACTATACTTCATATTTTACTTTCTCATGAATATAGAATTGTATTGCTGATCACACAAGCATCACACATCTAAGTCCTAATATCCACAGCCTCAAAAAAAACCCCAAACTGATGCCATGGAAAAGGATTCTTTCTTTATTGCATTTCAATTGTCTGAATACTAAGAGAACTGTAGAATCTCCTGGTTGCTAGAGGCTTTCATTTAAGAAAAAACCAACAAAACACAACAGGAGGCAATTATATGCTTTACATTTTGGGAGCTCATTTATGGGGTACAAGAAGATCTTGGCAGATTTTGTTAAATATGATCAGCTAACTCATGCAAGCCTAACGGAAAACCACAGATCCATGTATTCTTAGAGCCAATCAACACAGTAGACAAGCATCATTTGTTAACTGTTCTGACATCTTCCTTTGGCTTTGTAAGTCATGATTTATGTTCATAATGTTCTTTGCAAATATGAACCAGAGAATTTGTTTCATATTTTGTACATGTTCTAACATGCTTGTTTGTTGGGGACTGGTTGGCTCTGGCCATAGGTATTGAATTAGAAAAAAATCTTCTAATTCCTGGGAGTGCTGAGTCCCGTAATATAAGCAGTAACAAAAAAGTCTGTGTTTGTCAAGTGCATACCAGCTTTCATCATAGCTGGTCTCCTAACACAGCCAAAATTTCCATGAGTATTAATAATGGTTGCTCAGTGGTGTCTGATGAAGCAGAAAACCTTCCTACCAAACCAGGAAAATGATTACTGGCACCTTCATTGGCAGCTGGACGGGAACGGTTTCTGGAGACTAAAAAGCCTGGATCATTCAGAGGCAACTGCTCCAGACAAGAAGGTTAAGGGGGCAGAGTGGTGGCTGTTTTCTGAGAAGAGGAGACAGTTCAGTTGCTTTAATAATCCTCCTTGGATTATTAAATAGTGGTTTCAGCAGAGTTTGAACACCTAGACTTGGATGTGGCATGAAAAACTCACCATTATTGACCTTGACCAACAAATAAAGCATTGTAATGGGGGTGTTCAGGAAACATGCCTTCCAGGACCTATCTAGGTTGTTATTTAAAAAAATAACAATTGGATAACAAAGGATAACTGTTTTGCATAAATAACAGACAGTAGCACAGAACACAGTACTAGAGCAGAAAATATGAAATCAACATAAAAGCTACATCATATTTCTCAATATATGCTGTTTGGTCCCAATCCTGCCATCAGTTGCAGGGTACAATGACTTTACATGTTGTAATTGAGGGCATAATTGAACCAATTTTCTATAATCTTCTATACATTCCAAAAACAAATCCTTGGCTGCCCCAGAAATGCATTCACATTAAATGTCTCTAGGCTCCACTTTTGTCATAGATCTTTTCATTCCAATGTTTAGTTTATAGTGGTGTTGTTAGGAAATATTAGAAATGCTAGCATTTTAATATAATGAGATATATGCAATTTTTTTCCCTCCAATATCAACTTTCTTCAAGTTATAGAAACCTGAAATTTTGTAATAAGCAAGGAAGTGATCGAAAAAAAGAAAAGAAAAGAAACAAATGAAAAGAGAAAGAAGAAGAGAGATAGCTGCCAATACTCAAAGCAGTAGGTTGCTCAACTCCTGGATATACTTTGATACTTCCTGAGGCATGAGACTAGGAATTTATCTCCTACATATTGGTCCAGGGAAGAAGAAAAGCATGTCTCTTTTTCTCATTCTAAATACTCATTGTAGATATTTAGATGCTGAAGTCAACAAGGTGCTTCAGCACATGCCTGAATCATGGCCCAGTCAGCTCACTTGGTGACATAAAATAATGTTTGATAATTTGTACAATGCTTGAAAGATAGCTAGTGATTTGTTATCCGTAAATCCAGTGAACTTTTGACATATCCTGTTGCCTGGGTGAGGCAAGACATCCATTCAGTTACTAATGGGGAAAAGTTGAGGCACAGTATCATTTGTTTTACTGATGTAAATGTCGCACAGAGCTATATTTTGTGAATGGATGATAGATCTAATGAAAGCATTATCCGTTAGCCACAATGCTGAAGTATAATGAAATGAAACATTTTGAGGTGTTTAAGTACTCAAAAACACAGGTAGGGGCTAATAAAAACCCTTTTAAGCACTACTGGCACAGTTATGCACTAATGTTTTAAAAATCTGTTCGGTCAACTAATTCTCTATGGAGATGACAGAAATGGAACCTTTTTTTCTTTCAATACTAAATAAAATAGTATATTCTGAGAATGCTGAATCATGCAATATGCAAGTAAGCAAAACTCTGGATTTTTTTTTCCTGTGGGGAAATTCAAATTGTAAAATTCTAACTTAATGTGGAAATCTGGCAATTTCAGTGAGGCATTAGTTGGGAAAGTTTTTTAGGTCAGCCTGGGTTTTCAGATAAGGAAGGAATGAGTAACACCGTCTCTGAGTAGCTAATGCCCTTGTGACTATGGGATGTTAAGAGAGCAAACTCAGCCTTATATATCTTATTTAATCAAAGAATATATAACTTCATCAGAGCTGGCTTCAACTTTCAAGTAGAAATAAACCACTTCTATTACTGGAAATTATTAGATACTCATATTACAGCAAAAAATAGAAGGTTTTTTTTTTCCATGCTGAGTTCACAGCTGAAGAAAGAGAACAAAAGGAAGAAAAAAATGAAAAAGACAGAAGAAGAAGAAAAAGCAACACCGTTCCCCTCACCGCCCAGTATTTATAGGTAAATCTTCTTTTTACTTTTAATAAAATGCAAGCCCAATCTTAATTTGTACTTAATTTGTACCAGTTCTTTTCCCAAGGGCAGGCTGTAACCAAGAGGAGAAGCTGGAATCACAAACTCTGAAGTCATCTGGGGGATTGAAATACTGAGTGAGGCGACACTTTGCTGCTGTGGCACCCAATGTCAGCTGAAGGGCTGGGCATGCAAGGCATATGTATTAAACAACCTTATTCAGAGGCTACCCAGGACTTTGTGTGGCACAGGCTCATAAAAGGGCTCTGGGAACAGGCATACATCGACACTTCAATTTTATACCCAGTCACTGGTGTTCAGGAAAAATAACAGCAGCCTAGGCCAAGTTTGAATAAAGCTAACACACTTGAATTTGGCTAATATACTGATACAGACCCAAACTAGTGCACAACTAAGCTGCTTGGAAGGAAGTAGAATGGTTTCTTTTGTCAGCAGCACCTGCATCTACCCGAAGGGCACTAACATCAACTATCATCATGGCCACACTGAGGAGACATAATCTAAGTCATCTGGAAGAGGAGCATTACCTAATGAAGGGGTGGGAATCACTCCCCTTTGATCTGGTTTCAAGCAAACCTCCCAATAAATGGGAGGGCTGTCTCTGCACACCAGCTCTCACAACCCTTCCTCAGAGAACTGTTTCTGATGTACAGAGACGTTTACAAGACATCTGAATTGAAGGGCATCACGTTCCACTGACTATATGGACTATATGAACCCATGGTCCCACAGCCAAGGACATCCATCAATATTTGCAACCCCATCCCCTGCACGTGTAAACCCAGCTATCTGAGTAAGAGAGGTATCAAGAGCAAATGTTTTCAGAGATTTAAGAGAAGATATCTGGATGGTCTAAAGTCTGGTTTCTGTCTTGACTCCAGAACAGGCATTGTTGAAATAATCCTTGAGATGACCCCAGTTGTCAAAAATCAAATAGGATTTGTGAAGTGCTTTGGGATCATTCTAGAGGAAAGGTGCTGTAGAAATATAAGGTATTATTATTATTACTATAATAAGACAAGCTCCCCATGTCCCTTGGCGATAATGCAGCTCACTGGTAGGGATAAACTATGGAGCCAACATGAACCAGATTATTGCCTCATAAAATGGGACACCTGCCCTATTATCCCTTAAATAATAAGTACATAAAACAAATTTGACTGTAATAATAAAACATAATGGTGAAATATTTATGGGTAATTTTTCAATGCAGCATGCAAGGATTAAGCCATGCAATTTCTGTTGGCTTTTACAAGAGTTGCACTGTTAAATCCTCCCCATGAGGTCCAACAGAAACCAACCTGTAATCTGTCTGTAAGTCTGCATACTGTATGGTAAAATTAGATGGAGATTTTAAAATATGATGAACAATCACAGATTCCACCCTCGCACTTAACCTCCAGTAGTCAGAAAGGTAAGATGAACTTCAAGAAATCCACTCAGGAACGTGCTCATTAATAAGGAAAACTTTCTACCGAGTTCCATACTTAAAGGTATATGCAGATAATTCAGTTGTGCAGGTATTAACAAGTGCAAAGGGTTAATTAAGCCAACTTGCAAACTTGCTTGCTGGGACTACATTCAATCACAGCAGTGACTAAAGAAACACAATTGAAATGTACAATGAAAATTGGTCTTAGATCTCAGTTTGCAGACAAACAGTACTGAGTTCCTAATACAAACAATAGCTAGGACTTAATATGACAAACTAACAAATAATATGAAGAATTACTTAAAGGATATCATCAGCTTACATTTTTTACATCTCAAAATTTCTCACTTACCTCTCACCTTTTCTAAATTCTTGTAACTGAAAAAGCCACAGGGAGGAAAAAAAAATATCACATTTTCTGATTGTTCACTTGGCAGAACACTGCAGATAAACAGGTTTCATAATTTCTTTCGTACAGTTATTTCCATATTCATTTCCCTACTCTTTGGGTTGACTTCTGATAGAGCAGCAGAGAAGAAAAAATAATTTTTAAATAAGAAAGTGTATTTCAAAGTAAGAAAATTTGTTAAAGGCATCTGAGGCAGCAGAACCTCTAACCTGTGAGTACTTTCAATATACTTTAGATTTTAAGTTGTCAGGGTCACGTTCTCAGTTTTTGAAAAGCACTCACGTCTGGCTCCTGAGACAGAACCTGATTTAGTCTTTTATAGTCACATAGTACATGCTCTAATTAACCCAACTCAATTTTTGAGAGCAGTCCCGATGTCTAATAGCCATGATGCAATATTTAGCAGATTATATTGCTTATTATTTTATAAGAAACCAGATAAAAACAAAGAGACTATCTGAATTGCACCTTTCTTTAGCGCTGTCTTCCAAATAATTGGATTATTTTGATTTGCCTTTTTTTTTTAAAAAAAAAAGCAGCGAGATAAGGTTATTTAAAGTCTGGCTCGTTTGCTGGTTTCATATCGCTGGTGTTTTTCCAAGTAAGAGGAAAGACCTAATGTTTTCCATATATGTTCCTATACACTCGTGCAGTGTAGCCTGTAGCCTGCAAGCTCTGCAGTCACAACCCCCCGAACACGGACCCTTCTGTACCCCCCAATTTCAGTTCCCACATGTTGCACTCTTGCATCACTACCATCGCTGCCGTACCGCTACCGCAGCCATTGCCTGCGCCAGTTATGAGCATTTTGGCCTGTGTATTTTCAATATACCTGACTCTAACACAAAGTTTTTTGCCAGCAGAGCCAACACAGATACACACGCGATGCGTGTGCGTGTGTGCATGTGCGTGAAAATCTATCCATGCCTTTCTTTCTTAGTGCTCTACCTCGCTGCTTGAAGAGTTTCTGTGTTTTCTCTTTGTATCATTCTGGCTCCGAGTACTAAAAGCCACATCCTGTTATGTTTGGTTGCTAGGTGGAGAAATGTTATCATGGGCTTCAGCAATAATTTATCCATAGAGCTAGAGGAGCTGTCATGTACTTCTGACAGTGAGCTGCAGCACTTTATCAGCTTGCCTGTAAATCAACCGTGTGTGGGTGAAGATGCCAGCAATGTTTGATCTCTCTCAGACACTCTAATAATCTGCTTTTGTCTGATTGATTCCTTCACATCACCAAGCACATTGCAACCGAGAGTGGAGTGCCCTCTGTTTATCTCCGTTGGTCATCTGCTTGAGGGCAACAGGGCAGAAAATGCTGTTCTCGCTGAGATGTAAGAGTTTTTTGGAATTAGGGGCTTTACATCATATCCTGGAGCAGGTTTAGTCCAGTAAATCAATGATAGCAGAATTGAATGCACCATAAATACCTCAAACCGTATCTCTTACAAGAATGTAAGAGTAATTCATAGAAACAGGAAAGGTAACTTTGCTGGGAAGAATTACGACCCCTACAAGCTCACGACATACAGGTCTTTTACGGCCTGTGTTTACATCTACCCTCTTGAACTTTGGGAAGAAATGCACTGCTCACTGGCATTTGGTTCCAGGCAGTACAGAGATAATACTGAGCTGAGCAGGACGCTGTCAGAATTGATCACTGCCTCTCAATCTAAAACCCAACTTTTTCTAAATTTCTGTCAAATTCTGTTTCTTGCAGGAGAAGCCAATGCACCATGTCATGCTCTGCACCGCAGTAAAGTGGAGCACAGCGCCTGGTGGTGTGCAATGCCTTGCTGCCAAAAATATACATAAAAATATGCAGCCGAAGCCCCTCTAGGAGGAGGGAGGCACGTTTGCCCATTCCAATGGATAAATAGATCTGACTTTGTTTTATTTTGTACATTATACTGTTCCCACAGTTGAAAATCAAGAGCTTATTATCACGTGCAGCCTGGCAGCAGCTCGTTGTGCGGTGACCTGGGATCAGCGGCAGACTTGGGATTCCTGACCTCTCTGAAAGCTGAGGTCAGAAGATATTGTGGATGTGATTGACTAAATCCCATCGGGGGAGGCATTTGGTTGTAGCGTCCCCTCTCTGGGTCACAGTGGGATGGCACAGGCAGCAGGATATTTGGGGAATGCACTGATTCCAACCCCGTATACTAAGGGGAAAGCATGGTGTTTCATAGCACTGCTGAATGCTAAAAAAGGGTGAAAATTCACACTGCATAATGTATTTGTAATTGTGCTTGAGGCAACGAGACGAGAGAAATTCATGAAACAAATCTGGCATTGGGTGTAGGCCTCTATGGATGCAGGAGGAGCAGTTACATCTCCTCCAGATTTATTGCATTGAGTAGTAGAGCTTCAAGACAGAGTGGATCCACTGCGTCTTCCTTGGCCCATCACAGGGATTTCCCCAAACAATTATATAAATTGTTACGGAGACTAGTTTCATGGTGAGAAGGCAGTCCCTTACTGTTCCCCAGCTGGCTGACCACATAGGCAACACCTTTTATGTGCAGCAGAGGGACCTGTACTGCTTCTTCACATTTAATAACCCTTGCAGTGAAAGCTAGACTTTCATTCACAAGAGAATGCACACATCATAGAAGCAAGAAAAGTGATAAAAGCAAGGAGACCTGAAGTTACAGCATGTAGCAGGGCGTATTCTCTATTCTTTCACCAACAGGCATCATTAAATGACATTGACTTTTACTGAGTATTAGAAAACACACACTGTTGCTTCCTCTAAGACCTTAAATTGGCATCCTTACAGCATTACGGCATTTGGAATACGATGTGCATATACAGACAGACATAATTACGTGTATAGACAGATGCAACACCGGAGACCTCATGGCTCTTATACATACAGTACATTAGAAAAACACAGACAAATTATGAGGATTTTAAATTCAGAGCTGTATTCTAGTTCGGATACAGCTACTTCACCTCTTATTTAGGCCACTTACCTGTTAGCAATAGATCTGTAATACCCAATTTTTCTAGGAAGCAGAGCCAGAACCCTACTGAATGGCTTAAATCGTCATGAAACCTCCACTGAAAGGCCCCAATTCTGACTTAACTTATGCTGATTTGGTGATGGTAGTTGCCTGTGAAGTCTGTTTTCGGACTGGATTTGGCACAAATAACTGAAGTCTAAATTCTCAGTGATCTTAAACATACTCACATTCTAAACTGCTCTTCAGCTTTATATTGCAAATTATTTAAAATAAGCCTACTATTATGTCTCAAATGCTACTCATTTCTACTATTGCAATGCTATTCTTTTTAGGGACTGGCACTTTCTAAGTTTCTAAGTTTCTAAGAAATAAAAAAAAAAGAAAGAGAAAATGACAAAAAAAGAAGAAGAGAACTTGAAAAGAGGAAAATGAAGCATGTCTAAGAAAACTACACTTCCAATAACATCAAGTTATTCTCAAGGGAGATGTATAAGTAGAAGATATTACATGGCTGAACAGTAAATATCACATTTCTTTTTACAAGCATGTTTCTGCATTTTATTATATCTTGACTGGCAGATCCATAAATTTTGAATATCCAGTCTAAGAAAGGACAAGCTCAGGATCTACAGACTATATTCTCCATGTCTCTGTGGCATTTTGTTATTCCATAACAGATTGATCAATCAGTGAACTAAGTCCATATCCAGAAAATTTAATATGTATATTCACAAGCAAATGAAATAAATTAATAAATACTTACCTACATTTAGGAATTTAATTCTAGAAAAATAATTAGTAGTAGTTAATTTAGGTTAATAATTACCGTGCAAGTTGTTTGATTCTTAGGCTCAAGAGATCTGCATTAAAGTTCTCTCTAAAATAGATTTTCTGGGAAAATAGTTCCAGAAAAGTTATTCCAATGAGCAGCTGCAGATTTTCTGCTCTCGAGTACTCTCCATTGACTAACTTTGCTGCCTGCCTGTAGGCTCACCGCAGGGCAGAAGACTGACCAAGGGCCATATCTGCCCTTTAGCTTGGCAACACAAAGAATCAGCCCCCTCTGTGGAGAGCTGCTGTATTTACGGTGCTCGGCAGCACCCCACTTCCATGCTGCATCGATGCACCCTGCTTCTGTCACCCTCTATAGTATGGCATCCTTTTTGCTGTCTTTATGACTCTGTCGTGAGGTCCAGTGCTCCTTTAGGAAAGATAAGAAATACTGAAAACTAACCACCATCAGTGATTCTGTACATCTAGGGCTAAATAACTCCAAGTGCTCTTCCTGCCACCCAGTTTCCACATGGCATTTAGGGGCATATACTTAGGGGTGTGTAAGTAGATGCAGCCCCAGAAGTTACAGAAAGAAACTACTTGGGTAACACTGGATTATCTGACCTTCATATAAAGTATTTTGCTGCTGCTGTCAGCCAGCAATATGTTATTTCCTGAAGTATAATCCCAGTAAGTAGTATTTCTGGATCATCTACCAAAGTGTTGGCCAATGTTGAGTGATTGATTGAGGTTATGACATGACTTTTAGAGACAGCACTTTCAGGACAAATACAAACACATGGGACTTGCTTGTTATTTTGTGGTAAAGAAAAACACTTGGAGATGGGAAGCAGAATTTCCGGCAGCTGGGAGACTTCAGTAATTTGACATTAGACTACATTTTTTGATGGCAGAAGACAGGTCTGATGAAATCTGACATGCAGTTTACAATTATAATTGATATCACCAGTGTGTTAAAGTGAAAAACCTCACTAACTCGTTGATGTAATTTCATTTATTACAGTTTTATTTTGCCCCAGTTAAGTACCCTTGTGCTTAAAGGAATAGTTTTCTCTGGTACAAACTACAAGGGTAAAACAACATGACTGAATGTTGGCTGCCTTTGAGAATATTTTTATTTAGACCTGGCCAAACTGGGTCTACCTTGCTGTCACATATTAAAATTGTAGTAAAAGGTTATGTGTAGCCAGGAACACCATCAAGATGACAAGTTTGGAGCAGGGAAGGAAACATCTTACTTTCCAAATGCTGTTTGCAATAGAGTTATTTCATTCTTCAGGGGTAAATCAGAGACCTGCATGTCAGCAGCATGTCTCAGCTGTAAATTCCGGTGTGAATAATTTCCCACATACTAAGCCTAGTATTTTACATTGCTGATCTTAAAGTCGTTGTAAAGAAAGGATTTTCTTTACAAATTGAGAGTATTCTAGTAAAGTCATATATTGGTTAGGCACTTAAACATACTATAAAGCATACGGGGTGAACAAGACCCCTGAGAATGGGGCCAAAACCAGTACCATGATGGAAGAGCAGAAGCCTAAGTCTAGCCAATGATGAAAAAATAAAGACATGGGTGGGTCTTGAACCCTGCCCTTAAGAATCCTGGTCTCTGCCTGCTCAGGACCCACTGTCCCAAACTGTCTTAAGTTCTTCCTTTTAAAGCTGGGTAACAGCATTGATGCACACTCATATTACAGGGCAGGCACAATCAGGTGGAGGTTGGGGATCCAGGTTTAATTCCCTGCTGTTGGAAAGTGCTGTTACAGTCAGAATCAGTAACTGACTTAGAAAGAAAAAGCGATTTTCATCTGAAGTCCCTCTTGACTATAAAAGGGGGAGATAGGGACGGAAGAAAGCAAGCATATGGTCAAAGAAAGCATGCACCTTTCTTTTTATCCCAACGATTATTGCCAAAGATGATTTGACATTTCACAGTAGAGAGCCACTGGATAAAACAAAGTTCTTGAAGGAGTGACCCAAAACCCTCAGAAGCTCCCTTTCCAAGGTGTGCAACCTGCCTGTGAAGCGCCTGGTAAGGCTCTTTCTAGCTTTGTACATCTCAAGGGTTTCTTTTCTGCACGGCAGCACAACTTCATCAGGAAAACCAAAAGTTGTTTTGATGCAAAATAACCTGAAGTTTGAGGGGGAAGAGCATACTTCTACAGGGAAGGACTGGTGCATTTCAGCTCCTTATGTCAAAGTTGCTCAAGTCAGGTCTGCTGCTTGCCAGACAATTATTCTAAGGAGGAATTATTGTGTAAAAGGAGGAGATCTTCCTGCCTCCTCCTATGTTTTAAAAGAGGGCACGTGGTGCTGGTGTATTTTCTAAAGGAGAACATGTTAGCAAGAGATACAAACATCTGAAACAAGTCCCTCAAAGGGGGACCTGCTTACCAGTCACCGTCACATTTATCTGCAAGGTGAACGTTGATCTGCTGATCCCTGTCAAAATGGGGTTTCTTCTTTATCAGCCCCAAAACAGACCCAAACTGCAGAGTTTGGGAAGGGAATGTAGGATATGTGTGCTTGGCAGAGCAGGAGTTACCAGGATTTTAATGACTGAATTCCCCATTTATCTGGACAAGGGCTACACGGTGCTGATTTTCAGGAGTGCAAAAATATTTACAACTGACATATCTCAGTAGATCAAAGGAAGCTGTTACTGCTTAGCATTGCTGGCCTGTGATCTGCATTAATGTCTGTGCTCTTTCCAGATTTATCTTAAATGTTAATGAAAACACTGAATTTGCCCCAAAGCACCAGAAATTTGGAGAAGAAAGTAGGATGAAATTTTCCAGCAGTATCACTGGATCTCTTAATGCAGATATGAGACAGGCAGGTGGTGGGTTACAAACCATAATGAACTGACACCTTTTCTTCACAGAAGGTGACGCAAAGGTACACCAAAGTGCTGCAGCTGAACCTATTTTAGATTGTAAAAGTGCAAACGAACAGGCAAATCCTTACAGCTGTGTGGATGCTACAGAAAGTGTTTATCTCTTAATATGCAAGCACAAAGCTATTGCTACCCTTGCTTCTACCCTCAGCAAGTCCCCTATTTGAACACACAAACTGAAGCAAAGCCACCCCAACCGGCGAGTCTGCAGCCCTGACCACAGTGGCCCACTGTCCCCTCCCTCCCTGTGGTACAAGGTGCATCGGTGCTGGTATCTAACAGACCAGTGTGGTACCTGACCTGGTGAAAATATCAAGTGTTTGAGTACCCATTTCTGAGCATAGATTTAAAAAAAAAAAAAAGGAAAAAATATTTATCTAATCAATACAGAAAATCTAATGAGAGATATTCCACAAACAGAAATTAGCATCTAACGACTCATTTCTTATTGTCTGTCCAGCTCTTAACATGCTCCCATAACAGAGAGGACATCCCAGGATTCATCATAAGAGCCTGAGACCACGCTCTAATGTAATGCAAGGCAGAAGTGTGGCAGCTTTTACTGATTCTTGAGATCTAGGTGTGCAAAATAAGTCAGTGACAGACAAGGCATCAAGGACTGAGAAAAGAGAATTTCATTTCAGCAGGAGGTATTCTCAGTGAAAATGAAAGCTGTTCTTCTAGATGTGGTATTAGAGATACAGAGAAACTGTAAATTGAGTATTTCGATACCTATCCACCCCTAATTTTAAGCAGTTTTAAAAAATGAAATAAAGAAAAATGAAGGAAAGCTCTTTTGTTGTATTCTGAACAATCAAACACCAGGGGACTGGATGGCTTAGGGAACTGTTAATGGGATACAGAGTATTTCAAGGTCACTGGTTCAACTCTAGCTCAGGTTAGTAGTAATTGGAAGTCATTATTACTTGATGGCTGTTCAGTAGTTTAAGTGACATGGGTTGGTGGTCTTAATGTAGCATTGAGTGAACACCTGTCTATACTACACTCACAAAACCCGACTCTTTATAGATGTCAATTTAGTACTTTTCATCAGGAATAAATTTAAAGATAAAATTTAAAATAAATAAATCCAAATAATTTACAAAGAATCCATGTCAAAAGCTTTTTCAAATACGTCATTGGTACCTCAAAATTTGCATTAGCCTGTAAGGCCCCCAATGTGGGTTAGACATTACCCAAGAGTCTTTCTCTTCTCTTTGGTACCGGAGGCAACCGCAGTTGAAATGCCTTATTATGAAACAAGGCTGGAACATAAAAGGCTAATTAATGAATTAGATCTTGCATTGGTCAATCCACTCACAGATATGCTAACCTTTCAGGCACAGGGCAAAATCACAGTCATGAGTATAGGAAAGAATGAATGATTACACTATGTTAATTTAGAGAAAAAGTGTTGTGTAATGTGTTTGGGATTTATGATAATTCAGTAATAAAAACAGACTTTGGGCTAAACTGCATGGTTTGAATTTTATTCACTATATTATGACAAAAATCTTGGCTAGAGAGATGTAGTCTGTAAAATTTAAATAATTTCATTGATTTTAAAATTCTTTCAACTCCCCCTGAAAATCTTACTATGTCTCTCTGGATTTTGTGATTCTGCTTCCATGAATAAACTTATTCATACTTTGCACTTAGTCAGACTTTGATTGTGGTCAACCCTATGTAAAGCTAAAATAGTTTTGCTCATGTAATCCCAATTACTCTCAATACTTAATTGGTATTAATTTATTTAATCTGAGCTATTGCTGAAGAAAATGATTAAAGTGATTTCTTCATAATAGGGTTCCAAATGGACAAAGTATTTCAAATTATCTGCTGAAAATCCCTTCTCGTGAGTAATGTTTACCATTCCCTTCACATACAATTATTCCTCTCAGTATTAATCAGACAATTTTTCAAAGGTGTAGTCATGAAATTGGACTGGCTCCATGCCTAATCCAATATATGTTGTTCAGTAAACATATATCCGAAGATATATGTTCACCCGGCAACTGAATTTCAGTAGAATGACATAGTTGTATATGGAGTCCAGCTATACAAACAGATATTTTCTTGATGGAGAACTCAATTGCTATGCAAGCTATTTTTAGTTTTTTGCTTAACATGTTTTGGGTGAAAAAACAAACTGGAGGTATTTTCCCAAGTAATTCTGTATTATACACGCCATGTTTGGGATATGTCAGTGACCCAGGGCTTTAAATAAAAACATTAGGCACCATTTTACTGTTTCATATTGCATTTCTTAGGTAAAAACATCTCTGCAAAGTCATACTAAGTAACACCAATCTACTCCAGCAGCAACTGTCGCTGAGAAAACTTCCGTAAAGGCACGGGAGTAAAGGATTCATTCATCAGGAACTGAAAAATCAGAAATTTAGGGTGTGCAAAGGATAATATGCAATAACTCTGCTAAGACAATTATTCTACATTTAAATGTAAAGTGGAATAAATTTTGAATTCACATTAGCAGCAGTTCTGTGTTCTGTAACACCTGATGCTTCCTTGTCTTACTCAGCTCAGGTAGACTGGAAATACATTAACTTCCTTTTGTAAGATTTTCAAGTTATATTGCAAACTAAAAAGCCAAAACTAATCCATAGGGTGGTATTGCTAATACAAGTTTCTACCAGGAAGACTTTTAAACCAGAGATTTGTACATATAAGCTTTTCATGAGCATCTGGTCTTGTGAATGCACGTCTGAGCAGACCCCAGCTCTGCACGCCTCGAGACTACAGGAAAAACCTAGAGACTTATCACAGCAGCAAAGCCTTGTGTGGCCTGAGACATTATTGCAATAAGAGCAAGTGAAGCAGCTCGGGAGAAATGTTTATCAGTTTGAAAATAGAATGAAATAAAATTCTTTCTGCTTAGTGATGTGCAGTCCTTTCCCAGCAGGGCACTCTGGAGGGACTTGTGGGATCATACACATGATCAAGAGCTTGCAGGATCAGGTCCAACACCACTCCACTTTCGAGATACAGCCCTACATCACATAGACAGTTTTATCAAAACATATTCTGACTATTTATGTGTTTATAAAATGCAGTACATGCTTTTATAACTTACACTTAACAATCAAGTAGCTGATGCATCTGTTTTTTTTCTTCCCCCTCACTCCTGCATTTTGAAATATTATTTTGCTCTTAATTTTCAGCCTCCTCCGCCTCCTCCTTTCTCTCTCTTGTTTTTTTTATTTTTGTTGGTGACCACAACTGTAGTTTCAGTAAATAAAGCTAGTGCTTGATAATGTGGAACGGCCAGGAGCTTAACTCTGCCCTTGGAGATCGCTTACATCAAACCAGCGATCAAAAAGTGGTGCAGATAAAATTTGTCATCAGGGATTTCCTACAAAAGAATTACAGTGGAGAAATAGCCTGATCGATACTATGGATTTTCACTGCAGGGGCTGATAGTCCAATTGCTGTGAAACACTCACACAGATAAAAGGGCATGGCTGCCACTTTGTTACAGACTGCTGACTCAGCGCAAAGCCTGTCAGGTATTTATAGGCCAAAGTGATACAGAATTATCACCTTGCAGTGCCCAGCTCTTGTTAGTTCTAAGATTGCCTCCCTTTATGGGATTGCTAAATGCAGGTGAATGGAAAAATGATGGCTAACAGCTGTCAAAATGCAACAGAATGAAGTACTTAAATCTTTTTTTATCCATTAAAAGGGTAACAACCAAACATATATCATAGTGCAGACGTTGTAATGATATTTGGGGCCAGTAAACTAGGGGTTATAAACAATGTACATCTGATCAAAATGGTAAGGAAAATACAAAAGGGAAAAAAAGCAATAATAAAAATTCTTCTTGTTACTTTACAGTATGTGGCTTGGCATTTACTTTGTTGCTTTTTGCAGAGATCTCCAGGCCCCTTATCAAGGCTTCTAAGACCAGCCTGCCAGCTCCATCAATACCATGATAATTTTATACCCCATATACTGCAGGGAAAACTACTTTAAGGAGTCATTGGGACGATTCCAGGAACCCTTCTTCATTGTTCTAAGCCAGTATTTTACACCCTCACCAAGATGAAATGCTGATAGATACCTAATATTAACCAACAGCATTTAGGGCTCATTGACTTCAAGGACCGTTTCACACACAGACACTTATAGGACCAGACCATGATGAAGGCAAAAGAAATACACTCATCTTTTGGTCCAACAGGTAGCATAAAGCATCTCTGTCCTGGTGTACAGTCTGTGATTGACTGTTCTCAGCTGTGAGTTATTTTGCTGCTAGTTCTAGCCTGAATACATTTCTTAGTGGCAGTAACGAAGGGGGCAGACACTACCTTTCCTCTTATCACTCTGTATAGTACAACATTTATTTGTTTTTGGAGATCGTATACAATGAGAGATTGGTTTTGACTGCATAAGGATAATATTTGGAAGGTCATACAAAAAGCCGTAGAGCCTAGTAATATAAAAAGAGACAGGATGTTTGATTACGAGGATCTGCACAGACTTTGGCTTATCCATAGCCTCCTAGGTGTATTTTTCATATAGGAATTTGTGATGGACTCCATAAGAAGGTTTGGGCAGCTCAAAACCAGCTTGAGAAATAGTGCAATTATGTTTTCACATATACTTACCAGGGACAGAGCTGAGTTGGGCTTTAGTACCTATGGTTTTTTAATGCTGTAACAGGACTTAGAAACATACATTAGAAATCTGTTTTGTTAGATAATGAATAACAGCACAGTCCATCTCCTAGAAAACTTAACATCAAGTTAAATCACTTTTTTTCTAATGTTGCCTTGCAAAATCATGACATCCTCAGCATATCACCTACTGTTGTATCACCGCACTCATCATTTTGAGGATATTTCTTTTACTTGTAAATAAACAACATGTGCTGGTGTGTAGGCAAACTGAAGTTTACCCTTTCAGCACTCAGAATATGGATGGTTTTAAATTTATGTAGGGAAGTGAACACCAATTTCCAAAGGGGGGGTGGGTGTGGGTGAAGAGGAGGCAGCATTTGATTCTTATAACTTAGGCTCACCTTCAGTTAAACAAAGTTTCGAGTACGGACAGATTGTAAGAGCCAAACTATATTTGGTGAAATATGATGAAATCAAAGATTGACTATTCCTAAAGCATGGCTGGAGTGGCATCTGATCTAACACAAGCCCAGGGGAGTGACATGGAGCAAAATGAACACAGCTGGCTGGGTGCCTGCATCCAGATTCATCTCACCTGAAAGGTGTCCAGGCTAAGTTAGTCATCTAGACCCTCCTTGACAGCTGATGGAAATAGATTGGTGCATGAAAGAAGGAGGAAGCTCTGGACTATACTTATGATAGCAATGAGGAAATACAGATCTGTATCTCTTCTCATCCTCTGCCTTGAGAGGGTACCTAAAAGGCTCTGTTAGTTAGGTGAGATGAGTCATCCCTGTTGCTTAGAAGAGGTTAATAGATCCATCATGAATAATGCTTGGAAGATCTCATTTTTGTTGGCTTTTTTTTTTTTCCTGCATTAATATTAGTTTTAAAACCATCTCAGGTGTTTTGGAGAAACACAAATAGGAGGATTAAAAAGCTGAAATTTTTTAAATGTCTTTAGAAGGTCATGACCAGGAGTAGCTGAAGTTCAGAGGAGTTTATGTACCTAATGCTTTAGTCTTCATTTAATAACAGAGCTTTAAACTAAAGGAAGAAATATTGCATAAAGACCAAGAACTATATTATTCAAAATGGCACAAAGAGTCTGGACTTAGGTATTATTGGAAGAAGTTTTTCATTGAGTTTAACCATTATGGTGAACTGCAGAAGCTTTGGAGTGAAAATACACGAAGTTTAAATTAAAATACTAAAATACAATGTGAAGTATTAATTTAAACAATAATAATTTGATTGCCTGTAAGAAATGTTGCAGGTTTCTAAATCAACATCTTTCCTAACCAGTAGAGAAGCCCCACCTTTCTCCATGCTCCATAGGGAAATTACCTTAGCACTTGTCTGAACTGCCTGGTGCTGGTAGAATCATAGCTGCTCTCATCGCAGTGTTGTTGGATGGAAGTTTACTGTCACTAGCAATAAGCAGTAGATAAAAGGAGGGAGGGGGAGGATAAGAAAACAAAAGGGAAAAATAGAAGCTAAAAAATTCACAAGAGGTGAAAAAAAGGGGGGGAAAAAAAGGAGATATACATAAACTAGTTGTTTTTGTCTTTCTAGTTGCTATGATGTGCACAAAGGAAATAGACTGAATAAAATCACATCTCAGGAACACCAACATAAATTCCCCCTTGCTTTGACAAGTACGTAATTTTGTGCAGTGATGCTCTTCACGTCTGGAGAGTTATGAGGCAATTTCATTCCCATCTGACAAATTTACAAAGAAACATTAGAGAGAAGGGATTAGAAAAGCGAGAAATCTTTATAGACTTTTTCCTCAGGCTGTATTTTCCTTCCATCTTTTGGCTCTTCCTTGAGGAATATGTATGAGTGACTCATTCTGTATGAACGCCATAACCGAAACACTTAGCAGATAAGCATAACATGAAATGTGCTTTAAATCAACTAATTGTATTTACATTATCTGGGAGGGCTGATCCTGATTGGCTAAAGTTTGTAAAAATTTGCTATTGTGCATTTTCAAGATAACAATTTAAAACTGGGGGGAAAAAAAGGTAAAATATTAGCTACATAACTTTGCAGAAAAGTCCATGTCAGAAAAATTATTTGCTTTTGCAAAGCACTTCTCAGTTTAGAGCTCTGATTGACCTTTATGCCCCCCGTTATGGTCTCGTGAAGACCAATAATATTTTTTCATTTTACACTTTGGGAAACTGAGGTAGATTAGATGAGCTCCCACGTGCACGGAGAAAATAAATGTCACCAAAAAACAGGACAGGGAGGGACCAATTGGGCTGAGCCCACTCTTCTGCAAACAGCCTTTCCAGCATCGACCTCTGAAACTCGAGAGAACGCCCGCTCCATAAAGGAACCAGGTACTTGCCAGCACACATTAATGTACTTTATATTACTGAAAAAAACAAACGGAAGGATGAGACAAGGAGAGAGCAAGGTGGTGTTAACGCCTTGCTAACATCTGTGAAAGGCCAGGGAATTCCTTGGTTTTGTGGCTGCACCATTACAGCTTCTTTCTGCCAAAAAAGCCCATGAAAAACCCAGGCTGGCTCAGCCCTGTCTGCTGACAATGGACAATTCTGGCACAGATTATTCTAGAAATAAATGATAAAAAGAAATGCTGTAAACGGTTTGGTTTCTCCTGCAAGATTTTAAAAAAACAGAGAGGCATGGCTTGTTGTAGTTATACTGCTGAATATGTTTAAGCTGAGCAGTTATGTGGCTACCACAGGATATCAGTATTTCACTTGTATGTGTAATCACTATAATTTTTCTTTTTTCTTCATTTTTTAATATCAAAACATTGGCAACAATTGTTTGTTATTGGTGTTATGTCAAGGAACTTCCACTATGAATAACCTGGGCCCTGCTGGTCCAGACCTTTTGTTTCTGCGCAGTTTCGCTTGGGTCCCCTTTTAAGGTCACTTCAAGTGCTGGATGATGGTACTTCCCTCCTCCTTTTATTAATGAAAATTATATGACGGTGCTCGGAAGTTCCAAAACATATTCCTTTCTTGGCACAAAGATGAAATATAATAAAATGCAGATGCTTTCTGATACAGAGCACAGATGAAAATGTTTTATAACCACGACTTATGGAGAGAAGAAAGCACAGGGGACATGGTTCCTAGGGCCCTGGTTGAAAGCCCCAAAGCAATCACTGCAATATCTATAATATGACAGAAGAAAGTCGGGGGAAGGGTATTTATTATCTTTTTCATGGGACCCAGGTGGACCTCCTGGCAGCCATGTTTATGACTCAGGATCCATTTTAAAATAGTGAACCATAATAAATGGAAACTCACATGTGTAACTGTGCTGGATTTTAACATGTTTCAAGTTTTATTGTCTCTGCATTTGCAATCAGTTTTGCACGAAGCATAGCATTTCTTAATAACTTTCGACTCTGGTGTTTCACCCTTTGCATTTACTTCGTCTGACGTGTCCCCTTTCCCTCCTTGTGTTTTGACAACTACATGAGCTGGATAAAAAGTTCTGTTATGAGACTTTTGTTCCAATTAAGGAGTTAAAGGGAGACTTGAAAGCCATACCTCCTTTTCTAATTAATGGATGGCTGACAAAGGATGTATTTCCTATGCTTTCTTTAAAAAGAATGTTTAATAATTTACTTGTCTGGACAAGATATTCCCTTTGTGTTTCAGATAGATGTGGAAGCAGAAGTATTTGCTATTCCCTGTCCTGGATGCACAGTTTAGATATTCCTTTTTCCCTAAGCCAAGACACATTGGGCATACATCCTTTGAACTTAGAGAAAATTATCAGAAGTTTTTTTACAGTGGGACTGTTTCTTTGGTATTGACTAAACACATTGAAAATGGTCCCTAAAAAAAATACAAAAAAAAAAAAGAGTGGTGGGTCCAAGCCAAGAAGCCTGTAGTCTCAACTGCCTGTAACCTTCCAGAAGTTCAAAGACATTCGGCTAAAGGATTTTTGCTTGGGTCTGTTGTTGCTAGTAGAGATAGAAATTGTAAACCCAGCCCAAGATCTAAACTTTACATAGTTAATCAATTGTTTAGATCACAGCTTATGTCTGGTTGTGCAGCCTGTTCAGATGCGGTCCCAAGAGCACTGCTGCTTATCTGAACGTTTTCTTTGTTTAAGAGACAAAAATCTTGTGAGAAAAGACATTATTGCTAACATTTCTAATGTGCTCTGGCAAGAAGATGGCCACAAATACAGATAAATTACAAATATTTTGGCATTTTTGGCTTCAAACCAATCCAGAAATCACAAGTGCAGAAAAATACAAAAATGTACTTAACAGAAATGACAAACTCAGGTGAGTTTAAGGTCATTATTTATTCTAACCAAGTTGTTTCTATTATCAGCAAGAAACAATTTAACCGACTCACTCCCCTGAGCAACTATAGGACTTTCTCCAAAAGCCTGAGCAAATTACCCAATTACAGCTGCTCTTCATCCGCAGTGGAATTGCAAGCACGAAGACACCGGCCAAAGGCGTTCAGCATTTGGGGGAATTTGGCAATTCCTAAAGCTGGGCTTAAGAGAGCATAAAGCCACGCTTCCACCTTTCCCTTTGGCTGTGCTCGCAGACGCGGCATATGGTGCAGCCCTACATCTTCCTGCTCTGAGCAGCGTCTGGTCCCGCTATTCTGCAGATCATAATTTAACACTTCACACTGGAGAGCTCTCCACTCAGTCCCACAAAATAACATGCTAAATCAGGAAAGTTCACACCATCGTTTGCATAACAAATAATTTCCACAACTTCAAGGAATTCTTCTGAAAACATTTAAATCTCCTCCTAAATATTTCAGGTAGAGTTATCAAAAAGCTCATCTCTGTGGAGAACATCTTTGTAAGTGCTGCTGTGCTTAATGGGTTTGTACAACTCCTATGACTGCGTGAGTTCAGTTGACTGATAGCTGGGTGCATGCAACATATCTTAAAGAGATAATATATAACTTTTTCATGAGCACAATGTATGGCTAACATCTTCGAAAACTTAATGCGTGCCTAACTGAAAATGAGTAGATTGACATGAAGAAGGAAAGTGTATTTAAAAATCACTTCTGAAAAAATCTGAGAAAAAAATTCTTTAATTTTTTTTCTTTTCTGTATGTGTGAGACATCTAAGCCTAATCAATTTCCTAATAAAGGTAGTGGAAATAAAAAAAAATTTTTTTGAATAATTTTGATCATGATAACCCCAATTGTTTTGAAAGTAAATGATATTTGAAAGTCTATCCAAATGTACTTACAAATTCATAGGAATGCCATTAAAATACAGCTTTAATTAACATCCACTTTTATAAAGTGCTTCTAATATTGTGTAAACAAGCACGAGTTGAAAAGCTTATTTTTAACTTGTATCTGCATATGCAGTGTGATCATAGTGAGTTACAAAAACACCCAAATAGCACTGGGAAATGAATTTTCACAGTTTGTTTCTGGTTGAAGACACATCAAAGTACCTGTCTTTAATTTGAGTAGCTGTGAACAAAAGGTACTTGCCAGCTTGCTTAGCATCGTATTTATATGCTCATGTCAGTTCAGCCATGGGTGGAATACTGATGTGTCAATATTTGTTAGCCAAAATGATAGTAAGTAACTGACTTGAAATAACTTAAAACAATCAGAAGCAATTGTGCAGCATCGTATCAGGTTAAATCTGACCATGACATATTTTATCTCTTCAAAAAACAAAGCCAATTGGATGGCATGCTAAATAGTCCATGTTCAACATAGCAGAATTGCTGCAGGAGTCAGATCTGAGGCGAGGACGCCAGACTTCCACAGCCTCCATTAACATCACAGAGAGAAGCCAGGGAGAGCTCTGGTGGGGCTGTCTGGGGACAGATAACCCAGAGTTGTATCCATCCAGCTTAGGTTTAAATTTAGAATGGAAAGCAACATACGAAACCCCTCAAAACTCAGTTTTAATAGTTGAGATCCTAAAGGTTATGACTTATTTTTCAACCATCTAGATGACTGCTGAGATCACCTCAGTTTGACTTGTAACATCTTGCTTTCAGTACCTGAACCTAACCCAAACTTTTACAAAATAGATGTTATTTGTTGTGGTATCAAATTAATCTGGCATTGGAGGCACAATCTGTTGAATGATGTAGGATAAAACAAAGAAACTAGGATTTAGAGAAAGAACCTCCTTCCCTTCTCCCTCATCTTGTTATCTACATAATTTTTGAATTTGGCCATCTCTCTTGTATTCCAGATGACTACCAAAGACTACATTCCCCTTACAGAGCTTGGCCTAGTATTCTATTAGACATGTAATCACTTTGTTTACAGCACCAGGTTAACATTACTGAAAGAGAAAGAAAATTTACCCTATAACTGTTTTAAATGACTCACAAAATATTCTGCATTTCATTACTATGCTGGAGAAGAAGCAGTAGTGGGGAGTTATCATCCCCACTGGAACACATCCAGGGAACGTCACAGAAACCTATTTGCCAAGATCCCTACAACACTGAATGTTGTTTTTTGGGTTCAGCTGAGTTCATGCAGGGACTCTGAATACCTAAGTCTCTAAAGCTCTATAAATAAAAAGAGGGTTTTCCTAAATTTCCCTCCCTTCCCAGATGTCACTGTCACATCCTGAGCTATACTGATATAGAAAGAAGGGACTACTGAAGGATCAAGATCCACAGACATCCCTAACAGATCTTTAATCCAGAAGACCCACAAAGCATCTGCTCTACACCTGCTATAAACTCTGGGCTGCAAAATACATATCAATAACGAGCATCAATAAATGACAGAAAGAAGCAAACTGTTAGATACCACAAGGACAAAGCAGTAGAGTTCAGGGCAGTTCACAAGTCTTGAATCCTATAAGAACAGCAGGGGACTTATTACGGGAAATCTTTACCCTTAAGACATATATTGTTTTAAAATTAAAAGCCTTTTTTTTTTTTTTTTTTTTGCTCCTCTTCTTTAAAGAAAGAAATCCTTGAACTGGTCACTTTTATCGCTTTCTGGAAACAGTTATTCATGCCCATATGCACTTAAGATGGTGGTAATAGTAATAACACAGTGGTTGTGATGCTCCAAAGATACGAGAAATCTGCACTTTGTAGGTGGAGGTAATGCCTTTTATTAGATCAACTGATTAGACTGCAAAAAGACAGGCAAACTTTCAGAAAGAGAAGCCATTGCTCAGACTTTAAATGTAATAGACATTTTGAATACACTATTATAAAATCTCAATATGATGCTTTAAAGCACTGCTTGTTCCTAAGATCACTCAAGGACTCCTTCAGAAGCTGCAAGTCTTCAAAAGTGATCCAGGAAATGCTAAAGTACTCTGTACTTTTCAAAGGCTGAAAAAAAAAAATCTCCCCGTTGTGAAAGAACAATAGGAAATTATATTGCTGCTTTTTTTTGGCTGAAACCTTCCAAGTTACGTGTTTGGATGACTACCCTTCTCCATTTTAAAGGGTAACGTTTACTGAACATTTACAAAGAAAGAGCAGTCTGCTGAGAGTGAGGTCTGCTTTTGTGAAATGTTGAAATACACAGTATCAAGAATTGTTCAAATAATTAATGTCAGGAAGAATGGCTCACAAGTATATTAGAAGTTCAACGTTCACAAATGGTCCTAAGAAATGTCTGAGATGCAGGCCAGGAATTTAAAGGTGGAAGGAAGAATGCTTAGCATTTCTCTGATTTTGAGCAAGCCTAGTCCCTACAGTAATAAAATTACTCTCAATGCTGTGTGGTTATTTTTGACCCTACAGACTGCAACGTGCAGTAGCACAAGTTTCCTTTGAGCAGACTCCTGATGCCGAGAGAAGGGGTGGTAGAGAAGCCATTTGGCAGCACCATGTCACTGAAGAATATCTGTGTGCAGATAGAAACTCCCACTTGCTAGTTTAAATCAGCTTTCAGTAGCTTTTGTATCTCCAAAATAGCACAAAATATATTTACGTCAAGCTCGTGTCCTAAAAATTTGTATGCCCACTAGGAATGGCAAATGAACTGATACCTTGAACCTGCTGAGGACAGTAAAATCTACAGACAAGGTGTTCTGACCTTAAATTCTTCTCCATCTCTCTAATTTTTCTGCACCACATTTTCTTATGTCTAAACCAGGTTAGAGTATGTGGCTGCTAGTTCAGGCTTGTAGGTTTTTCACCGTTTTTTTTCATCTTGATATGTAACGTTTGGACAAGTCACTTAGTCTTCTCAGCCCTGAGTTCATCTCACCTAGCAGTAAGCACATGAACACTTGCTTGCCCCACAGAGGAGCCACAAAGTTAGTTCACATATAAAGAGATCCAAAAATGGCAAATATAAGGGAAATGCAAAGTGATACCACATTTCTCATTTAAAATGAGTGGGTGACAAATTGCTCATCAGATTGTACAATTTGGGTTGCTCTTACTTGCTTGCTAATTAACCAGTCTGACATTATGTTTCCTCCCTCTTGCATCCACCCTGCCTCTGAACTAATCAGGGTTCAATGACAGCATCACTTATCCCAGGACACATTCCAATAATTAAGGTTTGGAGGACATCTTGCAAACTCCATCATACACCAATACGATTTTCTCTCCCTCTACTGCTGCGTATCTGACATGTGACAAGACAAAGCCCTGCTCTCATATACATAACAGCAGGATGCTTTCCCACCTTTTAATGGCTGACTGAATTTCTTCCCCAGCAACTCTGACAGTATGAAAGTGCACTGTAAAAATGACTGTGTCTTGAAAAGCGACACCTCACAGTCTCTGGATTTGGGAACAATAAAAAAAAAAAGCATGTTGTTATAAGTGGCATCTATTGCTAAATACTCTTACATAGAGATTTTTTAGTGTAGGCATGTATGATCCCACAAGCTATGTTTTACTGCCTACACTCTTCCTCACCACTACATCGCTTCATTTGATTTCTATGAATAAACCCACGTTTTGGCTTTGTGTAGGAAAGGAAGCACGGGTAGGGGCGCCTCATACTTGTTTAGGGAGGGGAGACAAGCCAGTAAGACCCCCTGCTACCTGACTGCTTTTAAAACCTCCGTATGCAGAAGCAACAACAAACTGAACGCTGGGCTTTCTGCTGCTGCACGCTCAGAGTATCTTCATTAGCACTGACAGAACTAGACTGGATTTCCCCACTAGTAACTGGCTACCTCACCTCTGGTTTTATTAGCTCTGATTTTATTCAGACTCACAAGCCAACTGGGTCAACCCGCCTCAGGTCTGTAGGGGCCATACTTGAGAATAAACTGGTCATTCCTCCCTCAGATGCTTTTCCCCTTCAGTTTACCTCTTGAGAAAAGCTGTCTCATGAGCCAGCGAACAGTCAGAAGCATCAGTCCCTGTCTGAGCTGGGAGTCTAAACTTCACAAAAGCAAAGTTTAATCCCATGAGTTTCATATGAAATTACAAGGAGGGGGGGGAGGAAAATACCACCTAGATTCTACCTGTATGGGGAACTTCAGAAAGGTGAATTACTTTACAAAACAGATTTAAGTTTGCAATTTTAGCTAACCGTTGTTAGCTTTCCTGAAAGTACCAATTTGAATGTAGCTACAAATACCCTTCTCTATGAGGCTTAAATGTTCTGGTGATCAGTTCCACTGCAAAGCAGATGGAGAGAGCATTTATTTTCTTTTGGTGCTTGATTCTGAAGCACTGTTTTCATCAATATCAGAAACAACAGTGGAATTCTGGCTTTAATTCCACCAAAAGCACATTTTACCATTGATTTCAATGCAGTCATGATTTTTCCTATAGTACAATTAAGTAAGAGCCCTTCTGAATTTATGTGAGTAACTTCAGACTTAATAGTAAATTACCCAAGAATATTTCATGTTTTTTCTCCTGAATGAGGGGACCGATTTCTAAGCTTTTATTTCAGATTCTTAGCCAATAAGCCTATACTGGTTGATAAAAATGTAGGGACACTCCTAGGAAGAGTGTTTCCTGCACATGGGAATGTAAAGAATACAACAGAGTAGCCTAGTGCTATATGTGGTTGTTTGCCATAGACAGGATCACATATTTCAACTTATGAGAATAGAATATAGGTATATCACAGGATTTAGTCAGTACGTGGCTTATGTTTTCAAGAAGAGAACCGGTTCAAGCTGCCAAGGTGCAAAATGAAGAGAATTAAATTAGCAGATTATTAATTTTGTAATCTACCAGGAATTCATGAGGTATCCACAGTGGCAGAGAATTATATTTTCAATTGTACTGCAGAAACATGCAGTCACAATCTTTGTCGTTAACTCATCTGCTTCTTTTCACAGTATCTAGTATTACAGTATGTGGCATAATAAAATGAAGTATTCATTTATTTTCTGCCAGGTAGGTATGAATTACATTATGATCACATCTTTTATGCCTATGTTCCTCACAACTGTGTAGTGGTGAACATGAGTGAAAATGACCTTGCATCAAAATACAAAGCAGAGGACCTGGAAATGTCTGTAGAATTGGGAGAACTTTGTTAGATTGCAACGAGCCATGTTTTAGTTAGTAGGCTGCCACTGCTTCTGACATTGTACTCTATACTCGTACTGCAGAAACCAGGATAAAAAATATTTCCTATAGACAGAAGCTCATGGTGATAGTTCTTCAGCTAGTAGGAATCGACACACTTTAATTGACTTATGCAATATTACACTACTTCACACATTATTATAAAGACACAGCCTCCACCAGAGACTTCAAATAAATTTTACAAGGCAAGATACAAAAGATAATACAAGACAATGTTGTGCCCCTAAGATGTCCTAACGTAACTCAACATGGAAGGCAGAAAATGGGAGTAGGAATCAGGGTTAGAGGAGCCTGAACAGACTTGCCTGAGGACACAGGCAAAAGAGGAATTTAACTGAGGTCTGGGGCAGAGCCAGTATTGCTGCTGCCCTGGGCACAGTGCTACCGGACCCAGTCTGAAGCTACAATTATTTCCTCTCCACTGTCTTTTGCATCATCAGGTATTTGCTTTTTGTTTGGTCCAAAAAAGTGCAACAAAACCTCTGTTTCATATATAACTTTTTCAAGGTCAGTTGCATAAAATGTTCAAAAAGCACATTTTTGTTGATGGAATGGCCTTTTGCTAATGAGGTAATTAGTGCTATTACAGCAGAAAAAAAAAGTGGGAGATTTCTTTCTCCTTTTCTCCTTTTTTGCAAACCCAGTGAAGTGGCAAATTTTGTCGCATTTGCTGTATGTGCACAATATTTCAACCAGCTCTATAAAGTAATGTGTTTTTTGAGTAGCTACTGTATTTGCTGAAACTAAGTTATAATAATTTGATGACTAGGAACAAGATTAATTCAATGAACTACTATTCTCATGACAATTGCAAAAGATGGTATGGGACAGAGTGAGTATGAATAGAAATGTTTAGGGAATCTTACTGCTTCATCAATGAGAAGCTTGAGATGGAAAAATATCCAGCAAGGATATTAGGGGGTCATATCTCCTGAGGTGCAGCAAGGTAATCAGTTAATTTCTCTGTAAGAAAATCAGGAGCTGCAATGAAAACTATCATCACAGGAAGCATGAATATATATACAATAGAAGAATAAAAAAACAGTGAAAGATATAATTACATTAAATTATAGCAACTGCCATGTAAAAGTACCAATGAAAGTAACAAAAAGAATTGTCATTTCCTTTAGAAATGATGTTTGATAATATTACAGAGTCTTCACATCTCCTCACACATGGAGATGTGCCAGTTATCCAACATCAAAGGGGAAAACAAAGAGCCCCATTCCAGCCTCAGTTACAGTACAATTGGGAACAGCACTTGGCTTGTCAGTTCGGATGTGACAATCAAAGCTAGAGCTCCTGACTGAACAATCTTTGGCGCTTTTTTTTAAAAAAACAAAGCTATAATATCACGCATAAAGCGACATTGACCTATGTCTTGTTTGCTCACAAGATAAATAATAATCACCAATAACACAAGGAAGAATTTTTATGAAATTGTTGACAGATTAACATTTTCATAGTGTAAGTATATGAGACCAAATTTAGAGCAAGTGATATGCACATATGTTATGTAAAGGCCTAATATTCACTGAAGATAATGAAGTAGTTTCAACTGTGTGTACCAGAGAATTGGGATTCGTAGATCTATAAATAGTTTGCTGAAATTACTGAAGAAAAGAATTATAGCACAAAAAAACCCCAAATTCAAAATTATCAGAAGTAAAACTGGTAAGTAATTTTTTGAAAACTGCATAAAACCCGAGTCTTTTGCTCCTGCCACTCTTGTGTTAAAAAAAGCAATTCCCCCAAAATCACATGTTAGCTAAGTGTTTTGGCATCTGCTGGGATGTGGGATACCATGGTTCAAGATTCTCTCTTCATTGTGGTTTTACAAAGACATTACGTATGAGATCATTTAGTTACTTCTCTGGAATAATTTTGTGCAAATGGAAGAACTTAACTTGTGTATCCCACATCTCAGCTGAATGTATAACCACAGGGTTACAGAGCATCCATGGTTAGAGATGCCCACCCACCCCAGCATAGCTGATAAATGGACAATCATGGGATTTGCCCTGGTTGTGAGGAAGGCTATGTCTGCTGTTAATAAGCTTTCAGCTGTTCTGAAGTTGGTCTCTAGCTTACTTTGACCAGATGATACTGGACATGAAAAAACCACCCCAACAAACCTTTCTCAACAAACCTTGAAAGCATTAGATTCTTAGTAAAATGATGGTCTGGAGAAACTGGCATTCCCAGTCAGAAAATGTTCCAGTTTAAATTTTGAACCAAGTAGAGAACCAACCCCTTTCAAATTTTCTAACATCTTGCTCCTTGCTCACTGTTGCATATTGTTTTACCTGTATATGCTTTAGTTGTGGCACCCCTGCAGAAGTTTTAACCAGTGAAGCCCTAGTACAAGCGTATTTTCCGAGTAGAAACCCTGCCTTGGAAAATGATGCACAAGTTTCCTTAGCTTAATGTCAACGCTTGTAAAATAAACCGTAAGTGGGTATAAAAATGTTATCTTGTAAGGCTAAACCCTCATGGCATGGGTGTATTGTCAACAGAAAGTGCAAAGCAATGAAAGATCAGGACTACAGAATGTGAAGTTCTCTCAATCAAGTGCCTTAAATGTAAAAAATTGAAGCTTGCAGAAGTCTGAATTGTAAAACTAATAGAGCTGCTAAACTGGCTTTCCTTAACCTTATGAATTGGTTGGCCCACTTCTTTTAATGGCAAACTGTGAATCTTAGTTGTCCATCAGTGGACGTGACCATGCAAAACCAAAAAGTTTCTGTGATAGCCCTTGGGCCTTACTGTTAGACCTCACATGAAGCTGCATGGAAACAATGAAGATTCTTTTGTATTAAACAAAGAAAACCACACAGAGATCCAAATGTGAAAATAGAGTAATGATTTGATCAGGAGAGACCTAGCTGTCCTGATATATGCTAAAATGGGAACAGCGAGATCACAGGTGCGAGATACTAAGGGGTTGCCCAGACTTTCTGCAGTTGGTTATATTTACAGAGAAATTAGAGGTATTGCATGTTAAGCATTTTACAACATGAGGCCAAATTACAGCTAGGATAAATTAATATAAGTCAGTTGAAGTCAGAGGAATTGTGCCCATTAGTTCATGGCATACAGCAGTGACAATACGCTAACAGGATGAAGAGATGCCCATTCTTGTTCTGCTAAAGAAATAATGGACCCTCTAATTTACTGATTTAAAACCAGCTTATTCCATTTTAGAGAAGAATGCATTGGGTTGCACCTATCCACCAAATTTGAGAATATCTATTATTAATTTACTTTTTATGTATTTTTATTGTAATGGCTGATTGCAAAACTTAGGAAGAGTATGTGGTCCCACACAAGCAGCTGTGAAAAGATCTCCTAGAATTCAGACAAACTGCATTGTTAATAGACTACTCTTAGTGACGAGAGAAAACATAGTGTCAATCATGCATGCTGACAGGGTGCAATTAACCCAGCATCAAATTGTAGAGAGATGGATGGGACCAGATGGTCCTGTTATCCTAACAAAGGATTATACAGCAAGTGTCCTTCGGAAGAAAGAGCGTTTTTTAACACAGACCTTTGGAACAAAAAAAGATTATGTGAACTATAGAAATATTACAGAAAAAAGAAAGTAACAAACAGTGTTTTAAATATGAATTCCAATAGTTAATTATGCGCTTTAAATACAAATATGTGTTATTTTTTGATCACAATTGTGTCTACTGAAATTTATCCAGAAAGATCTCTCAAGAGATCAACGTCAAATAGAATCACTGAACTCAAAGTCAGCAAGGAATGAAAATCATCATTCTTGCCGTTCCTGAAAAAGTGATTTTATTTATTAACCTAAAACTGGCCAAATGCAGCTCCCCTAGTCTGCTGCACTTATGGGAAATACATACTTTGAAACCTAATTAGAGAGCAGCAACTCTACAGCACCAAAGAGTGCACCCTGAAACGCTGCCCAGAGCACCACAGTGACTAACGTTTGGGATCGTATGATTAGAACTAGAGCTTTTCCCACCTAATGAGATAGATTATTAAGCATGGGGAGGATATAACAAATTTATGAAAAGAAATCTGATAAAACAGGTAAATAACAGGAATTTCTAACAAAGTACAATCTCAGCTAAATAAAAGAAACACATTACTCGAAAAAAAACCCACTTAGTATTACTGTCAGGTGAAAAAGTGTGTAGTAATAATGAAATCCCAAAGCCTGAGCCATTTCTGGTATTAGAACACGGGTCTTAAACCTCAGAGCCTTCTGCCATCTCTAGGGTCGTATGATTTTCTTCTTAATATATGGATCTAACCACATCACAAGAAAACACTACATTGCACATTGCATGTTTCCAGGATAAGGCAAAGGCTGGAAACAAACACAGAATACTACAGAAACTAGTACAATACTGGTTATGTGTTAAAATACTAAGTAATAGTAATAAAGTTCAGATATGAAATTACATATTTGACTGTATTGATATAATTGTAATAATAGTTACATTTCCAATATTTGAGAGACTTTCTGTATGCCTCCTAAGGAAGTTTTAAAGCTTTTTAGCCTAAAAAAAATGTACAAAGGGGAGTTACAAAGGATGTACGATACAATCCATAATCACCTACTGAAACACTGAAGAAAATACTCTCAGATTCCCTCAATAATTGAAGACTAAGTAACCTACAACTTCAGTCAACAGTACTATTATATGTTCTATTCTTAAAATCAGAAAAACCCATGAGGAAGCCAGGCAGTCATGCCTCAATTAACTAGCTACGTGACGCAGATTTGTGCACCTATGGCTTAGCTAAATACACGGGTATTTCTGCATGTCTAAGAAACATAGAGTGTGTCTGAGATTAGAAACTGATTCCCTCGTCCCTCATTGTGTGCACTCAGAAGAAAAGCAAAGCCCCCAATCACTGTGCAAAACTTGAAGCTTATACAATCTAAACTAGACAGTAAATATACTTGAATATAGATATCTGGCTTCCTTATTTTCATACGCAAGCACCATTTTCTTCAAGGTGCACATACAATTTTGCTTAATTATTGGTAAGATCCAGACTGTCTAGGGTGGCTACAATGTCTTTAAAATTCACACCCCTGCACCCCTCCTACCCCCCGAAATAGAAAAAGCCAAGGTATATAATTGAATGGTTTCTTAATGGAAAAATATCGGTTGTTAACAGAAACATAATTTCTAATTGCAAAGAAGAAAACCAAAAAAGAAAACATATCACTGAGAAAATTTCCACTTTGATATGCCACTATAGGTCCTCAAAGGAACTGTAGTTCAGAACTGTCTTGGTAACACTTTCATGGGTGAGGCTGCTTCCCAGGTGGTCGTTTCTCACTTTGCACTTAAGGTGCAGAATTTTAATTAATTCTATTAGATGGGTAAATATATATACACACATATATAAAAACCTTCAGGAAGCCCAACCCCAGGAAGGAGAACAGAAGCCTTGTAACTGCTCCTGTAAGGCAAAACAGGTGCTTCTTCTGTAAGAAATTTTCCTTGGGGGTAGACTGGGAAAATAAAAATATATGTTATCGGTTTACCGGAGTAAAAGACAAATGGTGTCTTAGCAAGTTCATCAAAGATTCCGTTGCAGAAGGTGATGTCTCTGATGTACCCTGTAGACACTCAGCCACCTCACAGTGGCTCTGTTCCCTTATTGTCTAACCCTCTGTGAGGTGTGCACTTGAATTTTTCTGGCAGAGGTCTGAAGAAGCTTCAGTGTTATTTCCCTGGGTTTTCTTGGGTTTCTTGGGTTATGATTCTCCTCCTTTTCAAAATTCCACAAGGTCTAGACTTGTGCCAGTGGGTCCAGAATCCACTTCCCTTTCCTTACATGACATCATCTTGAACAAAGCAGAAGGAAATGTTTTGCAATGGAGATCAACGCAACCACAACTGAAAAAAAAAGGGACCTGCTTGATGTCTTTTCAAAATTATCCAGTCTGAAGAATATCAGCTCTCTTCCAACTAAGGAAATTATAAAAGATCTAATCAGCAGATAGAATATAGCCATAGAAAACGCACATCAGCATACCTTAACGAAAGTAAAATAAATCTTGAAAGTTTAATATCCCCCTTTCTTGGACCTAAATAGGCCCCTTTGGAAAACTATTTTATTGTTTCTCATTAAATTAGAATTGTGCTGAGATGCCACTATCTACCATTTCCTATTATTATTAATGTAAAAAAAAAATAAAAAATCACTGCATATTCAGCATTTCCCCAGTTAAAACTAGATGGAAAGAAAATCTGAGTTGTGTTTTTTCTTAATTCATGCTAATTTAAAACCAGAAAGTTCTTTACTTTTTCTTCCCCAGTTTGCATCTGCATTTAAAGATAGCAATATTTTCTAATGATAATTAAGAACCTCTAATTTATTGGTTTATTACTTCTGTCCTACATTTGCAACTCTTACAGAAACAGTTCAGAGATACCACATGTGTGAATGTGCTTCATTTCTCTCTCATTAACCTCGAAAACACATCATAATTTCTAGCCAACTCAGCCTACAAGTCACTGGACCTTCTTTGCTTTTCAAGTTGTTAGTAAAAGTACTCACTCACAGTACAACCATGTGTCCCACGTCTGTTGCTCATTGAAATTTCAGCTTTTGTGACCCTCTTGCATTTAGTAATTACTGTTATAAAGAGAAGCTTGTCATGTATCATCATTTACATATTAGGGTATGTTCTATTAATGAAATGTTAATATTTTTGAGTAGTTTGCTCAAGGCAGAATGCTTGAATCAGGCTGGCATTTTTATCAAGAAAACAGAAAGCGACAGAGATATGCATATGGATAAGATGAAATTCTCCCAATATACACTGAATACTCTCCTTAATAATGCAATAGTAGGAATCAACGTTTTTAATTTGCCCTAAGAGTCTTCTTTTCTTATTTGCTACCAAAACACAGTTGCTTAAATTTTTCAGACATTTTTGGGTTTTGCTTATTTAATATCCGTTGAAGTGAACATGAGTCAAGTTAGGGCACAATGGAGAAAAGCTGGAGAAAGAGGAGAAAGGAATGACTTTCTTGCCCAGTGAGCAGTGGATCAAGTGGTTCAGTGTTTATATACTTAGATTACTTCTACTTTCTGTTCAACAAAGAATGTCCTAATTATTGAACCTGAGGATTAGAATCAGGACCTGGGACCCTGGGGAAAAACAGCATGAGGAATTGCTGTGGACTGAAGATAGTGGACTGAAAACATAGATATGGACAGAGAATAAAAGAGCTCCAGGCTCGTCTCCTGTAGGATGTAGTGAAGATAACCATGAGATTCAGTGATTCCTACCAAAGATTTAGGGCAATCCATCACAGCGCAGAAGTGGCACGGCAAACAGCAGCAGATTTTCTTAGAGTGAGCAGTGATAGCTCACTAGAAGTAAGGTGGGAAGCAATGCACACAGGGGTGAATATGAGGCTAACATCAGAGTTCTCTCACAGTTCAGCAAGTCCCCCTCTCCATTCCCCACCAGCTCCCAAACCCAGGATTTCACCCTGCAAAAAGAGATACAGTATTCAATTCTTTGTGAGAGAACTTTCCAGCTCCTTTTCCAACAAATAGCACAGCCCTTTGCAAAACTCCCAAGCTGGTGTCACCAGAATCAACAGTTCTGCTTTGGAACTCTATTCAGTGACAATGTCATTGCTATTATTTAGAAGCAACAGCCTGGCAAAGTTCACTCAGGTTGATGAAGAAATCTGCAGCCACTTCATTTTGACTATTAAGTCTTATAAATTCCTTGCTCTGTGCCATGGCTCTGGCTTGGACCATGCTTGTCCTTAGCAGATCTAAGCTTTTATAGCTGTTTTTTTCTGCCCTGGAAGAATCTGTCTTTGGAGATCCTACAGTCTCCTTGCAAAATTTGATATCTCCTCCAGACCATTATTTGGAAAATACTTGAGATGAACACCCTTTGTCACTCCCTTCTTTTTAGACTGTTAGAGAACTTGGGAGCATCTGCAGCTTAAGAGATAACAGGGCTGATCACACAAGTTCATTAGTGCCTAATCCACAGTTTTCAATGGCTGTGTGCCACAGGGTTTCTGCTTGAGCAACCTCGACAGGCAGCGGTGTAGTCATATGGAGTTTTTAATAAGTGTCAGAAAATCTGAAGTACTAAGGTATCCCTAATGTTACTTTTTGGCATCGTTATCCACTAGAGATGAAAGAATGAAATTGAAATGTCTGTTTCCAGAAAAAAAGAAATCTCACCTGGGTTGAGTGTGAGGGAATGAATGGCTCAAGAAACCTGCATTAGGATTAGGTTAAATCCCTTCCAACTCACTTGCTCGAATCCAGCAGGGGTCAACTGGAAATTATCACTATTTGACATCCACAAAGGCATATGTTTCAAAATAGGCTTTTTAGTTGTCTTTTGGGATGAGTTACCAATGAAATTAGTTGTTGGCTTGACTGCATTAGTATTTACTGTGTCAGGTGGTGTCACTGAGCCCTGTGCGATAGGACATGAAAAACCGAAGAGAGACTCTAATGCTCTCAGCCTAAAGCAAAGGAAGAGGATCACGGATCCTGGAGACATTCAGGGGCTGCTGATAACCTGATCTTTCATACACACAACGGGGAAAAAAACGTGTTGATCCCCAGACAAGCTCCCTGGACATTGAGAAGAAAGCTGTATGCTGCTGCCCCATCAGTGTGCATTCTGGGCACAAGGCAGCAAAAGTTTCAGTTTCATTAGGATGCAACTAATATTCCACAATTCAGTGGAGTCTCAGTGACTAGTCTCAGAAAAATTGGAGTATGGAATAAATTGTGTTTGAATTATCTTTTATTATTGTAGTGTAACTTGCTTGACTGTCCTTACTAAAAGTAAAATTACAGATGTGTAAGGAAATGTAAGGAAAGCCTGAAATTGGACCCTATATTATATGTCAAGTATGTATTTACAAATCCATTCTTGAACTATTATTAGTGTGGTGGTAAGAAGTTTTTTTAATATACATTTTTAAAGACTATCGTAGCTGAAAATTTTTTTTTTTTTTTTTTAAATTAAACTATATCTGTCTAACAAAATGAATGTGATAATTTTAAGGAAGGAAGGTTCTGATTTATTTTTTTTTACTATTACGCTTCACTGAATAATGTGTATTAAGCTTGGCTTTAAATCAGCATTTTCTCAAATTGAAGAACAACTGATGCTAAAGTATATGGTAGATTATAATACTTGTAATTTGCATAAAAATAAAAAAAACAGTTTATCACTAGTGTTCTTTCTAGCAAGGATTTCTAAAACCAGTGGCTAGGAAATACTGTTGGTTTTCAGACCACACTTCATCTAATTATACAAAAGCATATCCATAGAATTGCAAGGGTTCATGGCAGAGATAATCAAATCAAACCATTCAGAATGAGAGAGATGCTCAATGTGGAACTGCTGATACAGCAATTTAATTACAGCAGTTTAGCAGCAAAAGAGTAAAGTTCTGTAATAGATGCACAGGTTTAACATTTTTGACTACAGAAAAGGATACAGAAGTTAAAAAGAACCCCCAAAAATAATGACAAAAGCAGATGAATACTCAACTCGGGTCTTCAGGATGCACCATTTTTGTTTTTTAAAGTTATATTAATCTTTTCTTGAAAAAAAAAATATTTCCAAGTGCTCAGCACAAAGCAAGCATCTATTCTGAATTAGTTCAGTGGGACTAAAGGAAAACTAATAATTTCATTAAGAAAATATTAATGATCTCAAATGCATTTCTAGAGGTATTTGTGCAGTAACTTCTACATTTATGTAGAGGCAGAAAAGGGCTTTATTCTCAAAATTGGATCTTTATGACCAAAGCCATCATAAAGATTCTTATTGATTCAAAAGGGCTTTTGCTGATTCTAATGTTTGAAATAGAGCAGATTTTTTTTTTCACCTTTGTAATTGCCTCATTTTGTTGTACAGTATTAAAACAGTGCAACCAATTATGGTGAAAATGAACCTAATACCTATTCTTTGAAGACCACACATGTGCTGCTGCACATTTCATTTTATTGAAAATTTGGCCCCAAATCTTAGAAGCTGGGAAAGATGAACCACTGAGTTCTACATAGAAGCTATTTGGAAGTTATACTAATGTCAATATTTAGCATCTCGCTGCTGCTTTTTTTTTTTATGGAAAGTGTGGCAAAAAGCTTACTTCATTTCTGTATTCTTTTTATTTTGAAAAGAAATATTTAATTATTAAACATCTTATTTTTAAGCAACAATACTACTATTTCTATTGTTAATTCTGTATGGACCAGAGCCTTCTGAGAAATCAGGTAGTATACACATAAATTAAATATTGGGATTTATGTTATGTTATATAAATAATACTATTATGTTATATTTGTTATATATATATATATGTTATATAACATAATATTATGTTATCCTGAGCATCATAAAAAACACACATCCGTATCAGTGTGTGTTCCTGTGGGCGTTACTGGTACCCTGACTTTGCAGAAATATTGTCTCTGGTCTGGAAAACTCTTTCTTCTACCCAAGTTGACTGTCACTGTGTCTCGGCAGAGATTGTCACCTTGGGCACAGGACTAAGCAGGTTTGCAATGCAGAGATTTTTGGCTAACAGGGTTATTTCTGCCTCAGCTGTCTCTCTGCTTTGCTCCACTGCTAGACAGGATTCGTGGGATTTCTAACATATGCAATGCTTCAAATTTGGGTGCTAAACTGGGGACAATTTAAAGACATCTGATTTTTGAGGAGAACAGTATTTAGCATTTTCTGAAAATCATATCCTCGTAATGGGTCTCTAGGTAATTGTTCCAAACTGGGAACATTCACAATTGCTAATCCCTTTGGAAATTTGAGTCCATGGGGACTTGCACAGGAAACATGTAGCAGAACGGGGATTTGCATTCAAATATCCTTTGGGCTTAGGTTACCACCAGTAGTACTGGGCCATCCCATAATATTAATCCCATTTAAGTGCCTAAATCAGAAAAGCAGAAAACGTGTAAGAGGTGCACTAAGACAATTAGTATAAATATAAGCAACAGGGAATGTTTTGGTGAAATGATTTTTTTCCCAACTGGTATTGGACGTTTTTTTTTTTTTAAAAAGCAGAATTCCATTGAAACAGGTTAAACCTTTTCCTCTCCCAGCAAAGCCATGCATTGTTATTGCTACTTTACATGATAGATGAGTTAGATGGAGCAATTCCCACATGAGGTTTTCAAATGTCTAGTTTTTTTCTCCCCACTATTTTTATCAGTCCTAAACTTAATGTTGCAGTTACACAGACTTCTTACATTAATGGCATATAAATATCCTGTGACCAAAAATGTGTGTCAGCAATACACATCAAGGCTTTTTTTCCTTCTGCTATTTTATATTAAGTTTTATTAAATCCCAGGTATGTTAGTGGGTCTCAGTTTACAGATAGCACAACCTTTGTCTCAGGCTTGTACACTGCACATTTTAAAAGTCAATGTGCAATGTTTTATTCTAAAGTTTTGATAGTGCAAGTGGTTGTTCGCCAAATTCTACTTTGATTCCCACTGAAGATGGCAGCGCCTGTGTTTATATGAAAGCAAAATTTGGTCCTCTAACATCTGATCTGTACAGCTGCAAAGAACAGCCAGAAAACAGAGAAACAGAAACTCCACAGATTGGGGTTAAAGTGGGTTCCGCATTGAGCATTGTCAATAGGTTCCTTGTTGCTAAGGAAACTATTTCCTTGGTAGCTGCATGTTTGCCACATTTTACTAAATTGGTGTCAATCTCAAGCAAAGAACAATGTGTTGTGGCATCACAAGAAATAAAAACCCAAATAGGCTTAAAGTTTATTACATACTAATTAAAAAACCAAACAAACTGAAAACACCATCCGATAACTCACTGAAAAGTTCTGATTGTACAAGAGTCATTAGCTGGCCATGCAGGTAAAATTATTTGTACAGTATTTAATAAAAATCTTTCATCTTCTAAAAATCTGAAGATTTTTAGATTTTTACCCTTTCACAAGAATGTACTTTTTAGTTGTTGAAAATCTCAGGTGAGGCACTCATATGACAGTCGTTTTTGTGCACAGGAATGGATGGGTACTGTGCTATTATTTTTTTCTTCCTATTGATGTAAACATTAAATTACTTTTGTACCATCAAATATTACATTTTATGGTAATTTACAACTCTAAAGTAGGTAAAGCAGATTCTAAGCACAATTGTAGAAAAACAGAAGTAGAAAAATACACTGTACACTTGTGCACAATTATGAAGAATAGTCTGTAAAGAAATGATCAGGTATATCAATTTTGGTATCCCACCGTATCCCCCTGCCCTTTTTTTTTTTTTTGAAGTGGGAGGTTCCAAATATATCAGTTTAAAGGCCACAGTGTTCAATATATACTGTTAACTGTGGTATCTATCTCCAGGTTAGACTATGAGCCAACCAAACCATGTCTATATGATTAAACTCAATGAATGTGGCTGAAGAATAAGATCAATTTTATGAGATGAATTGCACTGAGGAATACCAACATCGTTTCTATAGCTACTCACAATCTTACTCCAGAACTATAAAATCAGAAAACAAAAAAACCTCACACTGTTTTAATATTTGTGCTTTTTCCCAAATGACCCAATGAGTAATTATTTTGTCCCACTCAGACTGTTTTGTCCAGAGTCAACATACTCAGACTGTGGCAAATTATTTTTTTTTACAACCTTGTCACTCATATGAAAAGGAGGGGTTGTGAACATTTTTCTACACAAAAGAACGTGAAATCTGGAATATGAAAATAACAAAAGAAAAGCATCGTATAACAGAGGCTTCTCCAAAAGTGAGATGCTGAAAAGGAACCAACACAAGGATAATCTCATGAAATATAACACAACCAAAGCCTTCCATTTTTCTGCTCCTTAGATAAGCCCTAATTATTAATTATTTGTATATTTCAAAGTCCAGAATTCTAAAGGTGTATATGGAAATAGACACTAGAGCAAAAAGCTCAACAGAAAATTAATGCACTGAAAATAAACAGAAGCTATGTGGACATTTCTACTACATGGATCATTTAACTACCAATATAATTTGGTTTTTTTAAGCATTTTTTCATAGCATTTAAGCCTCTTCTACATCACATCTATAAACTCCAAGAAAAATATTCTTCCTCTACAGAAAGTTCCATAAACATAAGATGTTACAAGCATATATGAAAAATAAGTAAAAGAACAGAAATTAAGGACAGGAGGTGACCCATAAGAAATTACCTTGATCAAAAGCAGGCCTATTTTGCAATGTACTGCAGTTACCAAATCTGATGCAGCAGATGCATGCACTCTTCACTACTTTTCTTGAAAAAGTAAAACATATTGTGCAAACACTGGCAAAGCTATGTAAAGTCATCTCTCCTCAATCTACCTGTTTTTTGCTGGTTTAGGAGAGTTTCAGTGGGTTTCACAAAAAACTGCAGAGAAAACCCTACTTAAGCTCCATAACCTTGGACTTCCTATAAATTGAGCACATTCACTTAAGTAATCAGACTATTGCAAAATACGTAACATTGTTAACTTCTCTACTTTTGTGTAGGAATCAGTACAACATTGTATGAGCAGCTGCACATCACTTGGATCTAAGAAATTAATCTTATGTGGCTGTTACTGGTAGAAATGACAATAAAGACTATAGTTCTCTTGGTTTTTTAAGACAACAACAACAGCAATGGATGTAAATATGGACTGATCAATATTTGATCCTATTCCTAGGATCTAAGGTGAAAAAAGAAATCTAAGTAGGACAGGAAATATGAAAAGAAACTGCAAGAGAAAAAAACCCCACGTGTACATGTTTAATTAGGTTGCAAAGGAGGAAGCAACGAGCAGAAACTGGCTGTGATTCTCAGTGCAGATGAGGTAAAGAGCATACAGCTGTTTCAAGTTAGACTTCTCCAGACCACCTCTGCTCACCAGGAACTCTGCATAGAATCAGAGAGAGGTTCGATAGTGGAATGTGAAGTCACAGGCAGAGATGGGCTTTGCCATATGGGAACAGTTTCTCATAGCACTCATTGCGCAGGGGCAATGGGATGGATGTGGTACGTAACTGAGCTCGTAGGATTGATGTTTGCTAAAACAACCCTTCTTCATGTAAGAGCACTTTTGAGCTATGGCTCTGGGAACATGGTCGCGAGACACAAGTTGGAATGAACTTTTTTTTTCCCTAGGCATGTTTTAACATTTGAAATCACTGAAGCTGTCGTAGAAGGCACTGCCTTTTCCTGCATCCTCGGGAAGAGGTCAAGTGCATTCCACTTAGTTAAATGCAACCCTAATTTATGTGGGTTTAACAACAGTTAATTTGCATATCTGAGTGCAGTTTGTGGCTGCATTAAGTATCGTGAAAATGTACTGTGCTTAAAGGTGGTGTGTTTTCCAAGTGTTTTTGTTTTGTTTGTATTCTTGATGGTTTTGTGGATTGTACCTTGCAAACTGATTTGCTCCATGGGAGCAAATATATCCTGGTCTCCCTTCTGCTAATTTAACAGTCTGCTAATTAACACTAGAGATCAGAAATACTATGAGATATAGGAAATAAAAAGTGTATCAGAGAACTTTAATGGGGACATCAAGGTTAATATCTGTCTATGCTCTTTCTTGAGAAACTGCAAGCAAGACAATTTATTGGATTGGACCTGAGTTTTATGTTTAATTATCTAAAGCATGGTTTCCTTAGCAGCACAGCTCTCCATTGCCTGCCATCTAGAGAGGCAGCAGACAGAGTCGCTATGAAATCCATCAGCTGGGACCTGAACCAAAGGTTACACTATGAACAACAAAGTCAAGAACACCACGCAGAGGGCTGACATGATAGACCCTAACAAAAAAACTTCACACCAGGCTAACACTAATAGGAAACTGCTAAATATTCATTAAGCCACCCTGAAATAGCACTATTTTAGATATCACAAAATCAAACCGCACAGAAGATCAAATAATGAAAAATTATTTCTTGGCACAGGTGCCTCTGATTCTTTATTTCCTTATAGTCTGGAACTGCAGGGACACAAGAAGTTTCCTGCAACTTCAAAATAAAAGCATTGCAGATAGCTGGTTGAACAAGTGGAACATCACACTGGCATTTTGGTATCATTGGCAGCCTTCCTTGATTATTGACACCACTGCTCCTGTAACAGCCTGCAGAGCTGCAGCCAGCATCTCTAGTATTTGTCACTGTCACTTCACAAGTGCTCGGCATTGTTCAGGAAATTGTATGTGTAAAGCAAAACTGCCTGCGACCAACTTCGACAAGGGAGCGGGGATGTGAGGGTGCTTGAAACTGAAACAGAGGTTTTATGTGTCCTATTATGTGCCCCAGCAAGAGCCATAAATAATTGTGACAAGGATTTTTTTTTTCCTGTGTGTGTTACATGTGAAAGTCCTTGACTGTGCCTCCTGCTTCGGCTCCCCCCTCCCTCTCGTGCACTACAGCTGCCAAGCTGCATGATGATAGATGGCACTATGCAGCAAATGACAGCCGGATAGATTTTTTAGTTTGTGCTTTAGAGGGAATCAGATATGCTGTATAAAGCAATAAAAAAAGCATACTCACAAGGTGGGTTAAAAATAGCTAGCACAGCAGCAGATGAGTTTGCTGTTTATCAAAAAGTTTAAAACTTTACATGTAAAGTCCAGGTGATGTCTTAATTCTTTTACATCTGAGGAAGTAGCAATCTCAAGCACACAACCCTAAGCAGTTTACTATTTATTTCCTCCATATTTTAATGCAGAATACTCTGAAAGCCTGCATGTAAACTTTTTTTTGGATAAGGACAGCATCCAAAGTAGAAATAGACTTGGTCCTTGTAATGAAATGAAGAAAAGTCCTGAATCTGTACAAAGTATGTTTGAAAAGTTGGCTATCAAATCAGATTCAGAAACATGAGCCCAGACTCCCTGTAAACTTTGAGTCATCAAGCCACTAAAGACTCTTTCCTTTGAAATTTGACCAAGATTATTTGAGAATCAATATAGTAAATTATTTTTAGCTCTGATATATCTCATCTGAAGAAAAAAAACCACATTCATATGTTTTAGCATATATTATGTTGTCTTATATGCTAAAATAGAGTAATTTTTTGGTGGTAAAGCAGATGGCATTTATAAAAGTGAAAATTCACGTGTGTCAGGGTAGTCACAAAATATTTCTGGAATATGTATTCCACATAGACATAGGTAGCCATCATGATTGCACAGAAAAGCTAGAAGAAAAAGGGTGTGCAAATGCTTCTGTTCTATACACTGCTAAAATCTGACAATTACATATGCGTAAGGCAGTAGCATTTTCTCATGCTTAGTGTTTTCAGTAATGTTCTGAAGAACAGGATGTTCCCATGAAATGTACACTCTGCACATCTGAGATGTGCAAGCTTGGAAGTTGCTCTGTCCTTTCCACTGGATGTTAACTTTAGTTGTTTTCCTCTGTGCTTTCTATCGATCTAGATTCGGTGTAACAAATGGCCTGGTTTCCCAGCCACCTTGGAAATGTCATGCAGGAGTCAACAAAAATACTTAGTGTATGTTTTATAAAGAATTACAGCTGGCTCTGAATTACTCTGGCTTTCATCTCTGTAAACCCAGTCTGGTTGCTCTCTGTATCGATGGATGAGCAGAAGTACCAGGAAATGATTCAATGAGCCAGTGAGTTTCCCAGTTCACGGACATGACAGCCTGAGACATACTTATTCACTCTGCTTCTGTCTCCTCATACACTATACCTGAAGCTGCTATGTAATTTAAGAGTACTCAGTATATCAGATCTCAACTATTTTTCCCCCCTGATTTCTGATGAATCATGTTAGGAAAGTTGTGGTTTTAACGCTGGAGGATGTGACATAATGCAAAACAGCACAAGAAGTATATTAAAAAAATATGTCTGTCAGACTTTATATTGCTGGAAGGGGATAATTTGAATTATATGCCCATAATTCAAATTTGGGGATAATTCAACACCCAAACAGATACATTTCTAGCTGTACCCAGTCATCTGATATAATACTGGCTGTTGTTTATTACTTACTAGTATGTTGTTACAGCATCACCTCCCCATGCTATGCTTAGGGGACAGTTTACATTTCCATAATAAAATCCATTTTCTATAGGTTTGTAATTCAGTTTGCATTTCACAAGGCTGGCATATGAATTTCAGTTTGAGTCCTATTGGTTTGACTAAAAATAACTTTCAAAGCAGCTTATTTATTTAAAAATAATCAATGCAATGGAGAAGTTTTAAAGTAAATAATATTGTTTCCTAGCCCAAGGAGTTTTACCAACTCCCAGCCACTCACTAGAAAAGTACCTATTTAAAGTCCTTTTTACAAGAAACTGATGGATTTAGGACCAAATGGAACTACTTAAATAAGCAGATGTTCCAGCACCGCTATATTTGGAGATAAATCAGAACAGTAATAAAGCACATAATGTTTCGAAACTGAAAAGGAGCATTTCATATATGATGTGACAGCAGTAACACACAGCCATAGAGCTCGGTGTACCTGCCATGCCTACCACCAACCACCATGGCCCCGCCATTAATGTGATGCCCAGCAGGGTCTCATGGTGGTTTGTGGGTGCTAAATTCAACAAGGGATCAAATCACCGGAGGAACAAAGCTCCCACTGAATTCAGTGTTGGTGTCTCCTCACGTCAGGCGTAGAAAATCTGAAAAGTCTGGGGCAGAGGTATGTGTTATTGTTTCAAGGATAAAACCTTAAATGCCTAACTCACAGTCACACTGAGAGGCAGCGCTGAACGGTACGCTCTCCCCCAGGTAGATGTCTGATCTAACACATTCTTCCACGTAGGCCTTTTGTATTTTCCACAAACTTCTAATTTCCACACAATATTCTCCGCTCTCACATTACAGCGCCCTCACCACACAATTAGAAGGACGCATATTAACTTTTTATTTCCCTATCACTTTTCATTTTCTCAGGATTCCTGACTGAGGCAGGAACAAGGAGTGCTAACAAAAGCTGAAGGAATTGCCAGGGATCTGATCACAGTGCCTGATTTAATGCTTGCCCACCAGAAGCAATGAACTAGAGATTGAATGTGTGTTCCTGCTCAGCGGAAGAACTTCTCCCACTTTCCCAAAGGTGTCTCTTTCATTTGCTGAAATGCCCTGACAATAACAAAATATTCTCGGCCAATAAGCAGAAAATAACATAACAGTCTTCACACTGACACCCTTTCTACCTGTGCCCAAGAAGCTATTACAACATAAGCTGAAGCAGTTATGAGCGTTAAAAAGAGGGAAACAAAAAGTCTAAGCTTTTCTGCCACAGTGAGATGCATGGTCTAGTACACATGTGAGAAAATATCAAAGTTGTATCTGGTATCTGTTCACCAGACCGTATAATCATGCTTGCTGTTTTTTCTGATTTTAATAGAAAACAGTCAGTATTGACAAATATATAGCCATCTCATAAACATAGAGGTCTCTATCTCTGGGTGCAGCGACAATTCTAACCTTTCCCTATCCCCACTTTTGCCCATTTCAAACAGCTTGTTGGCAGCGTTGCCGAGTGGCAGGGGGGTGCTCCGTGGGTTATGCGAGTAGCTCAAATCTGCTGGAAGACAAAGGGAATGGAACCCTATTCCCAGTTCTGGGCTGTGCCTCTCCTGGACCCCCCCTCTCCCCGTGCAGGAGGAAGGATGGAGAGGGCTGCAGCGTGGCTCCTTCCCAGGCAAGTTATGGAGAGTTACCCTCTCGGCTGTTCTCAGCCAGAGCAAGGGTTATAAACCAGGTTTGTGAGTTTGGATGCAACTTTGGAATATCACGTTAAGCTAGTACTGGTGTTTTGATTATTATAGGGTTTGTGATCTCAGCCTTCCTGACCAGGGTTCATTTTAAACAGCCATCACAAATTCTGCACAGGTTGATACATGTGTCTCTAATCATCAGAGCCAAACTAGGGTTGCACCTCATAAACATTGTCTTTCTTGGAAGAAAATGTTTTCTTTCAGGTCAAACTGAATCACTGGGCAAGCAAGAAGGAGGAAAGGGGGAGTTTATTATGCATGTCTAGTCTGTCCAAGAAAAGACGGGATTAACAGCTAATTTCCTGCCATTATATTTCAGCCCCAAAGAGAGCTTTTTCAAAGAAATGACTTGCATCTCAAAATGACTTAACATCTGCAACGAACAAAGATGAGAAACTCACCAGGACACAGCCTGAATTCTAACTCCTCCTTTGTAACTTTTTCTACTGTGGTAGCATGAAGTTGTTGTAAATCTTAAAAGGAACAAAACAAACAGGGCCTCTACCTGAGGCCAGTGCCCTCTGCCAGGAGCAAGCCCCTTGGTCCGTGGTGCCGACCTTGGAGGGTGACAGCAAGCTGCTCTGCTGCCAGAGATTGTGAAGTTTGGAGCCAGGAGCTGCACCAGTTCCATGAACCCCCGTGAGTCCGATCGCTTGTGATTACACTTTAAAAGGCTGTGGGAACCGCCAGCAATCTGAAAGGTGTGTTTAATGCTGAAAGTCAGCTGAAGACATCAGACTGCATAACCTTCTCATGGAAAAATCACATTGTCCAGTTCTGGAACTATGAGATCCCACTTTCAGACGCATCCCTATATCTGCCTGTGTATGTAAAACCAAATGTGCAATCGTGCTCCTAGAAAGGAGGATGAAGCTATTTGAAAATCCATTCTCAAGCATCTTGGTCCCTTGTTCTCTTTCTGGAAGAGACTATTCTGAGTTCTTGAAGAGATGAAAGTAAGAAAAGCAGGCCTCTAAAAATTTCCCCTCCCGCCGTAGCAACTTCCATTTGTCTTTTCATTCCCAGAGTTCAGTAAAAAAAAGGAGAGAGAAGGAAAAAACAAACAGACCGTGGGGCCAGCTCTGGCTGCCAGCAGGACCAGGCAGGGCGAGTGCCCGCTCCCCATCTCCCACCCGCACACACCAATGTGGGGAGTCAACGGCTGCAAAACCATCTTGCCAAGGGTACAACCCTTCAGGGGACCCACGTGGGAGTCCTAGACTGTCCCATTATCTTATTAGCCACAGTCTCACCCTGAATTTAAACCCTTTCGAGATCTACAGACAGGCAGAAAACTGTATATAATGGTGAACAAAGAGCTATTGCTACTTGCACTGAAAGACCGAGCAATTTAAACCTCTGTGCCCATCTTTGTAGGTTCTATCAGTTAAGTGAGCAGACGTGTATAGTGATAAATTACTGAGAGTCAGTAACACTGTAAAACTCACTGGAACAAATTCTCTGCTGGTGTAACTCTACTGAAGTCAAAGGAACAATCTCAGGAGATTGGGTCTGTTAAATCAAAACAATACGGATTAACACAGTATTCTGGACTCATTTCTGCCTGCATCAATATTACTATTAAGTGTCGTGGAAGAGTTGTGACTCCGTTGGCAAATAAAGTGAAAGGGAATACTAGCTACTGAAAAGGAAACAACCTGTGACTTGGCAGATCAAATAATTACACTTAATAACTGCACTGTGTTTAGCTGCTCTTCAGCTGGGTTAATGCAACAGAAACAGAAAATCAAGCCGAATCTCACTATACTTCTGTCAGCGTGCGTTAGCATGCTGCATGTGTGGTTAATCACAGTCACTCTTCATACTGGCCTCCACATCGCAGAGGTGACACTTCTTCACAGCAACAGGTTTTTTCAAGTGACAGATCTTCTTCTTAGCAAGCTCTATCCGATCCATAAAAACTCTACTCTGCCCTCACTGCACGTGCAGCCAGACTGGAAGGTCCGTTCCCATTTTGAGGATGAGGCTGTGTGCACCAGTTTTACTGATGGGAATTTGTAGGGACGTGTCTCTCAGCACCTCACACACACCCTGGGCCAACTCGCTCTGCGGTCAGTGGAGCTGTGCCAGTCCAGCACACGTGAGCCCCACCGCTTTGTCTCGGGCGTCAATAAGATAAATGAGTTTAATTTATCCTTTGTGTAAGTAGGGACAACTCCTAGAAATTAGACTGGAGTTCTATGCCTTGGATTAATCCCTAAATTCATTCCTCTAAACCAAAATCCTTCTCAAATCACTGTTTTTACATCTGTCATTAGTAGGAGTCATTTGTGACATATACTTTAAAAATTTCCCATCTAATACTCCTCACCATAAAAGATCACTCAAAGCACTCAATGATATTGGGTCAGATTCTGACTGCACCTCACCATTACCAGTATGAAAAACAGAGTCTGTACTTAAATTGTATCACAAATTGCATTTTTTTCAGAGCCACATAACAAAAGAAGTCAGAATCTAGATTAATTATCGTGATTATACTCCAACTCAGAACTCAGTCAGTCCTCAGTAACAGATTTCTTTTCAAAGGCTTGTCCAATTGCTTATGGAAGTTTGCATCTTATGCAAACAAACCTCCAAATTTATAAAAAGGCTAATAAATAAAATAATAATTAAAAATTCATATGGCCAAATTAGGGGAAAAGCAACACACTGAGAAATATGTATTTAACTCTTACCCACATGCACAAAGTTGCTAGGGAACGAGCAAGCGCCTTGCAAACTGCCAGTACAATTACATTTACAAAGAACTGACAAGGATTGACCTTTGCCTACTCCTTCCTGTCTGCCTTTTACCAGGCATGGAAAAGCCTGGTGGCTTGACAAACAGATTTGATGGGCACATTTCCAGACAGCTTGCTGTCTGGACGGGTGAGGTAGTTCTCTTCTGCGAGTCTGCTAAGAACTAAAGAAGCTTTTAAGAGCGCCACAACTGTCAGCGTTTAGCTCTTCTAGTAAAAGGTGGTCTTCCCTTCGCTTAAGCTTTTGAAGTATGAAATTTGTTTAGCACTTTAAAGCGCAGCACTTCCAGCCAATGCCCAGTCAAATAGTTCCGTCAACAACTATTAATGAAATTGCAGTATAATTCCTGCAAAAAAAAAATAATGTTTAAATAAAGGCTTATATTTCCCAAAGTAAACATGCAAAATTTGCCAACGCTTTCTCAAGTTGGAACTGTACATTCGTACCAAGTTTCAGGAGTATGAACACTGCTGTATGGAGCTGATACCCCAACATCCATAGAAAACCCTGAAAATATGGGTAAAGAAGCACATGCATTATTTAGTATAAGCAGCTAAGAAATTCTGTGCCATTAAGTGTATATTTTAATAATTGCAACTTTCAACGGTAGTGACATAAAAACAATTACTTTTTGAAATTCCTCTGTGTATATGCATTTGAAACTACACAGCCATTAAAAACAGTCTGTCGAATTAAAGGTTGTGCAATTAATTAAGTGCAAATCCTGTAAAACTGGACCAAGGAGAAAATTCATCAAATGTGTGAAATATGACCTATCTTGTCCAAAAGACAAATATGTTTAAACAAAATATGAAAATTGATGACAAAATTACTGGTAGCAAAATGCACACAGAGCAAATATGAGACAGCTGTACTTTGATTCAGCATGGGAGGTTCACCCTTACAGAATTTTTGATTCATTATCTCCACTGTCTTGTAAAACTTTTCCTAGTTAATCTCTAAAGTACGGCCTTTGTATCTATGCTAGTAAAAATTCTCAATAAAGTCGCATGTAACTGTTTAGCAATGATTTACTGTCCCTTTCCAGAATCAGCTTAAATCTATTATAAATTGGAAGCAGCAAGCATTCGCTCTGACACCTGAAATATTTGCCTTTTGTGGTTGCTTCTTACAGTCAATGTCCCTGTCTCGTTGGTGTGACCCACATGGGGACAACCAGCTCTGTGGGCAGGAGCCGGGCTGCAGAGGTGCCTGTGGTGCCTCTGCTCTGCCCTGATGTATAGCTGGGGCACTAGATTTTGCAAGGGAGACTCTGTGTCATCTTAGCACCTCAATATTTGCTGCCAGTCAGGAGCAGAGTCTTCTCAATTTTGACAGCCATGAAGCTGGATGCCTGGAACCCCATGGGGTTCACTCGTCATAGGCCAAGAATTGGTGTACCTGGTCACCAAGCTCTGGTTCGCTTCTGCACACACAAACCATATCTTGAAGGGGTTTTTTGAAGTTCAGTTTACTGTCAAATGAACAATGCCAAAAATGAGACTTCTTCTATTTTACCCACAGCAACTCACAGACAAAGAGAGCTACAAACTCTCTGCCTGACGCAACTTGAAGGTACATTTTCAATATCTCAATAAATTATTCTATCAATAAAGCAACAGTTGTCTCCTGTTGCCAGCTTTGTGCACAAGTCTTCCCAAACAAGTATAAAGGGTTTATTTGCTTATGGGCTGCAACTGGAAACCACTGCAGTGGTATACTGGGGAGCAGGATTCTCTCAGTCATGTTTAATATTAATTAGATCAGACAAAAATAAGATGCAGAGAGTAAAGGAGAAGTTGGTCCTCTAAGAACACAAAGATATGAAACTGAAGGAGTCTATATAATGGTCATATTATTTATATTTATAATTATATAATATATTAAAGTTGAAAAATCATAAAAAATGTTTTGGGGAGAGTGCAGCCAGAAAGGGCTTTATCACGAGGACAGAAACACCTAAAGGGTTCATGAGCCTCCTTTTAAGCAGCCAGAAGCACTTTCCTTCAGCAAACCAAGGCACATGGCATGAACTACCTTTCTCTTTGCTTCATTTTCTACTGGCAGCTTAATGGGACCCAGCTGTGCCAATACATTGCCCCAGAGAAAGGAAGGGCATGAGACGGCGACTTCTGCGAGGCTGCAGGGACCCCAGATCTTCTTTGAGAAAATCACTCAAACACACTTAAAATTAGCTTACTTATATTTACACATTTTCTTCCTGAAGGACATTCGGAAACTCAATGATTCCTGAAGAATGCACACTATCTGTCAGGAGCTATGATTTCAAGCAAATGTATTTGTAAGGTGGGCATGTATAATGTTCACGAGATGTATTGTATTACACGCGCTTGACATTATAAGCAGGTTTAAGACTTCACAAATCAAAATCAAATTGTAAAGTGGATGGTAGAGAGGAGGCGGACTGCAGGGAATGCTAGGAATACAGCCTGTTATTTTCATATTAAAATGTAATGGTGCCATTAAAGTTAAAACCACTGTTAAACTTGATTGAGTAAATTACTTAATTAACCATAGCATCTAATGCATTCCTCCAAGGCATACCTTAGTTCCTCGAGATAGAGGCTCGATAGAGTTCCAGTAGTATATTATCCTAGCTGTGAATTTTAGTATGATTACACTCTTGAAGTGGCTTACTGTTTGTCAATGAAGAATGCAAGCTGCCTTTTGAATTTGAGGTTGATAAGAAATTAGCAAGGAAAAATTTATATGCTTCCTTTTTTACTTTTTTTTTTTTTGCTTTTAAGAAACTTCTCACATTTTCTGCTCTTTCTCTGTAGATTTTATATAAAACAAGTTAAAGGTGGGACACCTCTAGTTAAGATTAAAGGAGGAGGATCTAGTTCCACCCTGTCGACTCTATAGTCATGCTATACCAAAACCACTGCCCAATAAAATTTCTATTTCACTCCCATTAGCTTAACCAAACTGAGGCATTAGGAAGCTGTGCAACAACTACCTGATGGTGGTGCTCAACCCAGTTCCCCTTATCATCTACATGTGATTAACAGAGAAACTTTTTTCAAAAGGGACAAAAATGCACAGAAATAGTTCACTTATGTCAAAGGTAAAATAAACATAAGCAAGACTGTTAAGGTTATGAGACTGGCTCTAATCACTTATAACCCAGCTTTCCTATGGTCTCTTTTACCTTTAGACACCTACATCTACATCTGCAACTTAACAATGGTAAAATCAAAATAACTTTTTTTTTTTTTCCCCTAATGAATCTCTGCACATCTGGAGTGCTAGTACCATTTATACTGTTAAAGGTCTAGGAAGCACTAACAATTTTGCTAGTACAAAATTTAAAGGTGCAAAATCCACAGGTATAAGCTACACTAAAACAGATAAAAAGTCTGAGTATGCCCCTTGTGAGGGTAAGAGAGTTTCCCTTGGGACATCATAACCAATCACAGTTTTTATTTCTGTCTTTGGCCTTTCTTCTTGAGCGGAAGAAAGACGAATGATGTTAACCATGAAGAATGCTGTGACCTAATTGCTCTAAAGTAAGCAATAGTCAGGTTTGTTACCAAAGCTCAAAGTATCACTCTGTGCCAAACATGCCTTTCCATCAAAACTTCTTTTTGGACGTATTGGAGGATGTTGCTTACTGCATCTGAAGTTGACACGGTTAAGATTTACTGCTACATTAAAAAGCCTAAATGCAAAACTCACTTTCAAAAAAAACAACAAAAACAAACCATAGATGAAGAATGTTACAATCAAAAAGACTGGAATAAAATAATTGAAACAACATGCAGAAAGTATCATTCAGATCATTCAGATTTTTTAAAGAACTCAAAAAGGAAAGGTAACAAAGTTTGTCAAATATGATTTTTGAATTTCATAATGTAAATTTTACTCAAGCACCTTTTTGCTACCTAGTTTACCTAATTTAAATGAGCTACCTAATTTACAAATGAGGTAGATGAAAATATAGAGTTTCTGATATAAAAATGCCATGTAAGCAAGAAGCTAGCTTATTTGGAAATCTGTGTTATATTAAGAAATAAAATACATCTCTATCAAGACAGCAAGCTGAGTATGTTTTCCTTTAACTACTTTATTTTCAAAGCAGTTGGTGGACTTACAGCTTTGTCATAAGTATCTCTGTAATCCATTCTTATTACAGGCCCAGAAGAAATTTAATTTCTTTTTCAATAGAAATTGTAAAGACTTGTTTTTTACTTATAGAATTGCTCAAAACTTTTTCATCAAAATGTAGTTTTTCACAAAACCCAAACAAATCACGTACTAACATTTCTGCTCACATTTTTTCATGTTTCCCATCCAGTCCACGGCAATGCCTCCAGCTCAGTGCCAGAGTAATGCAGCCGTGCAAGGTGTGTTGCACATCCCAAGAGCTCTTTTTCTGTGGCAGGTATGCTAACTTTGACTCACATAGCAGCACACAAATGATCAGCCAATTTTTTTTAGATCTTTTTGAATATATGGCTGGACATTTTCTAATTTTTTAAGCATAGCACTGCCACTGAGATATTTTCCTCAGTCTTCATTGCCTTAGGGAATGCTTAATTTTGAAAGCATTAGGACGCAATCATGACAATTCCCTTATGAAAATATGGCTAATTTTCTGCTTTAAACAAACGTAAAATTGATTTCTCAAGCTGTGTTGCTCTGTTTCACATGATCTCTTTGTAGGTCTTTTGCCTTTTTCTCTTTGGCCACACCCAAAAATGAAGCTCCCCAAATGAGGTCTGCTTTCTTTTTCTTTTTGTTTTTCCTAATGGATACTATATCTTGGGAAAATCACTCTTCACATTGGATAACCTCAGTACAAAGTGCAAATGTGACAGATTTCATTCTCTGTCTCACAAATGTCCAAGAGGTCATAAGCAATCTGAATGACAAGTATTCAGATTTCCATGTTTTTTTATAGCACAAACTGTCTCCATTTACTAAATGGTTCCTAGTCTTGGCATATGATTCTTCTGTATCTTACATGCGGTGAATGTGTTTTTTTATTGCCTACTTGATACAAACAAAGAATCTTCCTGAAGGTCAAGGTATTGATCTAATTCAACCCAAGGGGCTCATTCCCATCCGGTGACAGATACGAGGTACCTGCGGGATAATGGACTTGTGGGAATAACCTGTGAAAAGGACAGTGGGGTGGGTCTTCAAAAAGTACTGCTAAAATTACAGTATTATTGAGTTATTTCTCCTTTATCTCTTCCTGAGCATAAAAAGTTTAAAGAGAACATGCAAAGAACACGGGTGTATGGGGTCTTACTGTATGATACTGATGGCAGATCCCTGAATTAATAAAGGAGTGAAAAGACTTGACTATTGTCTGTGCCATGGACTCTGCAGTTTCATTGTTAAAAATTGTGACCTGCAATCCAAATTCTACCTAAAATTAGAAGCCATGTAAGGGCAGCATTTGGCTGAGCTGAGAGAGGAATGTGCTGAAGAGAAAATTCCCTCTTGAATAATTAAGTAACTCACTTTTCTCCCTGTTTTTCTCCTTTCCTCATCAGATTTCTAGTATATGGAAGGAAGTAACATTCTCTTTCCACTGTTGAGATAATACTGATGACCTAAGTAATTTCTTGCTACTCTTATGTATTTAATAAGGCATCTAAGATTAGTGGTTAAAGTCAGCTAATTTTACCAAATTATAGCACGTAATTGATTTAGTGATAGGTAGGCATGACTCAACTTTTATTCAGATATTTAACATAATCAAAGAATTATGAATTTATTTTGTCATTACCAAACACCAATAGTGTTATATTCTGAAGTACTCAGTAATAAAAATTAATGCGGTATCTTTGCTGTTACTTGTGTATTTTTGCTCTTGACTCTTTTCAGAAACATATTTCTAGATTTCTATTTCACAAGGTTTGGCTAAGTATAAGGAATATATCAGCAACAGGCAAGGATGATGGCAGAGATGAAGCTGTAATCAGATAGGATGCACAGACACTTACACTGATGTAAAACAGTTCAACTGAGCCTAATAATTGTGTATCATTGATAAAAATCAGTGTATATAAAAGAACACAGATCATAGGCTAGTGCTCCACCCTCACTTTTCATAGTCTTTCATGTCTGTTAATTGTTTTCTCAATTTAGAAATTTTTAGTGTTGTGGTTGTGAGAAATTTTCTACTATTTTGCTTCTGTCAGTCACATCTTACTACAATTGCTCCCTCAGTACATCCTCTTTGTTGGACAATTTGGTTTACCCAAGGGATCCTTTTTCCCTTCCTGCATCTCCACTCCAGGCCAACATGTTCGGCCAGACACCTTCAAACTAAAATGTCTACTGTTCTCATATACTGTATGTGTTCAAGCTTTTGCTCTTCTTTTTCTTTATTTTTATTTTTTAACACCAACTCTGACAGCTGTTCTGGTATCTCTTCTGGAGCAACTTGTAACCAACTAAAACTAAAAGGCAAAAATCTTCCATGTTCTTTCCAAGGTGATTTATCTTTTATCACTGTCAACTATTCCTCCTTCTCAGCTTCAGAGATGTAATACCTTTTTCTACTCCTTTCTCACTATCTCCATCCTGCTACTACTGCAGTGCTGAACTCCACCCAGCAAGCACTGCTGCTAGCCACTGATGCTCTGTTCTTCTCACTGTTGTAGTGCTGCTGGTAGTTTAGTCTGCTAGATGCAAGGGTCATTGCAAAGTCAGTAGCCAGGAAAACTATGTTAATCCATTAAAGTCTTCAGAGTTTACTATCTGAGAAATTCCATGCTCTCCAGCACCTCCGAGAATTGCTCACCATGCATTACACCATCTAATAGCATCCTGAGTAGGAAATATATATATCTGACTCCATCTCCGAAACGGAGGTTTAGGAAAACACATAAACCTTCTTGTCTGATGACTTTCTTGGGTTTTCCCTTGTGTTTAAAAGTATCGAGTTCAACCGTGTTCATGCCATCTTTGTGCCAGCACTCAGGACTGGGTGTAGGCATTCAGTCCTACCTATATTAGAAGCCACTTGTGTTATAGTGGTATGTAAAAAACAATGCTGCAGGGTACAAACTCCATAATAAAGAGTTAATCCTAAATAAGTTTTGTAGTTTTAATACATATTTAACAACAATTTAAATAAGAAAACAATAATTCTTTAAACATCTACTATAGCTCTAAGTACCAGTTGACTCTGGCTCAGTGAAATGCAAATTTTGTAAAATCCAATCCATCAAGCAGAAATTTTACTACAAAAGGGTTTCACAGAAATAATAGCTGTCAGCTAACAATTAATGCACCCAACATGCTTAAGTACTGCACTAAACTTTAATGAAAGGTTAGCGAGTCTGTTAAATTGCTTCATACCTTGTAAGACTAAAGTTAAGCAAAAATTAACATCAGTATGCTGGGAAAAGAGCATGCAAACAAAATTCACCTTAATGATGGGGGAGCGTAATGTTTTCACTGAATATTTTGAACTATGATTCCATTAGAACATTGTCAAAAAACTAATAGTGTCACTCCATTTAATGTTCAGAACAAACACATTTGGGATTTCATCTGAAATAATTCCACAGCAGATGTGAACATATGTGTATATTTAAAAACACAAATATAAGCACAGAGATACTGAAGACCACAATTCCAGGGCATTTACATTGTTACTGACCCTGGCATCCTGATAAAGGCTTATTTCACCACCTGGGAAAGGTCATTTCAAAGCAAGGTATTGCAGCAAGCACCGCAGCACACCATTTTGCTGGATGTTTGATAACGTTTCTTGTACTGTTAGCACTCTGAATACTAGGCACTCTCCTTTGCTGAGTTCTTATAAACATTCCCACACTTTAAGTAACACTTGGCAGCTTTACTACTGTTGTCAGGAACTAAAAGGTGCAATAACCCCATACACAATACAAAAGATCAAACCATCAGATCATAACTCATTCCTAAAGGGCAGTCCAGTAAAAGTGATAAAGGAAACCACACTCCAAGGACTTCCTCAGGCCACTGCCCTGGATCATTAGGGCTACTGATACTGCTCATCTATTGCCAGGAGCACACAGTTAGCTCCTTACTGATTATCTTTCAGTCCTGGCTCTCTCTCACTGCTTGGTAGCCTCTGCAAGCCATCCCCCCCGTTATCTGCAGGAGTAAAAGTTCCTGCTGAAATGGACAGCTAGTTAAGCTCTTTGAATATCACTATGCACCCTTATTATCAATCTTTTAAATAGGAACATTTCAAGAAACAGTGCTAAATATGGCTGTGTGGGCAGCAAGGACCACAGTTCGGGAAGAACAAAACCAGCCCTTTCCCCTTCTTGTATAAACCTTCAGTGACTATAGTGATTAACACACACACATATTTATATTAGAGATAGTTTGAGGATCAAGAGTCAGACCTAGGCAAGTATCTTCACAATGGTATCCCGTCTGCCCGAGGAACACACAGCGCTCACCTTTGCTACATCACCGATTTAGCAGAATTGGAGTTAATCTTTTTTTAAAGACATATATAAGATGAAATCAAGTACAGAATTAACTGAAAGGACAGAAGCCATCCCTCAGAATTACAGGCCAGATGAAGACTGAGCCAGAAAAAAGAACCTGAGAAGTAGAGGCCTTTTGAATGCACACATGGAGAGGTGAGAGCGCTGAACACTCTGGGATGAAGCAGCACGTTTGTACATGTACAAAGAGAAAAAGACAGCAAATGTTATACAAAAAGGAGATCTGTTCCTGTTTGAAGCCAAGTAGCCATACTTGCATGGCACAAAGCCGTTTTCCATCAGTATGGACTCGTCGTTTGCTAGGTCTGCACAGTTCTCAGTTGACTCGAGCAGGACTGGCATTTGTCCTGTGCACAGGTAGGATGAGCTCGTACCTACATTATGCACGTAATCCTCTTACCTGTAGCCATAAGCTCAGCAACCCACTAAGTTTTTCTATGAAGACATTTATCAAAGCAGATGTTCAACAGTAAAATATAATTCCTCCCTTACATTACCCATGGTGAAGAAAGCAGTAACTGCTGGCCCCAGACTAGACTCGGCAGGAAGGTGGCTGTCATCAGAGCAGTGAGACAGAAACATTTAGCAGAATGCAGACCCAATGCTCAGAAACGCTTTAATTGAAATTTTCATCTCTTTCCCTATTTATCTATCAGTAGAACAATTAGTAGCCTCTACAAACAAACAAAAGAAGGAAAAAAAAAAAAGGGAAAAAAAAAAGCACACCAAAGACAGACCACATCAAGGAGACAGAGAAATCCATGATGCAGCTTGGCAGTGAAGTTTAGTGCTACCTGTGCTGTCTCCCCTGCGGATAAACAGAAGGCTTCATGTTCCAGAATGGCAAATTTAGCATCTTTCACACGCAGTAAATTCACTTAATTAAAAGTCTGTATTTCACAGTTACCATCAGAGTACTGCTTGTGTGCGTCTTTACCCAGGTCTGCCCCACTTCATGGGCCCACGGAAGGGTTTCTTTAATGCAGATGTGCGAGATATAAAATGCAACTGATACAGCAACCCTCCCCCACTTACATATTTTCTTGAGATTCTCTAGACTATATTCATGAAAAATGATTTACAAAATACAAATAGATTTTGGCATGAAGTAAGCTTAAATTGACTGCTTTCTATCAGGAATTAATATTAACCAGAGCTTGTCAGTTACTAAATATTTATTTTAGGAATACATACAGCCTCTGCTTTCACGTAGGTTAAGCTGTAATCTTTGGCTTGTCAGTTCCAGGATATAGCAGTGGATAAATCATGCACTCTTGAACTGATAGATGTCAGAGCCGTTGTATACAAATGGAGGGATATGTCAATGAACACCCTAGTTTAGGTTACATTTACTATAAACATTGACATTCCTTTGCAATGAGACCATTTGCTGGCTAAGCAGTCACAGCTTCACAGGATTTGATGCTTTTGTGCTCAATCAGGTTCTAATGATTTCAGATGTTTGCAATTAATGAACCATTAGATTAATTGGTTGAGTACGGAAAGACTGGTTTAAGAATTGGGTCAGAACCACAGACAAGCTATTACCTGAACTGACAGCAATCACCAGAGGCAAAACAGTGAGAAATTGAATTAATGATTTTTCACTCTCTCTTTCACTTTTGGCAAAAATTAGAACTGGACCAATGTTTAAACTGAGAGAATACTATAAACGTTAGGGGCAACGGGGGGAAAGAACCATTCTCATTGCTCCTCATCTTTCTAAATGGAGGAGGTCAATCTTCTCCACACAGACCCTCTGTTGAATATAAAGAAGTTACCATATTTCTTTTGGATCATCCAAATCCCCCCCAAAGCTAGCTTCCAAAGTCAATGTATAATATTAATTACGTACCACATAGGGCACCTTAGTAAGATGATTAAGTGTACTTCAGAACCACTGAAATAAATAAGCCTAGCATCAATATATGATCATGTAGGCTTGGTAGAAACCCCAGGGTAGCCATCCTTTAGATAGTGTACATAAGGACGTTTACTCCCAGTAGGTCATTGGTGCTTAAATTCCAACAGTGTGACAAGTTATCACAATGAGGCGATGGCAGTTTAGCTGAATCTGTAATTTCAAAGAGTAAAATTAACCCTGGATGTACAATATAGTTTTTGGGCCATTTTATTTCCAGGAAAGGGTATATTCTAATGTGGTTTCTCACTTCATGAAGCAGTACTTCAGAAATCAAGTGTATACATGGTGGCTGTCACTGCCTTGTGTGCACTTAGAATCATAGAATTGTTTGAGTTGGAAGGGACCTTAAAGATCATCGAGTTCCAACCCCCTTGCCCTGGGCAGGGACACCTCCCACCAGACCAGGTTGCTCCAAGCCCCATCCAGCCCGGTCTTGAACACTTTCAGGGATGGGGCAGCCACAGCTTCTCTGGGCAACCTGTTCCAGTGCCTCACCACCCTCACTGTAAAGAATTTCTTTCTGGTGTCTAAGGATATTACTATGCTTTTAGAGGAAAAGGAACAGAACTCAGCAACCCTGTGCTCACATGAAACTTGGCTCAAAGGAGGCAAGGACATGTTGCACATTAAAAATAATGGGGATGTGTTTTTTTCTAAATTCTGCATTATGTGAATTCAGCATTACAGTTCACGGCTGGAATGCAAGCTAACCAGTAGGACTGATCATTTTCCTTCTCTTCCACTGACTCTCCATAGACTTTATCCATTTAAGTTGCAGAAAGTATTCCTGTTATAGTCAGTGTGCTCAGGATATGGCTTTAAATTACCGTGAATAAGTTATGTATCCCTTCATGGTGCAGTTTTATTCTTGGTATAACGAAGCAGTGAATAGCCACTTCCCAAGATAAAATAAACAACTTTTTAGCTTTGTTATTATTCCATAAGGAAATGCAATTTTCCTAGATCTTCTTCTCTCTTTATTTACCTAAATTCTAATTTTTTCAAGTAAACTGAAATGTGCTGGGTGGTTCCTGATTTTTACAGGAAGTACATAGTTACTGCAGAAGAAAAAAAAAAGCTTGTGGTTAAGGCATTTTTAAAGTTAACTATGTATTTATATAAATTCCAAGTGTTCAATGCAGATGCTTTTGAACATGAAAAGAAGCTCAGAACTTGCAATTTTTACAAATGAAATGTCCCACTGATTCCTGAATCATAGCTAGGATTATTGCCATAACTTTAATGTCATATATCAAGACCCATTTCCATATTTTTGCCTGTGCCCTATTTAGGTGATTAAAGTTGGGCATATAAAATTTTCACATCTTTCTACCTGAATTTAAAATCTAGCCTATTGTGAATAAATCTATTAAAACAAGAAGACAAAAATAACTTTTTAAGGTTTCACTGTCTCACAATACAATAGAGCCCACTGAGTCAATTGGAGACCTTTCACTAATGTTAAAAAATGTTAGTGACAACAGGAAAACAAAGATACTCTATTTTCACATGTATAACCCATGGGATCTCAAAATAAAGGAGGCCTGCAATTTAGTAGGCGTAGAATCAGGACAACTTTATTCTGTAGTTCTCTATTCCCCAAGGGCTTTCCTCTACCTGATCCCCATAACTGTCCCACTTCTCTGAGGTTTTGTTTGTTTCCCTCCCTCCATTTATATCAGGAATTCTCCACCAAAAGCTTCAGAAATTGCTGAAACCACAGTTATATAGGAAGCAAAGCGGTTAACAGTCAAGAACATAATAAATGTGACAATACACAAAATAAGGTAATCAACATTAACAGCCACCAAACAGTTATGAGATATTAAAGACCTGCAAAGCAGCTCTTCCTTTCCACTGTTTTCTATTAATATATCATATTTATGAGACAGATAAGGCCAAAAATAGGCTGATGAAACTCCGTTGAGTTGAACATATACTGGACGAGTCATCTAGGACAAATGCACAAATAATCCTATTTACCAGACTATTCCCAATTAATATCAGTCAGATTACTCAAGTATATAAGAACTTGCACAATAAGGATCACTTGACTGAACAAGAGCTTTTTACTTATATCGAAAGTATAATACACATTCATTTCATGGGGCTGGGGAGGGGGCAAAGGGATGTTGGGAGGGGAGAAATGCAAAACATCCAGAGATAGAATCTCACCTCTCATATGAAGAACAAAGGATATAAATGTGAATCATTAAAAAGCAAAACCAAAAACAAAACCTCTAAAGGCACTGTAAATAAACCCCTGTAATTATGCATCACAAAAAAGTCAACGGCAAATGGTTCAGTAATCTCATTACCAAGCTTACTAATAATCATTGCAATATTCTCCATCTCCCCTAAGATAATGAGAAGCACGGTGGATGCTGTAAAAATAAATAAATAAACATACAAGCAACAATTTCTCATCTAAATATTTAACAAAATGAATGGGCTTGCCTAAAGGTTTGAGATTGAACCCTAGTGTAACAAATTTTTAATTTGCACTATTTTCCTAGTGTTAAAAGGGGAGAAAGCTCATCTCATCTGAGAATGGAGTTCAAACTAAACAACGCTTTCATGTCAACATAAAATAAAAAAATAAAACATTTTTAAATATTTCAGTACTACAAAATTAGCCTAAGTTAAAGGCAACAATTAGTAAACAACTTTGTCATATTCAGAACAGTATCTTTCCCATTAACATTTCTATAGTTCCCCAATTACATTATAAATCAAAAGTAATACAAACAGACAATGTAATAATGAGAGCACATAGACTGCATCAAAAATTAAGATACTAGTTTTTCTTTACTCTTGGATCATTCTGTTACATTGTCCTAGTTTACTTTCTTGGCAGCAGAAGTACAGTCAGAGAAAGTGAATTTACACCTTGGTGAATAGCTCCTAAAATTTGATCTGAAAACACTCTGAAAGTCTAACAACTTTGCTTGTAAAATGTAGGGTATGGCATTTTAATTCCCCAAAAGCTATCTTTTGCTATAGAGAGTGAACTATCAGGGAAATTAAGTCATAAAGGGATTAAATGGCATATGTGGGCACTGCACTACTGCTTCTTTTGTTAACCACCAAACTGCTTTTCTGTGTTTTCATTTCACCTTCCTGTTTCTGGCCTGCTGATGTCTCCTCCTTCCCTGTCAGCGTGTGACTCTCAGGTGATATTACTTCTGGCTATGAAAAGGGTCTTTCATAAGCAGATTGGAGTGATCCCAAATATTCCAGATTTTCTCCTGCAGAGGGACAAGAAGGGAAACAAACTGTACCCTCAGCACTGAGCCCTGAGGAGACACAGGGCTGGACCAGAACTCATCACTTTGGTGTATCTCCGAATTTGATGGCTTGGCATCCCAACTCAGCTCACTGCAAACTCACTTGCTCAGTATCTCTTCAGCTCAGGTCCTCTGGTGTGTGGGGTTTTTTCTCAGGCATTTTTTTTTTTTTTTTTTGCTTATCTGCTACGTTTCTGTCATATCCATTTACTATATTGACGAGGGAGATTTTTTAAAAACGACTGGAAATGGTTAGGACAGTTGTGAATGCAAGTGATACCACAGAGGAGGAAAGCAACTGACTTGGAAACAGAGAAGCAGAATAGGAGAAGAATTAGAGGTCTTAGATAAAGGACAGGGATAAAAATACGCCTTCATAGTTTTAAAACACATCAGCAGAAACAGGTTTGCACACAAGATGAAAGCACAAGGGTGTGGATAGGGAAGTACGAGGATGGTAAAATAAACACAATTAACTATCAGAGTTTATCTTAATGCACACGCTTCTTAAAACATCATTGCTGCTAATACAGAGATGAATTGTAAAGGGTAGAGAAGGAGATTAAATTATGTATTGTTCCTTTAACACTTTCTTCAGTTAAATAACATAATATTTTCAAGGTTACTGTTAAAATAACAGGGTTGTCCAGTGGAATTTATCCCCACTGGTGTTTGTGTACTGTATATATTTATACCACATGAGCAGCCCATAAATTCTCCTCATAAATGCTGTTATCTCCACCACTAGCAGTTTCTCATTTTTATGGTAGTATAACTTTAAGGTGTGGTATACGTTCCGTTATACCTCATTGCATACAGCTTCTGCTGCCCCATTAGGCACTGATTCTGGGGGGCGGGGGGCCACAGAGCTCCTTGTCCTCCCTGACGTCATGTGGTCCTCCTCTTCTCCCCATCAACACCACAATAAAAGAGCCCCATGAGCATGACCACCATGCAATAAACTACTGCTTCCAACTCAATCCACCCACAACCCCCCAGCTCTGTGAATTTTCTGTCTAATTCCCATCTGACCACCCTTCGACATCCAATATCCCCTCCTCGTTAGGACCTTCTCTTCCAGACCAAGAAAAAGAAAAAGAAACTTCCAAGAACATCACTATCCCATTCTTTTAAAGGTGGCCAACCTGATTAACAGGAAAACATTTTTCAGAAAAAAAAAATACACAGAGGGCAATATAGATTATAGAAAAGTTGTTCAAAAGGTCACCTGAATTGGGAACTGCTTAGGGTATAGGACAAAGCTAAGATATTTTTATAGGAGGCAAAAAGCCCACGCACACAGTTGCAATAAACTCTTCATACATCATAACAGGCTTATAAGTAAAGAAGTCCATCTTTGTATCAATCTGTCAGTGCATACACACACACGCAAAATTATTAGTATCAGTGGAACACTGAATTTACTTGCTGCTCACATCCATCTGTCCTGAAGTTTGGTGCTGCTAACTCCAGGCTTCTGAATCTGAACTCAAATGTTGTTTTCTCCAATTTTCTTCCCTTTTATGACCTTTTTCTGTTGCTACCTTGATTTATGGTCATTTGTGTGATTGCATTGCTTTGCTTTATGGCAGTTTATGTCATTCTGGTCTTGTCATAAATGACTACCATAAAGTGAGGTAAAATATCATAAAACATTAGTGAGTCACTGATATTCAAGGTTCTTGAGTACAAGTGCTGACAGGTAGCAACCACAGAAGAACTGTGCCATTCGAGGGATGTATCATTATGAATACATGTGTGTACTGGGATCTGGATGAACAAATGCCACTATGACTTCGGTTGTCAGTGGAAACAATTTAAAAGGGCAACACTGAGTTATTTTTATAAGTTTAAAAGTCTTATATTCCTACAGCGATTTCTTTTACAATAAAATGCTTAGGAACTGGAAGATGATCTGTTCCCCTGTAAAATTTCTCATTGCATTTCATGTATACCCAAAAAAGGCTATTTAGGGGTTAGCCAGGATTACTAATAACCCGTGTATAGAAATCCCATTACTTTTGTAGGATGATCATTCTTGCTTGTTTGTCCACCTTTGTTCACCTCTGATTATTAGCACTGAGTTTTGTGAGGTGCTTTGGTTTTGCTGCAGTTGCTGGAAGGTATACATCCTTGAGCTGTTGTAGGCATGCTCAGAAATCCTAAACATATTATTCTGATGTATTCTGCTTAAAGAAAAACACATTTTATCCAATAACCTAAGCACTTATTACTCTTATTACCTTTTTAGCTAAGAGTATTCCAAAGCGTTTTATACTTTTTCTCAGTTTAGAAAAATAAGCTATTGCAGTTATATACTTTCCAAATAAATATGAAAATAGAATACAAAAATCTTTTGCCACTGATGTTTCTATTATGAATCCTTTTTTCACTAAGAATCAATAATCACTGTTTCCAGTATAAATGCCTACTATCAGTTGCTGTTACCTTATAGGATAATTTAATTCTAGAATGAAAATGGGTATTTGCTGGATTTAAAACTGGGAATGCATTACCATTAAGAAATATGGAGATAACAGTTTGGAAATTTATATTTGTTATTTGATCATAAAAACATTGTTCAGATTTTTAAAATGGCTTTTTTTACTTTCTACTATTATTGCAAAAATAAAAGACCTATCATCTCAAAATCTCTTTAGTCTATAGTGACATTCCATTATTTATGGGACCAGTTCTCCGGATACTTTGGGGGAGAACATTATTTTTAATGTAGGATTTTTTTTTTTCCTTTCTGTGAAAGACTGCACTTGTACAGCATTTTCATAATGTATATTGTTTCATCTAACCTCCAATACCGAGAGCTTTTTGGAGTTCATCCACAAAGGAAAACACTAAAAACAAAACCCAGATTTCCCCCAAATATGCCAGACGCAATTGTGTTTAATGCCAGACATCTCCCATTTTGGAGGTTTGCAGTAGTTTCTTTGCCGCTTTTTAATGCGGTAACTTAAGATAGAACAACTCAATATCTCTGATACCCAGGGATCTGATTCCACTCTCCACCCATCTATTTTATTCCAGTCTTAATGGTCTTGGCCTTTTACAGACACATTCAGCTTAGATTCACGGCTACGTGTCAATCCCTTTGTGCTGCCCAGGTAAGCAAGTCGATTTGACCGACGCAGAATCCCCTCTGGAAATGGAAGCCCTGAGCACTGTAGAGGCTACACGGTGCTGCAGAGCCCCCGTGCTAACCCACCACCCACCGGCAGTGCCCGCTGAATGTTCCATCACCGAGAGTGCTCTAGGTGTGCAGAAACATAACGGAGACTAACTTCTGGCAATGCCAGATGATGTAGAGTCTCTGCCAAATTCCCTCCACCTGCCACAATAACTCTATTTGGAGAGATTCCTAATTTGTATAAGTGGGAGGGGAACTAATACATTCTGGAGTTACACATCAGAAAGCAAAAAGTTTTTCATGTGAGGGTGGGGAAAAAGCGGAAAGGAAGATAAAGTGTCTTCAGCAGCCATACAGCTAGTGACTTCCAGGAATAAGAGATCAATCTGCTCTATTTTTAAAAGGTAAGAAAAGGTAAATGTTATTGGAAGTATCCCACTGCAATCCTAAAGCTGGTAAATGAGAACTGAGTAATAATATTTAACCCACCAACCAAATGACATGGGCATTTGTACATCACCTGAGATTACATACAGCTTTTGGAAGCATATTTTTGCCCCCCTCCCTGCTACGTGACTTCCATGCTAGTCGATACTGGAGATGTTGGAATGTGAAAAAAGTTGGTCCCTTGGTTCAAAACAGCACCCAAACAGGCAGCAGGACGGCGTCAAATGCCTTCCTACAGCGAACACTCACACGGGAAATTCTCTGAAAGAAGGTGCTGTATCCAATTTCACCTCTGCTGGGTGGAGAGAGATCTTGCACAGTTATCACAGCACTTGGGACAATTAATTCCATTGACACTAGTGCTTATGAAACAGGGTTCGCGTCCTGTTCCCTCTGAAGGCAAGGACAACGTTCCCACTACCTTCAAGGATGACAGGATCAGCCTACCTGTCCTTAATTCTTCAGAACTGCTTCCCTCAGCACTGGAGCTCTGTTCCCCCCCCAGTGCCCAGCAGCGCTGCCGCGGTGATTGTTCTGCAGAGAACAGAAACCCGAGGCAAAACATCACCGCCAGCAAAACTGCAGAGGAAATTTATTTGCGTAGGTGCGTTTTTGGCACCGACTCCACACATGAGTACCTGGTAAGGCCTGTGAAATAATCAATGTAATTTGGGCCTCTATGAGTTCAGGAATTACTGTTTCAGCATTGCATATAATCAACTCCTATCAGATGATCTCCAAATTACACAGGACATCTAAGGCAGGTGATCAGAATTTACACTTTGAGGCCATTTCCTGGGGACAAGACAATCTTTCTCCAGAGCAGGCAGAATAGAGGCGTAGCTTTGGTGTAGAGCCCCCTTTTCATTTATTTTTTTCAGAAACACTGAAAATATTGCCTATTCTTTAAGAAACAAATATGTTCATCACTGCTCATTCCCAGGGGAATGTATGAACTAGTGTATCTGAGATGCTAAAGAAGAAAAATAGTTTTTACTGTTAGTACTATGGGCTATTTGGGTTTTCAATTAATGTAAAAAAGAATCTTTCCAAAACAGCACTCCCTGCACAACAGAGGCACTTCACCCATAGCTCTATTTTGATAAGACAGATATCCAGGTTGTATCCACTCATTCAACAGTCACAAAAACTGTTTCTGTTTCTATAATAATGGATATTCTCTGTCAATAAGGATAGACTGGCATTTTCTTAGGGAATAAGAAAACTCCCACTTAAAATAATGTTTGAAAACCAACATGCAGACTCCCTCCCCTCAACATTCCCCAAAAGTTGACTGATGATTTGAAGTGTATTCCAGTAAGCACATCTGAGCTGCATTAACACATACATGGAAATATCTAAAATTTTCACCAGCAGCAATTGCTAACGAAAGACAATAGTTCTGTTTTCTTTTTATGGCTGGCTGGCTTTATTTTTTTGGTTCATTTTGGGGGTTTTTGTGTGGTTTTGTTTGGCTCTTTTTAAATACTGAGAATGTAAGATGAACAGCTGGGCATCCAAGATTTGTTGTTAGAATTACTAGAAACATGGAGTCCCTTGAACATAACCTCAAGATTTTTGAAGATAAATTACTGAGATATTTTAGTTCAACTGACTTACAGTCCTTCACTTCAGCTTTTTTTTATGTAAAAGTCTCAACAGAACAAAGTTTAGTGAAAAGATGTTGTTCAGAAATTCAATTTTATGGCAAACATTGAGTGTACGTACAAATTTGGAAATATCAGATGTTAGAATATCCATTAGAATAAAAGTAGTAAGACTCACCAAAACTATATTAATTTGCAACTTCTGATTTAGTATTTTGAAAGACGATCACAATTTCTTGCTAGTAAATCAGCTAAGAAGTAATAAAGTAACTTAAACAGGGTGCTGAAATCCCTTGATATTAAGTAAGTGCAGAGCTAGAAACTGGCTTTGCACAAAAAATAAAGAGCACCATCTTTACCTGTGCCGTGATCTAGATCTAGCATGAAAAGAATAAATTAGAAAAGTCTTCAGTTTCTTTGCCTTGTTGTAATATGAAAGAAAATGCATGCTCACCCAAGCACAAAGAAGTCATTGGTTTAGCATTATGAGGACACTCTGCATGATCTATTCCAAGCTTCGTTACAATTATTGTGACTAAAGGCTGAGAAATTTAGCACAACTGAGACTAAGTGATAAATAATGCTTAAGCATATCTGCTTCTTGCATTAAGGAGACAGACTAAAGAGTTAATAATGCCTCTGATCATCTTTTAATAGCCTCTAGATGCTTTCACACAATAAATAGATCTGTTGTGAAAATACTTTGGAACGCACAGCGAAATACCACATGCATTGTGCCCTTTAAAATGCTTTAAATAGCACAATTATAGATTTAAAGATTGTAATTGATTTAAATTGGTGGTGGAATATAAAATTTTATATGATGCATGAAACCTCTTAAAGCTTTAAAACTGTAATTATCTTTGTCAGTCTCATATTGCACCCCAAAGCTTTTCTTTTAATGATTTAGACATTATAGAAAATAAATGAAATGTTCATATGGATTGCCAAATGAAATGCAAAGAGAAAAAAAAATCATACGGTGCTGCACCTTTAGGAAGAAGAGCTTGTGTCAGGGTTTGTCTGAACTCTGAATTCCCAAGCCCCAGAAAGCTGAGCTACCAAATAATGGTAGGTAAGCCCTATATTAATGGTGTTCACACTAGTTTAAAAGTACTGATTCATACATACTAGGGTGAAACCTCAGCAGATACCCTCTGCGTACAACAAACCTTCGCTGCTTGTTTACATTGGAAAAGTGCAGTCATGGGTATCCAAATCAGAGATAAAACTTTAGATAGGAATTTAGAGAATCTTCTCAGTGTCAGAGAAACTAATTAATTATTCACGTCTATATTGGCAAAGAATACATGGCAGATTTCAGGCATCTATCACATTTATACATGAAACTGCCATCAGACACTAAGACCTACAAAATATATCTTGTCCCTGCTTCCTTATGGCAACTCTTATGTAGTTGTTTATATTTGAGGTTGAAGAACTGCCTGCCACACACATCTGTCTCTCCTCTTTGAAAGGATTCCACAAAACTTCCAACAGTTTGAGTACATCCAAAACTCAAAACAAAATTCAGCCACAGAACTAAAAAAAGCCTGGTCAGAGGAAAACACAACACCAATTCCAAGACCCAAGAGCTAATGCACAATGGAGTCAAAACCAAACCCGTGTTATAGGGTTAACCACTGATTCTTGTGATACGAGAATTTGATGCTGTATGAAGCCTCTAGACATTATTCAATACCAAAACAAAAACAATGTATAAGTAGCTAGAAAGAAGAACATTAACTCAAGAAAGATTATTTCAGTTTATCTGACCCATATTTGGAAACTTAAGTCAATTGAACATAGCACAGCTCCCTGCAGTAAATGAACAAGGAAAAATCTTCTCAAATCTGTTTATATTCCTGCAGATGTCAATGCTGATACCATTGCACAAACAATGAAATAAACAATTAAGATTTTCTTTTAACTTCTGTCGCTTTAGAAATCCAGTGAAGAAAAAAACCCAGTGAATCAATGAACTAAAAACGGATAGAGTCACTAGGAAAAGAGATTGTATTTTCACGCAAAGAGGATATTACCAACAATAGGTAGTTAAAAATGGAATTAACAACTAATAAAAGTAGTGAAGCATATCTTTTTAAAGACCAAATTGAAAGGCTTTCCATTAAAACAACAACTTTAGTCACAAACCTCTAGGTAATGCAATGAATAGTAATATTTGTGGGCTCGGGAGGTCCGATTACCTTTGACTCCATATTTATGAGTTCCCATTCCCAATGGGACGGGTACCAGAGTTTATTTTGGTGACGTGTGTTTCACAGAAAGCTATGCATCAAAGTAAACCCTTGATATATAATCTGACATTTTTTTCCCAAATTGACAGAGGAAATGTGGCACATTTAACAGTCATTATGACCTCAGCGAAAGGACAGACACGTTCAGGCTGTTGGGAAACAGCATCATTATAGCAGCAGAAAGATCAGCAATTAATATGAGGTGAGAATGATTTGCTACAGAAATACTGTTTATGTCTTTGAATTTTTAAGGTATTAGAGAAAAACACTGATATTCATAATATGAGGTTGGCACAAATAAGGTAATGTGTAATATGCTGAGGGCTTTTTAGAAGACATATGGAAAATAGAAAGTTGTGTTTTCATAGCCACACATGGAGCGATATTAGCTTTGTGTTTTCATGGGAAGCAACCAGTAGCTGAGAAAATGAAATTATTTTGATCATTTGAGAGAAAACAAAAATTAATGCCAATGACTTTGACCAGATTGCAAAGTACATTTATTAATTACTTTAATTTTCTCTCTTGACACACATTTAAAGTCCTGTTGGCTGAGACTGCAAGGTAAGCTAAAGGTTCTTTCTATTTCTCTTTTCCTTTTTTTTTTTTTTTTAAACAGATAGTTGCAGAGAAAATGGGAATCCTGTAAAAGGTTATGCTACAGTATAAAAACTGAGATACTAAAGTAGATCAGTGTGTGTAGGACAATACAAGACAATAAGCATGTGCGTACACATTTGCATGGGAAACAGTAGAACCAATTCTCTGTTGGGGGAAGACTGACAAAGAAGGAATATAAATTAAAAAAAAAGAGAAAAAACACACCATTCTCACTGATCATATACTCCACACTTGAGAAAAGCTTGAGTTAAATTAAAAAAAACCAAACACAAAATTCCTGAAGATGTGTTAGCAGAAAACTAAGCAAAAGGTTAGGGAAAACCAGTAAGATGGAAGAGGTGTGCTTCTCTGCTGATTCCATTCACTAAATTGCTATTGCCCTCATCTAACAGGAATCCTCAGTCTGCTTATGCACATGGTAAACTGATGGGGTTTTTCCCCTCCAGAGAAAGTTCATGAACAGTAAAGCTCTTATTCTGAAGTGATTCTGGCACTTAAGCTACTCTAGCTAGAGCTAGAACAGAGACACGCGAGTATATGATATGCTGCAGAAAGTGATGATATTCAAGTAAAGAAATCCCACTGGAGGGCCAAAATTTTTGTCACATAAAATGGCGTGAATCTGAACTAACTTAAGTCAGTGAAGTCAATTTAACTTGCATCCTTGCACAGAATTTGGCCCTTAGGTACTATTTCTGCTTTGCCCCATGTACCACAGAGGTACCCTGTATCCTTAGTTACTAGAGCTTAACGGATGCATTGCCAGCTGGAAGGAAAGGTTTTAAAGCCAATATACAAGAATCCGAGTACAGACTATCACATTCTCATTTTATAGATTGTGAAACAGAGATAAGAAGTAAATTTCAAACAGAACCTAATGGACTGGACCGGTTGAGCGTTTCACTCTCAGTTTGCAATGTTGGACTGATTTTATGTATTGCCAAGCACACGGAAACCACAGGGATCCCATAAGCCAAAGCTGCAGAAAGTCCAGAGCTTTGGAAAACCAGGTGCTAAGGACAAAGTGGTTAAAAGCAAAACAGATTTATAATAATAGGGAGTTCAACCTGAATATGACATGAGCAAGGCAAGCACAGCCTTTTAGCGCTATGTCTAATAATGTACTTGCTATAGGGAAAGAAAAAAAAAAGAATATAATTTTCAGCCTCTTTTGGATTTAAACATTTGGTCAAAGATTTCAGAAAAAAAATCTCCTGCAGCAGTTGCCTGCTATTTTCTTCTACCCCCTGTCACCCTGTTCTGAGTGCTGCACATGATTTACCAGATCCTACCTGTCTAAATGATGAAAATGAGAAAGCTTTTACCAAGTATGTATATCACAGAAATGTAACTACTACATACATTGTACTGAATGTTTTTTATCTGGCTAAATACAGTAAGACCGTTAATATGAATACTAAGTACAGGGGTCTGCTTAAAAACCCACAAGATGAATAACAAATCATAATACTGGCAAAGCAAAAAACAGCCTTGTAAACTATTCTTTTTCAGAAGCCTTTGAAGATACTAGTGGGTATTTGATAGTTGATTTAAAGTCCAGCATGAACAAGATCTATGGAGTTGCAGAATAATGTATTGTGGACAGTAAAGGAAACCCTACTGTTTAAAAGTAGCATGGAAAATAAACTGTAGAAAATATATGGTAAGAAACAACCCTGTACTAGAACGGTGGGTGCAGAGGTAAAACCTGAAACATCTTTTTTTTTTTTCCCTAAACAGTATATATCTGAAACCTTGGCCTCATTAAAATGAATGGGAGTTTTACCATTTATCTAATAAAGGCCAGGATTTCATTCTGTAATTTAGGGTTGTCCTAGTAAAAGAACTTCGTGACCTAGCTGGCTACAAATAAGAAATGTATTTTTACAAGTTATAACTAATTTTAATTAAATTTGTATTTAGAGGAATGTTTTGAAAGTTTTTGCAGTCTCTATCAGCTGCCACCAATGTCTGCAAAGAAACTGAACTTCCTATACTTTGCCTTCCAAGTTTTCTACCTGAACTGAAAGAAAATACTATTCAGCCCATGTAATGACTGAAATTTTTGAAGTTCCATATGATATAGACTCTGGTCTTGAAGAAAAAGAAAGACTGGATCAAACAAAGTATCCATTAAAAAGGTGGAAGTCAGGACAACAGAGCAGAAGATATTTTTTAAGAGTCTTGCAATGTGTGACATAGATGCATCTCAGAATTCATTATCATAATATATGCATTATCATTAGGAAATAATATTAATGCCATCCTGTAATATGGTAAAGGTTTATGTTTTTCAGGTAGGGAAAACTGGCCTTATTAATTGTGTAAGAAAATAACATTTCAAGCAGAATTACCATACACTATTTCACTTTGTTTCCTAGCAGGATAATGGGCTACATTCTCATTCTAGATGAAGGATTTACATGCAGGTAAAATTTGGAAGCAGCAAACAGAGGTGTATTTGCAAATATCTTACCTTAAGCATTTACACCCACAAAAAATGTTTTGTATATATAAATAGAAATTTTACAAATGCCCCTGTTACAGATGTATCTTTACTGGCTCAACAAAAGGAGTTTAAAATTAGACCTATGGAGGGTTATCAGTTTGATATTTTTAAATTGGAATGCAGAATAAGATTTTATTTCTCAGTACTTAAAACTAGAGGCATTCTTCATTGCACTACCAGTATAATTGCTACAGACAATACCAATTAGAATTAAGGAAGAAAACTACTAAAGGGAGAGCCTGTCACAGGACTTAACCTCCACCTGCTCCGATGGGCTGGCACAGGCTGACACCAAAGTGTGACATAAAATCTCCCACTGTCGTGAAGAGCTGATCAAGAATTCTGCTCTTTTTGGGTTTTTTTAGAGACTATTTGAGCATATTTGAGTGCTTGTTTTCTGATACACGTAACTTCAGTAGGTGTAGCACTAGTGTCTGTGTTTCTTTGTGGTGGCTTATTTGGCATTAGAGTATTGCGATCAAACAATTCCCTAGGAACCTTTCCTAGCTTATTATATAAATGTAGATTCTGTTATTGAATCTATTGAATCTATCCACAGGCCAGATTACCTCTTCAAAAGGGCTGGTAGAGGATGGTTTCTTCTTGTCCCTTTTAAGAATATGAATGCTGAACGAAGAAACTAATTCTAAATTTAGCAATTTATTCAGCACATAACACCCATCTTTTCTCTTTCTTTACCTGCCTATTTTTCAATCTACATAGGGAAGAGAAACTTCCCTAAACTGCACACCCATGCACTTCACAGCAAGCACTCTTTACAAAACAGTATTTTGACTATATTTATCATTTCCTATGTTAAACTCCTCCAAGGAAGAAACAACTGGCCTAAAAGTTTGTGACTTACTCACTGTATCACCAGTGAACCCAGCTCATCTATTACACTGTCATAAGAAGAATCAGACTCCAAACCCATTTGTCTGCTTTAATACTAGGTCTTCTAGGTTGCAAATGGAACAGATTTTTATTTAAACCCCCATCTAAGAGTGTCGTTATCCACAAATCTGCTCATAAATGTTTTGGCAACTGACAAAAAAAATTAACTTCAGAAGAGGAAGCCATTAGGATGAAAACATTTCAAATCATGTCATTCATCAGATCTCTGCTCATCCAACAAAACTTGCTTTTGTTACAGGCAATTGTGGTGCTTAATCTCTGTACTTTTCAGCAACACATTTTTCTGATTAAAAAAACATAATCATACAGGCAGTAGTTAGAGATGGAAAAGACCTATTAGTTCACTAAGCCTAGCTCCCTTCCATAGCAAGATATAATCCCCGGCAGGAAGTCTTTCAAATATTAAATTGATCCAGAGCTTAGTTTTAGCCAAGGGACTGAATATGGAAATCCGTATGTAGGTGTCACAACACTTTGAATTGAAAGAGTCAAAATGGTTGCTCTTTCATTCTTTTTAAAAAAATTTGTAGGGTCTTCCCCCTTTCCTGACCTATGTAATCTCAGACCACGTAACTGAAGTTCAGCAGTTCTACATTCCGTGGTGGGAAATGGTGTGGGAAACCCCATGCCAGGTCCATGACCGGGAGTGATGTAGCAGTGCACCCCTAAAGCCGCACAAGCCAACTTCCATCAGCAGCTCCCACGCTCCTCCCTGTGCCACAGGGGAGGACGGGGACAGAGGTGCTCCTGGAGCAGGTCCCCCCAGCATGACCTCCCCCACGGGGCCAGAAAAGAGACTGCTGGAAGCCACCAGGGACATCTGAAGGATGGTGAAACGCAGCACGCAGATAGGAGAACAAAATGGCAGAGAGAAAAAATGAGGAAGGGACCAAGTTCTTTCCAATAGAGCTACTGCGTGGTGCCACCACGTGTGAAAGGCTGGTGGGCAGTGCTTTTCTGGAGTTGGATATTGATACTTTACAGAGGTTCATTTTCAATCCTTGCTCCTCTCCCACAGGTTTTTAAAATCATGGTTCGTGTTGATCTGTAGAAGATTCCTTTTTTCTAGCCCAACTCTGCTCTGTGCAAAAAAAACCCCAAACCTGTGTAAATGCAATTAAGCACCCAGGTTGTAACTGACTTTCTCTCTGTTCACTTCCTCTAATCATGTCACAGTTACAGACACAGCATCTGTCCCCACCACACACAGCACAGAGCTCCTGGAGAAGAGACAATAAAATGCCCTGCTGCTACCAAAACAGCAGCAGCAGCTCAGCTGAATCAGAGAGGGGGTTGAGAGGAAATCTTCTTTTAGTTACAATTAGAACCAAAAAATTAAAATAAGAGGGGAAAATAAAGAAAATCCCGTTTGCTTGTAATCCTGATAGGCAAAGAAATTTATAAGGAGGTTTTTCTTCTAGTCGTCTCCATCACAGTAAATCCATCAGCAATGAAAGACTGTTCATGACCTCCACTCACCCTTTTTAATTTAGGCATCTCAATGTGGATATGCTCCTTTAAACATCTACAAGAGCTTCCTCTTCACCTTAACATTCTTATATAATGGTTTCTGTACAATTAAGGAATTATGGAGGTCCACATAAATGTGCTACTGCAAAATTTATTGTCCATATATACCAATACCACTCAAAAGATTTAGCCCTAAGTTTCATTCTAAATACATTACTGTTTATATGTAGTTAGTATAGGCATTTAAATACTACTTACAGATAATAATAATTTCTTAAAAAAACCAAAACACAAAACCCCAAGGACACAGAAAAAAACCAAACTTTGAAGCCCACCTAAAGCAAAAAAAAAAAACCTCCACCAACCCACCCCCCCCAAACAAACAAAAAAACCCAAAACAAAACAAGCTTTGCTATTTTAAAGTTTCATTAGAGAATTATTACAGAATAATATACATTTCTGCTAAGCAAAAATTAGCTATATTCATTTTAATAGATATGTAGCAAATAAACCTGACTCTTCTTTTCTGCCACCCACATCTCATTTCAAAGGTTACCACCTCCAGCTTCTTTGAATGGAAACAAAAGACAAACAATTTAGCCTCATAACTTCTTGCATACAAGTGTCCCCCTCACAGGACAACACTGAATTCAAAAAGCTTCTTGAAAAGTCATGGCTGTTGCCCCTGCATACTAATTTACAGGATCACAGGAAAATTTGATTTGTCAGCCTCTGAAATGAATAGAAAGACTCCCATTGACTTCAGTGTATGTTGATTCAGATGTCAACTATTATAGGAAAAATACAAGATAGTTTTATGAGCCCAAATAATTCATTCACCCCCAAAAATGTTTAAAATTCAGTGCTATGAAAGGTGTTACATTTTAAAATTATATAGGTAATATAGAAATCTTCTTTTAGATGCTAAAATGTGCTTTAAGCGCTTCATAATTTAATAATATATTTATTAGAAGAAAAAGATGATGTGATATTAATATATCTACCTAGCTATATGTTTTTAATTTGAAAAACTGCAATTAGAAATGAAAAGACAGAAATTTAACAGCTATATTGAAGATGATCAGAAGAGTTTGTTCCATAAAGGTTAACAACAGATAATTACTTTCTCAGGAAATCACTAAAATGACATGATTTTTCTGCTTTGTTTTCACTGAAGTTTTATGATGCTCCCTTCTTGCCACTTAGCAATGAAACAAATGAGGTTAGATGGCAAAGATTATGAAAGAAATTAGCACTAATGAGTCCAGTAACTAAAAACATTAGTAGAGAAAATTGAGTTGACCTTACTTTTATAATTATTCATTTTCTTAATTGTTTTTTTCTGGAATAATTGGAATGAAATTAAATAATACAAAGTACAACCCTCACATGTGATCATGTATTTTGCATAGATTAATAACCTTCCCAAATACACAATGCATTGCCCATTCTAGAGGTCACCTCCGGGCAAATACCTGTTCTGAGCTATGACCTCGCTACAGATACTCTGTGACAGTGATCCTTTCTCCTCTAAACATTCACTTCAGGACTAATACACACTTGCTTCCCACCAGCTATCAAAAGCTTGTAAAGTTTAATAAGTTATATATGTGCAGTTGCCAATCAAGAGTTTGGGAAGTGGATTTAAATGATAACCACTACAGCATCTTTCCAGTTCTGCAGCTAGCACCAAAGCAACATGTTTCTTGGTAAATTCTTTTTAGGTGCCTCAGTGGAGCAAAGTGGAAGTCTACTGACTTACAGCTGCTACCGAGTGTACTCCTTAGGCAAACGTGGGGAGAGTTATCCTCTCCTTTGGGCAAATAACAAACACGCCTGTCCCCCTGCAGCCAGTGGAAATACTGAAGGAGCATGAGTGCTACCCTGTACCCACTGATGTTTGCAGAAACCATTCCTGTGTTATCAAGTGAAAGAGTACGATTAGTTCAGCCAGTTAATATGAGATAAAAACTGAATACTTCTCAAGTTCAGGGTTACAGCCCTCAATATTTATACAGTGGACAACTTTGACGTCGCAAAGCTCTATCTAAATGCTATGTGATATGCAATCCCTCCCACCTCGTGTGCATTTCTTTTCAGAGCTGCATTCCCTGAGATGAATATCAGACCACCCACAATTCCATGGCACAGAATTTTATAATAATGGGAACAAGGGCTCTTGTGAAATGGTCTAAAATCCTGTGGAGTATTAAATCACTGAACACAAAACTTAAGGTAACCTTTCCTTCAGAACTGTATGAATCTCTTCCTTCTCCCCTTGGTTCTTTAGCTTCCTCTATGTATGAAATAAAGTATTTTACAGATGACAAATATTGAGAAATTAAGTTCTCTCAATACTCCTATAAAGTAGAGAAGCATTATTATTATTATTATTATCATCATCATCATCACTGCCTTGTAAATGTGAACCCAGAGAACAGCAGCTCAATGACATACCATACCCTCAGGCTACACATGAATCTATGACTGAGCAAGAAATCAAAGCTAGAGCTCTCAGGTCTATCCTTTAGCTATAGAGTAGCCCCAAACCAAGTCAAAGAGGTTTAAGGGCTTTCTCGAGTGAATAGATCAAACTTCGAGACAACCTGGTTCAAATCTCTAGGTAGCACCCAGGCTCGTGGAAGTTGCCTTGGGCCTGTTTTTTTCCCCCCAAGTTTTATTTGGAACTTCAGTGTTGATGCAGATTCAGCATCAACAAAGAGAATCCCAATACACTTTTGTGAATCAAATGCCAAACAGTTCCATATAGTTCCTGTTTTTTGTTTAAATTCAATTTAAAAAAATAGTACTAACAGGTGAACTGATTGCTCCTGAGCCGAGATACATCATGCATTTAGTTTGATACATCACCTCTTACTAAGTTTCAAATGGGGAGATGGGAATTAGTGGACTCCCTCTCCAATTATTAATCCTGAAGAAACACACAGAGCTCAGCAAAGGGACATAGTCCCAAGCTCGCCATAGACAAACAAACTTAACAGTTCAGAGGATATGAAAGTAAAAAGTGGCCTTCTGCATTTTCACTTTCCACTACACTCTCAGCTATTTTATTTCCTTTGTCAACAGACTTAAAAACTGATTTTTTTTTTTTTCCACTAACCACAGGGCATAAAGAACAATGCCTAGTTCACAATGACATAACTTGTAGCGTAATTTGTATAAAATAATGAAACCAGCATCCCATTGCACAAACATGCCACTCGGTTGTACCCAGCACAGAAGTTCCTGAAATAATACACCGAAGTTGTACCCAGGAGCCTTGAGCACGCTGCGTCTACAGGCTCCATCCAAGCTGCAGTCCAGCAGCTCTGACGTGGTCCCCATGTGCTCCGTGGTGGGCACAGGCAAAGCAAGCCCAGAACCCAGTGCATCAAAGCACCCTTCTCCCTTTCCTTCTAACACCTAAAAGACTCATCTGAGTTACTTGCCCTAGGCCCACTGTAGTGACTAAAGAGACGTAGGTGCTTAAAGAAAATATCTGTTTCAAACCAGATATTGGAATTCCCCTCCTTATGCATTTACTTAGGGCAGCAGGTAACCTGGGGACAGTAACCTGTCCAACCCACAAACCAGAGCAACGATAAGACACTACCCCTCACCACTCCCCCAGATTAAAAAGACTACAAAAAAAAATTCATTTCCTAATAAGGTCTTAATGGTAAAATTGTATATATTTATATTCATGTATGTAATTCAAAGGGCAGTCCTTGATCTTTCTGTGGCTATTCCCTATTATGCATTTATAATTACACAGAAATTTAATAAATGTAAACCACCTTATTTAAACAAAGCATTACACACTGCCTGCTGGTAACAGACCAATAAAATCTCATTCAGAAATGTGTCATTAAAGTTGTATTTGTCCATTCCTATTTATTATAATAAAAAAGGAAAAAATACATGTGAGTCATATTTCCTGTGAGTTCATCATACCCTGGCACATAACATTTGTGAATTTTATTCAATTCATTTAAAATGATTTCTAACACAGAGGCAGCAAGTTAAGACTGCAAGGAATTCAAATGATCACCAGGCATGCAAGATTTCTCAAGAGACAGCTTTCAAACCGCAAGTGAGGTATATTTTCCTTTAGGAATTGTACATAAAAAAAATTAGATCTAATGACTACATATTTCTCAGAAGAAGACAGGCTTACTCATGTTGTGAAATCAATTGACTCGCACACTCTTAACAGGGCAGGTACTGTTCTCTGCAGAAATTCAATCTGAGATGGGACAAAATACAGCAGTTGAACAAATTTTGGTAGCCTTAAGCGTAGCAGGACTAGAGGCAGGAGACCTGGCCCAGACCCCCTGTGACATATTTAGCATACCCTCCCCTCTGTTTTCTCCATCATACCAGCGTTCCATCCTGTTACTTTCCTGGCACAGGACAGCGCAGACCCCACAGAGCTGCTGCCCATCATCTTTGCAGAAACAATGGGAAGGAACGAGGAAGAGGAGAACCCAGGCGTACTCCTGCACACCAGCTGCAGCCCCAGACAGATGGACTGTGCTGAAGAGCACCGGCAAGGCTGAAACGGTTCTTAAAAAAATACAATGAGGCCTTCAGATTTTTAAAATAGCATTTTTTTGTCCATCTACCTCTGCTCTAACATGAATTCCTAATAATCTCCCCTCCTCCATGCTATCTCCCTTGTGGTTCTTCTTTCTAAATTTCATAGTTTTCGTCCCTTGCTGGCTGACTTCACTTTCTACTGCTCCCATCAGCAGCTCCACCTACTTTTCTACCCCTCTATATTCCATTCTTTCCTAAAGCACAAATCTCATAAATCCACTATCTCTGCTTCTTCTTCATACCTAATGACATTCATTTCCTTTAACCATTTCTTGTTCCCCAGCAACACTACACTCTCGCCCAATTCCACTCATGAACACTTGGTCATTCCACTTGCCATTATTCTTTAATGTTCTTTCTAGTCATAATTTCTTTGGTTCCCTCCTCCCTCCCAGCATTAAGTTTACAACTTTTAACACTCAGCTTAGTGTATAAGAAAATTGCTGTTATGTGGGGGCTGTAAAAGAAGTTGAAGAGAGCAGATATCACTGGTTTTGTTCTAGTAAATCAGAATTAGCCTGCAAGCTTTATTATCTAGGATCACAATTAACCTTTTATTAATCAGCCTTTATAAGGAACATTTCTTCATTTTCCAAATGAAGGAAAACATTTCACTTAGTCCCCAGGCTTGATTTACAACCAGTAGCACTGTGGACTCAACAGAGATTGCTGACTACTGAGAACAATGAACTTGTTAGTTAACAGAATTAACAGTGCGTTGTTTAACTATAATGACAGCAATAAAACAGGAGATGTGAAGTTGATACAGTCACAACTGAATCGTAATGGATGAGATATTTACGGCAAAGCTGTTAAAACATTGAATAAAATATGGGAAGAGCAAAAGCAGATGTGATTTTATTCTTCAGAGTTGAAGCTTGTAAAGTATGAGATAGCATGAGTAATAATCACAGGTTCTAGTTCACAATGCATTAATAAATATTGATATGATGCCAGCGCTGAAACTTTCCAGATACCAAAATAAAGTGAGAAATCACGCTCTTGCATTATGTATTGCTAAGTTTAAATTTTACGGCACACATGGCAATATATTCATTATGATATTACACACCCCCCTACACTATCTCTCTCTCACACACACACCTCTCTTTATTTAGGACCTGAACAAGCATTCAATTTGCCAGTCACCAGTGTTACAGCCCCCACTGCTACAGGTACATCCCCCATAGCAGAACTGACAGGATGGATCATATAAGAACTCCTTATCTATTTTAGTGCAGAATTATCCACCCAGGCTTCAATGGTTTGGGAGGAGAGTTTGGGCAGATCCGGCTGACTTGGCTCTGCAGCCCATCAGGCGTTGCTGATGGGGCTCTCTCCGACGGTGGTTTTTTGGGGGAAAGGGCTGACGAGCTACCCTAGGTGGTAACACCACCAGCTCCTCCAGCCAAACCCTAAAAACATCTCCTCACACGAGCTTGCATAGCTACTGATCAGACACATTTTTTCCCACAGGGATGGTGTTTCCAGCTAGAAAAACGATCGCAACCTGATCAGATGCTGCAGTTTCATACACCAGTTAAGATAGTGTAAAACCAATATAAAGCTAAACAAGAAAAAAGATTTTCTGTGAATCTGAATCGATTTCCTTCATACCTGCTCAGACACATTTGTGCTGGCATGGCCACGCTGCCAGCTAATGTGTGTCTGCATACACAAAACACTTCACAAGTCCGTACAGAGCTTTTTGTTTTGTTTTACTTCAAATACATTAATCAGCCTGACTACTTCTGCATGACTAAAAGACAGGCACAAAAAACCCACTTTCTTCTTCCTGCTGCTTCCAACAAAGCTACCTCCTCTCCTTCCTCCCCTCTATTCTCAAAATGTGCTACAGCGAGTTCACATCCCAAATGGATGTCACCTCTGCGTGTACTTCCCTTGTGCTCAACCTACAGCAAGAGGAGGCTGAACAAATTACCTGATACTCTACCTCATATATTGTACAAACACAAGACACTGAAATTTCTCCACTCTCTGATTAGTACCCTGAAAGTAGACGGCAAGCATTTACTACTGTATGTGCTGTCATCTGTGTGAAACTGAATAACTACGTATTATTTGACTATTTTTCTAGAAATTTCCAGTCTGAACTCCTGGGAAAGGGGAGATATATATATCTATATATCTCCATCCATTCTTTACCAGAATGGATATAATTTCCCTGTGACTGACTACTATACATAGTTCTTCATTAATCATCAATCTAAATCTCAAAAGGAAGAAACATAACACCAAACCTCACTTCCTTGAATTAAAATCTCTCTCAATGGATATCTTTCTCTCATTTCAAACCACGAAGCAGACTTAGGCTGGAACAACTTGATTTTGGCTGGTCAGATACAAGGCACTGTGTACTGCACATGAACACTTTACATCTGGTCTGGGTCTCTCCTGCAATTATAATCAGCCTAATTTAAAAGGTGGGGGAGGAAGAATGGAATGAACCTCCAAACAGAGCTTTCTTTTGAATTCTGTACTATTTAATGTAATTTATTCTATATGTGTTGGTGTTCCTACAGGGTGGGACCATGGGATATGCGCTCTGAAAACAGCTCTGAAGCAGAATGCCCCAGATTTTGATTTTGTGCTTTTCAACTTCATGCAATTCCTATCTTCAGGACACAGCTCCCTACTACAACATTTTTGTGTGGTTTATATTACCTCTAGACAATTTAGCACATGACTGCTCTTGGGTAACAAAGAGGTGGTATTTTCTCTTCCCCACCTCCTGCTGCTTTCTGTAATGCTCTAAACTCATTCCAGTACCTTTGGGATGAACAATAGACGAGATTCTTTTGTAACAAGCCTTTCAGGAAGGCTTGTTCTTTACTTTTTGCAGAGTGTAGGATGAGTAAGCTCCTGTACTCAGGAAGGTCTGTATGTTTCTCAGAGCACAAATAACAATGAAAATTTTCCAATCAGATAACATCTTGACCCAAGGATGGCAAAACTTCTTACAAACTTTCATGAGTGTAAGCCTTAAAGAAACATTTGACTATCGGTAAAGCGAGAGACACACCGAAGCAGTGAAATGTGAAACAAAGTGTACTAATCATCCTCTGGTGTAAACTGGCATCAATCCGCTGCAACCAACATATCTGCATTGAATTGTAGGAGCTAAGGATGTAGCCCTGCAAGTTTTAGTCCAGCCTAGAGAGTAAGTTTTTGCAGTACAAAGAGAAATGGCACAATGGAATAAGATCTGACGTTCACAGTCAGGAAACTACATTCCAATGCCTTTTCATAGCCATATGAAAGCACAGAACCCAAATCCAGAGAATCCAAGGGCACCTGCTAGGGCATTTCCTGTTCATGTGTGAGCAAGTTTTGAAAAGAAAACACTAGGACTTACTTTGAAAACAGCCCGATTGTCTTCCCAAATCTTCCTTCAGGCTCTTCACATCCTTAATGTTATCATCCACTGGCCTGACCCACACCTCTCCAGAATCAATGCTCTTATTGATGTTAAACTGCACCAGCTGATTTAGATTTCTATGACATATGGACTCCTGTCCACTAGGTACTCAGCTGCAACCACTAAACTCATTTCACTTAGATCTCAACTCCAAATAGAGTATTAGGGATAAACGGTCAGTGCTTTAATGGTCATTTCACACTTCATCATCAAGTCATCCATTCTCTGCATGTGCCACTTAAGTCTTCCATTCTGTTCCCTCAAATATATCATAGCAAAAATGAACATGACAAAACAAATGTTGAAAAAAGCAACCTTTGCTTGTTGTTGTTGTTGTTGTTTTTTTCCCTCTAACTAAATGGCGAATTGTCCCATTATAATAATTTCCTCCAAAATATGTATCTCCAGGACCTTCAGTGCAGCAAAGCAAAGCACTGCTACAGTCATCTTCTGTGTGGAGTGCTTCTGTTTTACATACTGACACGCATTTTAACATGAAAAAGGTCAGAGATGGAAACAGCACAGCTTGTTGCTGTGACAGCAGACATTTAACAGAAAGACTTCTGGACACACTACAGTTTAAAATAATTTAGTAAAATAATTGCCATGATTGATTTTTTGGGTCCCCGAGTTCATACCACACACTTTTGTGTGACAACTCCCTTCAGTGGTGTTTTTTCTTCCTTCTTTTTTTTTTTTTTTTTCTCCAGCAATGACAAGAAATGCATTTCAAATAAATTCTGGGTTGTTGTCAAAGTTTGATGAGATTCACAAATTCCACCATCATTTGTTGGCTAAGACCAGTTTACAGACCTATTGCCAATTCTTTATCCGAACAGCTGGTAGCATAAGGCTAGCAGAAAATCATCTTGTTCAAATGAACTTTCGATAGCCTGCCCTTATGACAAGCTAAACCCTATTTGTAAGGAATGCAGCACTTGCTTTGTTGCAAACACAGATGTTGCTACAGCAATGGCCACATTAGTACTGCACAATACATCTGCCCCTGAAAATAATTAGTATAGATATTACAAATGAAAGCCAGAAAGGATTACATTTGAGGGAGAAAAGGAACTGTGAGATAGCAGGGAAATAAGCAAAGCTTTTGAACTTGGGAGAAGTACAAAGTCCATTACATACAACAGCCTTGGATTCACTTCCATGTTAGCTACCCAAATTAGGCACAACATAGTCTAACAAAGCTAAACCCCACAAAGTTGATAAGCTGGACTTCCCCCATAGCCAAAGGAGGAAGACAAATACATCTGAAAACACCTTCAGGGTGCTGGTAAACTATGGCCAGCTAATCTTTGCAAAGAGATTTGGTACAATCCCAGAAGGAAGGCCCCCAAATATTTAGCATAAGTGTGTAATAGAGCATTCAACCTAAAAGCAGGAGAAATTGTTTCTAGTCTAGGAGGCTCATAGCTACACTTCCTAGAGAGATGAGTCTGGGAAAAGTCTTTTAAAACTTGATTCCAGTGTCATTCACATGGTTTACCTAGTAAACCTTTAGTAGAAAAAGCATAAGCTATTCTTACAGAAAGGACCAGAATTTGAGACAAACCACCTTGCAATAGAGTACCTTCATGTGAGCCAATACATCAAATTCCTGTGGACACATGTGCACAGCACAACTACCCAGTGTCAGCAGTAGCGAGCGATCATGAGATGCCACTCAACATTGCCAATGACTTGGCAATTTGTGTATTCTTCTGGTCAGAACACAAGAAGAAGGACCTAAAATTAGATTTTGCCCTTCCTTGAGAAGTTTCCTTAATCAGAGGGCTGTGCACAGCACAGCAAAGTGTATGAAGAACAGACTGTCACAGTTGCTGCTTTGACCTGAGGGCAAGGGAGGGGAAGACTATGGGGCAGCAGCAGGAGGATGTGGGCTACTGAATCTCAGTCCTAATTAGTGCAAGGAAGTAAGAAAGAATAGAAAAAATAGGAAAATTCAAAACACCAACACAAAACACCAGTGGTAAAAAGCAAACAACATTCATTGAACATTATATGCAGAGGGGTTAAAATCTAGACTCAGATCTCAGAGAGGCCTCTATTAGAAAGAAATCAAAAGGGATTTTGTTTTCATTTTTAAGAATCCATATTTGTTCAAAATGAAATCCCTATGGTGATCTTCATTTTGGACATGCAACAATGAAGCTGGATGTTTGTCTTAAATATAATTTTCGTCAAAAGATAATATTCAGTAAAAGTCTAGTAGATATAGAAATAAACATGAAAATGTTATAGTTCAAGTTTCACTTGTTCTCAAGCAGTACATGTTAGCTTACAATGGAAAAATGCTGTTCATGTGCATCCACATGAAATAAAATGTTACAGAAATGCTAAAGATGGCCAAAGCCTCTCTCTCAAGCCTCATATGATTTTTAAGAAAAAAGTCTTTAAAATAGAATTTTTTAGAGCATACTTTAAACTGCTGTTTTTAAAACAACTGTAACAGTAGATGAACTAGATTCACTATAAATAAAACATTTATTTTGAGATATATCTAAATTAAAATCCCAGGCCCTCATAATTTTGACGTTAGGACTTCAAAGGATGAGAACACCAGCTCTGGAACTCGCAGATATCTCTCTTTTGTACCCAGAGCCTGCAAAAACCAGACTCCAAAACAACACGGGGAGAACAGTTTGCATAGACCTTTCCTCTGACCATCAGATCATCGTGTAAGACAATACTTCACTTTGCTTCACAAACATAAGCCTCAGCTTGTGTGTGTAAGGGAAAGGGGAGCTTAGGTGCATTCCTGAACAGAGAGGATTCCTTAAGGAGGGTATACACGAGAGTCTAGACTCATAACAACATTTTGTTTTACCTTATATGTTGTTAGCTATCTCAAGCTTGGGTTGGAGTATAGTCTCTCCTCTCCAGCCACAGATGGAGATGACGAGGAAGAAGACAGATCAACCCCTTCCATGACATGGGGGCGCTCTATATTCCCCACCCTCTGCCTTGCTTTAGGCTGCTTTTTCACTCTATGTGGACCATTTGTCCCAGAACCTCAAAATATTTCAGTATGAAATAGCTGGTTTTCAAACAGCACACAAGAATAGAAATATCATGAGGATATATATAAGTATATATGTTGCTCAAGGTTAAGATATGGCAATGGAAAATTATGCAACTTGCCCATGGCCACAGCATGTTCCTATTGGAAACACAGACCCCAGGCACCTGATTGCCACACCCCCGCTAAGGAAGCTAGACTCCACAGTCTCTTTTTTAAAGCTAAATTATAATTTGTTCACTTCAAAGACATAACACGAACGATTTGCGGTAGCTTTGCTAGTGCAAAGTATTACTGATATGAAATGCAATACTTAAATATATGTTGAAGCATTTTACTTCTCTCCCATTCTTAGTGTGCTTAATTTTGACAGTTCTAAACAAATGTCAAACTTGCTTTCAATTTCCTCCCTCCTCCTCCCCACATTTTGTGCTGGTGCATTACTAACAGAATTAAAACTTGAAAATAGCCTTAGGCTTTCTAACCACTTTTGAGCAGTATCAGAGGCTTTTGTCTATTTCAGAATTTAAACTCGAAGATACTAATTTTGCCATTTTTAAAAATAATAAACTAACAAACGCTCATAGCTAAAATAATAAAAATGGGCTGTAAAATACAAAGAACAAAAAAAGAAAGAAAAATGTATACCATATTGCAAAGGAAAAAGAGTTAGATTGTCATGAATCTGAAAGGAAATCAATAGGACAACTTTGGAGACCCATTTCAATCTGTTGTTGACATTGTTTTCTAGTAGTAATTTTCTCAAAATGTTAACAGTATTGAGTTTGCTTATTGATTCTATTATTTTTGACCTTGCATTAGTGTGGGCTAATCTTACATGCCATAAAATTTCCTTTCACAGCTAAAGTTATTGTATGGCTCTAGGGGAAAGTTACAATCAGGTCACGGCCCCCTTAGGATTTTGATGAGCACAAACCCAGTAATAATGAGTTATTTTGGCTTCCTGTATACCTTTCTGTTTACATTTTGTTACAGAATTTCGGCGGGATCGTCATACAAGTGATCAGTATATCGACAAAAATACCCAAATCATAATAAATTGAAAAGTAAACTTAGAGCAGCTAGATAGGCCTATGTCTATGAGAGCCAACAGCAGAAGCACATGGACAGGGAGAGCGCTGAGGGCAGCGCCTTGCTCATTTGCCTGGGGATTTATGCAACATTTATGATTCAGCAGCAAAAAGAGCGACTCCACGTGCCTGCTCTATAACAGTAAGGAGCACCCTATAACAAAGAGGATGATGAGACGATCCCCATGATGTAAATTTACGTCATATATTCCAATACGTATACCTGTGAGACCTCATTTTCATTCCGTTGTACTTATGCATTAATTACACAGCTATTATTTTTACTCCAGATTCCTGTATTAGGGGTTCAAAATGAACAGTGCTAAATTAATCAGCAGCTACAACATGGTTCAATAGTTGAGGACCATTACCAGTACTTAAAACGTTTCTCTGAAGACAAACCCATTTGTTTCAGGGTGGATCTTCCGTGAGTCCTTTAGGCTGAGTGTCTGAATACCTCCCAAGCCAAGAAATGGAAATGTCAAGTTTCAAGCTGCACCAAACTGACATCTAATGTGCTATACTGGACATGCATCTTTGCTAAAAAACAGGTTTGTGTGCAAACTGCATATACGTTTGAGGCTAAATGGTTATTTTCATAACATCAGAAAGAGTCTGACATTTTGAGTTCCTAATAGCCATGGTGGATGTTTAGAGAGCATCCAAGCAGCCGACAGTCAGGTTTATATCAAAAGGAGATATTTTGGATTCTGAAAGCTCATAAAGGTCTAGACATACCCAGATGTTCCTTATAAAAGAACTTTAACACCAGAGAAAAGACACCCAAAGATAGGCTAAGTGCCCTGCTTGAAGGCTGCATAGTATATATGTCCCCAGAGAAGAGAGCTGGAGGGAGATTTATTGTTTGAGGCTTTTAGCCTCAAGCTTAATTTTTAAAGGTATGTATTTCCCTAGAAACAGAACAGTTCCATTTAAAAGTCACAGGTGCCCTGAAGCTCTGCTTAGAAGATTACCTCAAGTTTCATTTAATAACAGGCTTGAAACTTGAGTCAAATTATTTATTACAATGGGCAATATTTTTGTCTGTTTTTCCCTTATGGTCATCTTAGGTGCTAAAAGGGCTCAATAAAAATTAAAAATGATAGCAACTTATACTGTTCTGCCGATGAAGGGTTTTTGTTTGAGCCATCTTTAAACCTGATATATAGTTCAAACCAAGCCTTCCATGTAATCCTAAAAAAAAAGCAGCAGCAGTTCATCCCATTTTATCCCAGGTTAATGTATCCTAGTCCCATGTTTTGTTTTTACAGTTTTGATGTCCAAATCCTGACAGCAGTAATCACAATGGTAACACAAATACAAGTTTGCACAAAAATGCAATAATTAGAGCTGGATAGACATTTAGGCAATAGTTAATAACATAGATTTTTGTACAGTTAGTGCTTGGAAAGCTGTTCAAAAGAAGCATCAAGAAGGACTGAGAAGAGACAGATTTTTGCCTTTCTGGGCAATTTTGGAATTTCTGAAAGGTTCACCCCTCTACATCTTGTTTAGCAAAAAAACCCAAATCCTTGTCCTAAACAAACCAATCAGGTAAAAACAAAGGGTTTTGTTGTGTGAAAGCTGCAATTTTAAAATAAAAATTAAAATAAAAAAGAATTCTTAAATGGTGACAATTTCAAATCACAATGAGAACTATGTTTAAAAAAAAAAAATAAAAAAAACCAACCAGTCTTCTGTTGGGTTTGGTGGTTTTTTGTTTTTTTTTTTTTTTTTTCTTGGAACAGCATTTGTTCTGTCCCCCATAAATAGGATCAAGTGGCCACATACCTGTTGGACATTTAGGTTTTACTGAATCGGTATTTTACCACTGAAAACAGTGTAAAACTAGTTTCGTTGCAATGGTGTCAAGTAACACTTGTTTACTAAATCATAAATGATACATCTTTTCCTTAAACACATTTTGCCTTTTTCTAGAAACACAAGCATACACTAGCTATTAGGACTTTTTATTATTTACTTTAAACCATTTAAGAAGATACTTCATTAACTACACAAATAGAGCAAAAAGTTACACAGTGAAAAATTCTATTTTGCTATAAGGCCTCTATTGTCCTTACAACTTCAGAAAACCACCTCCATCCAACAAGCTGAAAATGCCATATACAGCATAGTACTTAAGCCTACAAAGAAAACACTTGAGAACATGCTTAAATATTATCCAGGTTGCCTAATCTGTATTGTCTACTTTTGCTGTTATTACATTTTTGTGGTATTGGATAAAGAACAAAGGAAGAAAAAGTTGGAGAAGATTTAAAGAACCATGAAGCCAAAATAACTTACAATAGTGGAATTGGTTTTTTGACCTCAAGGGGGAAAGCATTTTCCAAGATCTGATTTGATAAACAATCAGTTTTGTTTCTCTGCAGTCCATTTTAAAAGGAATTTAAGAAATCAAAATATACAGAGATATATTTACTCTGTTAAAATTACATAGGCATGAGTATTTTTTCTTTTTTTTTGTTTTAAGAACTCTAAAATGCAGAGACTCAAAGATGAGCTGAGCCCAAGACAGTTACTACAAGACTCATCTGTAGAAACTTACAGAAGCTCTTACATGCAAGAATAATCATTGTATATAGGTTCCTAATGTGGGATTTTGAAAGGGGACTCGATATGGTCAGCAGTTTTACAGGCACCATTAAGTCTAAGTAGAAGTTGACAGAATTTAGGGGACGAGTCTCATTTGAGCTATGACTATCTTATATGTCTTTGGCAGTGCAAATGCACCTTAGAGCAAGCATAAATTACATTCAGTAACAGCAAAAAAGTTTCCAAAAAAGCATCAATGAGAGGCAATGAAACTTGAGCTTCAAAGTCACTTTGGTGATTTTTGAAACCATTACAGAAATCTTCCAAAGCCCTCTAAAAGGCAAGAGAAACCAAGACACGAGCCTGAGAAACACATCTCGTTACTCTAAGTATGAACAAGGCGCAACATAATTACATACATGTGTCCAGTAAGTATCTGATAAAATATCTGTGTGTTGATGTGTGAATTACAACTAGTCTTATGGTTATGTACGGGTGGACCTGCTGCTGTTCCCTAAGGATGCTGTATTTCTTAGGACAGTAGTTCTCTATGGATCATACTGCAATGGGCACATGGACACCTGTATATTCCATATGAGTAAGAGCAAGCAAAAAAAAAAGCTTTTGATTGTCTTACCTCAGAGATTTTTGAGCCTTTTTTGTCTATTTCTTGAGGTTGGTGTTTGGTTGTTTTTTGGTGGTTTTTTTGGTTTTTTTTTGTTTGGGGTTTTTTTTTTTTTTTGGCCTCAGCTCCAGCTAGATTTAAGGATTAGGTCTATGGGTACCATATAGGGATTCCCCCTGCTGCATGAGCACTAAGAGAGCTGAGCTGATGCCCTGAGTCTCACCTACGAACTCCCAGATTCAGAACCCCCTCTACGCCACAGGCACCACTACGTAAGCTGATCTTGGGTCACTCTAGGTAACTGAGAATGTGTGATTAATTTTTTCCGGTACCATGGGAAACAGAGATTTTTAGCTCTTCTGTCCTGATCAAAACCTCTTCTATCTGTGCCCTTGTACTACTGAGTGACGGACTGCACCTTGCATGCCATAGGGACATCCAGGAAATTACTTCAGGCTATGTTTTGAAGAGGAAGGAGACCTCTCTTTCATTCCTTAGGACATTTGAAATGAGAGACTTCTCAATACTGTCTCCTATCAGCCATCTTCTGCTCAGATTCTTGATAGTTTCCTACTGAATAGGAGCTACTTATCAGGAGGAGGATCTGGACAGTATTCCAAAAGGTTGAAAGTTTTGGTAAGACACATACGTTTCTTTCACAGTCTGTGTCATCAGACATGTGTGATGACTGTAAAACCCAGCCCTTAGTTTCTTTGCCCCTCTCTGTTCCACAGCTCTAAAATGGAAACATCTGGGCTTTCCCACACTTGGAAATCAAATGCAAAAGCACACCCTAAACGCAGGGCTTGGGTGTTGCAGTGATGGAGTTGTAGAACTCTCAGCTTAGGAAACAGAACTTAGACCACAGAGCTTTTTATTGCCCACTTTGACATCCACCAAATGCTTGTTTTCTGCTGCATCTGTCTTTAAATCAGCTCAGAGATGTTCTTTTCTGCCTGTTACCTCGGAACTTACATGAATTAAACTAATTTTGCTTACTTCACTGTAGAAAAGACAAGACAAAATGATGTGTGTGTTCTGCAGGTGAGCTGGCACATTGAGTGGTGGCCTTATCTTACTCCCTTCTCGGATTTATATCTCCAAAATCCCTTCTGATCTGCTTTCCCCTCTTATTTCAAGTTTACAAATTAATTTCATTTGGAATCAAATTTAATTCAGTGCTACCTGAGCTCTGCCACCAATCACTTATCTGTGCTCACCATGATGTATATTTATTTAGATTTATTGAATGCATTAAAAAAGCATCTATCCCAGGCCTCCAAGGAGCCTTTGCCATGTATCAGTCAGTATGCCAATACAACATAACACATGCATAAGTTCTCTAAACTGGTAAAGAGCTATTAAAAAAAGACATGTCAGGCTTGGAGATGCACCAGCCTCTATTCTCTACTCTCTTCTCCTGAAGTGATTTTCAAGCTGTGGTCCCTGATCCCCAGAGATTATAATTCGTAATGGATTTGCAAAATGCAGCAAAGAAACTTCAGTTTATAAAACTGTTACTGAGAAGGTAAATTTTAGTGTCCCAATAATCACCAAACTGGAAGTTTTTCATATCAAAAGGCAAGAGATGAACTCCAAAGCCAGGGTGTCCCATTGCAGAGAACTACCAAGGGGAACAGCGTCTCCTACCTCTGTTCACTTTGGTTATAATATTACTACACCAAAGGAGTGGTAACTTAAATATGCATGTATTAAATGGTGATAAGGTCAGAACTGCTGCTGTATTTGCAAGCCAGACTGCAGACAGAACAATTAATCAGCATCAATGTGATAAAACTGAGAAACACCACAAAAAAAAAGCCTGCTGTAAGAAATACAGAGAAAGGAAGAGAAAGAGTCTATGAAAACACCTGTGGGTTCAGAAATTATGGAATCAGGTAGTAAATAGCAACCGCTGAAACTCCTTGTTGAGGTACAAACCCATTGGATGGGCCTGATGATTGATAACATTCCCTGGTGCTTTAACCCAATAGCAAGGATGAGCACTCTCCCTCCCTTTCCTACCACCAAGTTCACCACCTAGCTTTGCTAAAACACTTTCTCTTGTAAATTCTGGGACAATAAGAAAGGCAGGACAGAACAAGGCAATTTGCACATGCATTATCCCACTACTGTACCCAGAGTTATTTGTCTGCTGAAATTTGTCAAGCATTACTTTGCATAAGAAACCACCCAACCTGACAATTAGTTGAATGCACAGTTGGAATCACTACAGAGATGCAGTAACTGTGCTTATTTTTGCACACATTTTTACATCACAAAATATTCCCAAAATCCAGGATTATTACAAGAATCACAACTTCTTAGCCCACCTTTCTTTGTCTGCAATCTCAGTCTCTTCAGTTTCCGGAAATAGCTACTAATTAATTATTATCACTGACATTTCTTGCAATTTCATGTGTTTCCCTAGCAGTGCCTGTTTCCTCAGTTTCATTATTATCAAACAGCTCTGCTGTGATAGACTGCTGATCCTCATCTTCATATTGATTAATTTCATTTTCACATGCATCATCCTGATTTTCAACATCTTCAGCGCAGTCTTCTTACAATGAGTCATTTGCAAGACAGATTTTCATTACTGGAGTCATCTTCAGTGTAGGAACGTGCTGGACCAGTTTCAGGTACAAGGCCATATTCTGCTTAGCTAGATTAGTATAAATTAGAAATGCATGTACAAAACCTAAGGAATTATTCAAAATCTCCAGTGGAGTAAGGAATAAGCCGAATCTGGCCCACAGATTCACTCTGCCTTTTGGCCGTCTCAGGGAAGGAATATGCCAATCATACTTGTGCTTGATCATTATCAGTGTAATTAAAATGCAATTTATTTTTTTGGATTAATTTGTAGATTAAAGAGAGTCATTTTATTATGTTTATCTCGGACATCTAAAATATTTAAGCGTTTAACATTACCATGTTAGCTAAATAAATCTTTAATTTAGTATAATTAGATTTGTTTAAATTAAAAAATGTATTGATAGTCCAAAATAGTTTCATATTCATTTGGAACACTAAATTAGAACTTAAAATAACTTGCAGTTGTCCCTGCTTTTTCAGGTCATGAAACACTGTTATCTAACAGGATGCATGCTCTTCTATACATACTAATCCAGGCCCTTATAACTTATTATACCATATCACTCCTTCAAGCTCGTTGTGGCAGGGAGAGAAAGGCATCTGTCGTGTTTAGCTACAAAATGCTCTGGAAGGGTTCAAAAGTAACTAGGCAAATTCACGGAAGGAAAATCCATCATGCCAGGTTTGGCTGGAGCCACTGGGGGTTCGGGGCAGTATGTGATGCTCCCTGATGCTCAGCCACCAGCTCTGCAGACACAGCACTGCCTGGACCTCTGGTGTGAACCTCGACATGAGAACATAATGGCTTTAACAGAAAGATTATTGCTCTCTAATGCCCTTCGAAAACCTAGAAGCATGAGATGAGGTTGCCTTCCTTTTAATGCGTGCAATTACAAATGTTATTGTAGGTCATAAAATTATCAGCTATTATATTAAAATCCAGTTCTAGAACCAAAATTCAGCTGGTAAGAGGACCTGGAGAGCAGTACAGCCAATGGAAACAAACTGTATGATACAGACAAGCCAGAAGCTATGGTTTGTCTTACACTTCAAAAAATGCACTCTTGGGAGTGGCTACAGAAGCACCATTTCCCTTTTTTTTTTTTTTTTTGTGAACTCTTCTTTACTAAGAAAAGACTCCAGCCTTCCAGTAGCAAACTGTCAACTTTATCTATGGAAAAGGGAAGACAGAAGAAAGATGGGAGCAGGTAGAGGGAGAGGAGCAGCAAGCAGGGGTTCTGAAAAAGCACCATTCAGAGGTTGGATTTCTCCCCTAGTTTATTTAATCTTTCCCCATCCTCTAGATTTCTTCAGTCTTTTTCGCTGAACTCTTCTTTGGACTCCTCATGTTTCTTTCCACATTGTCCAAACTGCAGTACCCCAGAACAGATGTAGCTGAGCAGCACTGAACAGAACAGAATATTCCAATTGCTTGCCACAGGATGGTATTGGTGTCTCACGCCTACCCTATGCTCAATAAACTGACTTGCAGAACCTGTTATTAAGCAGTTGTTGCCCTGTCTTCTTTTTGCTCAGTTGCTTTCTCTTGCTGAGGCACAGGACCCTGAATTTGTCTTTCTTGAACTGCATCCTTTTATTCAGGTTATTTCCCCTGCCTGTATCACTTTGAATCCTAATTCTGTGCTCCAGCATAATCACAACCCTTCTCGGTTTGTGTCATTTGGAACAGTAATAAGCATTCTCCCTGGTCCATCACACAGATCTTTAATGAAATATCACCAGACCTACAGAAACCCACTTAATATCTTTCTAGTTCTATAGTAAGCCATAGATAAGTATTTTTGAAGTGAGTTTTTCAACTAACTAGTATTTTCCACTGGGTCATGCTGCTTCCTGGGATGTCCTGTGAAGTCCTTCCAAAATCCTGTACTGAAGAAACAGACACCATCCACGGTTCTATTTTGAAAGACTTGTCACTCAAAGCTTTGAGATTTGTCCATGAGCATTAGTATTTTCACCTGCTATTTTTATGTCTTCCAGATGTAATAAAACAATATAAAAAAACCAGGTTCTATCTATCTATCTATCTATCAATTGTCAAGTTTTCTTCAAGCTTCACACGGATTAAAATCAATTAAAACTATATAACAGGGTTCTTTTCAAGTCAGCCTTAACATGGGCACACACGTGCACCTGCATACTTGAGTATGCTTTCTTCTAAATTCTCCTGCTATATTAAATTGTGCATACATTTTAACAACTTTACATCCAGTTTTACAATTTAGATGGAGGTGACTACAGATCCTGCTAACCGTAGCTCATAGCTAACCATGAATCCAACAAGGTACGAGACAGTTTTTCCAGAGACTTTTAAAGAGGAAAGTATATGCTAGATTTATCTATGGACCATATAATCCCACTGGAATCAAAAGATTGTTGTTTTGGCTGCTCATGTTTACTGTAGTTATTTTGCACTTCTCTGGAGAGGAGGTCTAACAGGAGGTTAAGATGATATAAGATATTTTAAGGTGATTGTTTTCCTGTCCTGCCATTACGCTCAAACCTCTCTCCTCTATTGACAGATTTGTGCCTTCACTACAGCTGCATTTCCACGTTCTTCACATGTCCTCTGGAATTCCTTTTGCTGCCTCTTATAAAGGTCAGTCCCTAACTTTAGGGAAATTTTCTCATCTGATGAACCAGCTCTTAAAAACCTTGCTTTAAAAACCCATTCCATAAATGCTTGCATTTTTCATGAACTTTGGGTGCATCTGGTCTCAATGATGGTATATACTTTATTTCAACATTACAAAAAAAAGAAAAAGAAAAGCCTAACATCAAAAATCCTGTGCTCTTAACAGATCATTTGGTTTGATCAGTTTAAAGAGCAGGACTCAGAAGTAGCACATTAACCTTGATCCTACAGCTTCTCTCTGCAGCGATGAGCAGACCATCAGGTTCTTGTGGGACACTCTACCTGTCTTGACTTTACTAGCTAACTCATGGGGAGGACAGTTTTATGAAAAACTGTGATCCCTGGAGAAGGGTGTCAGACTTTGTGCAGACGAAAAGCTGGCAATCCTGTGCACATATCCTTCTGCACATCATAAAGAGGTGACAGTTATGATAGTGTTTATTAGAGTGGAAATTTTTCATGCTCCTGTGGCATCTGATAACTGTTATAGGCACTAACGAACGACTCATGAATGGCTATCAGAGGTAAGCCAGAGCATAGAGTAAAATATTCAAAATTCAAAGGGAGCTTCAGATTTGCAGGCAGCAAAGACTTCTCACATCTCTCACACACCCATCGAGTGTGGAGCAGCCCAGTAAAAGAGCAAATGCATTCTGCTGAAGCCAGGGAGATGGTACAAAACAATAATTACACAGAGATTCTGCCAGCTGCCTGTATTCTTCCCTTTCAGACACAGTTGTTCCATAGACTCTAAGAAAATGGTCATAATGCGCCATTTGAACCAAGTTTCCATTTAGCATTAATTCTGCAGGCATAAAATTTCACATTTGCAAATTAATGCTTGGATGTCATAAGATAACAGATTGGGTATCTGAAGGAAAAGGAGGTTGTTTTCAAATATCTGGGTTTTTTTCCCCAGCCCAGCCCCATTCAGTCACATAAATGTCTCCTGTGGACACCAGCAAACCTGGTAGGTGACTGAATTTGCACACGCCTGCCAGGCTTCCCAGGATCATTTAAGAGACAGGCTGCTCAAAGGAAATACAGGTTTTCATTTGGGTAACACCCTTTATTACTGTAATGAAGATGCCATTTGCATGTTTTCTTCCTAAAAAATGCTTCATGTTGTCTTTGTAATTCTGCATCTCTTGTGATTAACAGCCTGGAAAAACAGACAAGGAAATTTCCAAAATGTGCCCTGAACCTCCATGTTCAGGAGGAGCAGGATGGGTCAGTGGCCAAGTGGCCTTGAGTTCTGCAGTAAGACATTTCCCTCTTTAGCCAGATGTTCACTTATTGAGCTTTACTGAACTGCCCCACAACAGCACTTGTACCCCAAGATTGAAGGGTTCTAAGGAAGAACCCTTCTAAGACAGTGTTCTAAGGAAGCAGGAATCCATGTTTCATGTAGTCCATAAAAGCAGTGTCTCTTTTCGTCACAGAAATACAGCATAGCATTGTCCCCTTGCCAGAGTTCTCCACAGTCCCCTTTCCTCTCTGTATCAAATATATCCACCCTCCATATGACTGAAGTATCAGATGAGCTTCTCTTCCCCCTTGTTTTTCTCTAGGTAATATAAAATTCAGCATCCAAGGTGCTCTTTTAAAAGTAGGTTACCTCCTGATGAAAATAAGAGTTCATATTTGTGCTGACAATAGTGGATGATGTTAGTACGGTGCTGCCTGTATTAAAAAAACCACAAAACACTAAGAACAAAAGATACCTTTACTTCCTTGCTAAAATTCCCTCAGTTTGAGTCAAGGACACCTTTCACCACTTCAACTATAGCAAGCAAAAGCTAAACTCCAATGACTTGTGAATTGCAGGAGCAACACTCTCACGAGTTTCACAATAAGGTATGGAGACTTTCATAACTGGAAAGATTTTTAGAGGATGCTTTTTTCTTTCCCCCCCAAAAAAGAAAGCTTAGATTTTTACAGGAAAGATCCATCCCTTCTATGCCCCCCACACCTCAGAGCTGTAATTCCTTCAGTACTCCCTATAAGATCTCTAATCTTTACAGTCAAGCACAAAAGCTGCTAATATAAATATTTGCAATACTATCATATGCTGGAGAGTCTTGAGTGATGAACTGTTCTGTAATTTGCAGCCCACTAGCTCTGGGTGCTGTTTCCATTATGCAGAAGGAATGTGGTAGGCTGACAGAAAGTATTAAACAAAGGGAAGGTTTTACACAACACTAAGTATGGGGTTTTGCCACTTCAGAGCAAAATACTACAATGTATTTGTACTACTTCTAACAAGACAAGGATAAGTAAATCAGGGTCACCAAGTGGACTGTTCCAGTGAGTTATGAAAGTGAGAGTAACAAACTTGAATTTACAATGCGTGCCCTTTAGCTAAATCTGAGATTTGTTGCAGTTATTTTGGCCTTATTAAAGTATAATATTAACGTCCATAAGAGAAAATTTGTTATTCCAAAGACACTTCTATACCAAACAATGCTATATTTAGAGACAATAACTATCCTGCATTGCATAATCTGGCATTTGTACCACAAGGGAGTCATATGGCATTATTCACTAATGACAGAAAGGCTTCTGGCTCCTTTTCCTGGTGTAATAAATATCTCTCTAGAGCAAGCAAAATAGAGGGGGTGTACAGTGGCACTGTGTAACTGAAAGTTTTGGGGTTTGTTTTGTTTTCGTTTGGTTCTTTTTGAAATTGCAAATTAGTCTGAACTGTTTTCAGTCCTTGTCATGACACTTACTACTGCTAGTGTAGTAGGAGTTAAAGTACATCAAACTTTAAAAACCAATAATAAATCAAACAGAACTACCAGATCACTATTGAAAACTCAACACAAGCTTAATCATGAAGAGGGACCTGTTACTGTTTGATGCCCTGCACAAGTTTGGCAAACTCAGACTAAGGGATGGGGTACCCATAAGATAGGAATCATCACCACAGACTGGAAGCACAGTATGGATTTCAGCTTCTGTTTCTTTAGCTAGGATGAGGTTTCACAACTGCTCCACGCCTGGACTGGTCTCAGGCTACAACACACCATGAATCAACTGTTCTTGGCAAACCTAACTTAAGTTTCTTCTTTTCAGGAGATTTTGGCAAGTGGAGCGTGATTCTTAGGCGCCATTCTGAGAAGAATAACATTGGTTAAAAGGCAGAAACTAAGCATTTAGGAGAAAAAAAAAGATTTTAAACAAATAAGCTGCACATACACCTATATTACCTAAATCCTCAGGTGAGGAAAAAAATAAGTCTGCCTACTTTACTCAAAATTTTCAGAAGTGTTGTCTTCTGGTTTTTCTCCCCTTTGTGAGACTTGGCCTTTTTCAAACTTGCCAGAATAGCTCTGATTGCCTGTGCCCTTTTTCCTGTCCTAGTTAAAAGTAGTTTTGTCAGTTTGATGATTTTTCCTCATTCCCAGCTAAGCTAATGCTTTGGCATTGGTCTGTAGCAACTAAATGGTTTGCAATAAGATGGCCTGTCACCTCTCCTGTGTGAGTTTTTTCTTTATCCCCAGACAGTCAGTCCTCTGTTGTGTTAAATCAATTTGATTGTAAAAACCAAACGATGAGAAAAATCCAAACACCCATAAAAATAACCAAACCCACAAGTAGTTATCGCAGAACAGTTTCAAATCCATCAATGTCGCCAGGGATATGGTCTTTCCAGGGGGTTGAGTCTCAAAGTAAAAGTGATGGGTGTCTCCAAGAGACCTCCAGGCCAGCAGAGTGCTCTTTGCTGCAGGTGCACAGCCAAGGGGGGGTGGGAAAGCAGGACAGCACGAAAACAAGAATCACACAAAGTCTCCACACTGCAAAAAAACCCATTCCTCTACAAAAATCTTATTGGAACAACAGGCTGCAGGTTTATGAATTTAACAGACTTTGCTGCTTTGAATCACAACTTTTTGCTATGACTTGATAGTGCTCCTAGCTCCTCCCTTTTTGTCATTTTACCCCCCTCCACCTCTTTGCTCCCTGGAGCCCTTGGCAAGCTTTCTTCTCAACCTATGAGATGTTTTTGAGGCATACTGATGGGTGATGATGGGGTAGCCAGATTATCAGCATCAGTGACTCTTGAATTCCTTCCACTCAGAGAGCTATAAGGCATCCTGTATTTATGTGCCTTGTTAGCTTTTGTCATTCTTCCTTAAGGATGCCTAAATGGGTCTGACAGACATTGAAATTATGCTGTTATTTGTGATGAATAAAAGAAGAGGGCCACACCTGACAGCAGCTGGCCACCGCCTTCAGAAATTTTGGACAAATGGAAAGATCTGATCCCAAAAGTGCAGTTTAGCAAAGTCTGTATTTAAGAACTCAGGGGGCTGGGAAGATAACTTGTGTAGCTGCTTCTCATTAAGATACAAGTGTGCAATAAAATGCAATGTAGAAAATTAAATCTTCATGGTTTGTGGCATTTTGCCATTTACCTTCAAGTTTAAAAAAAAAAAAAGGCAAAAAAAAAGCATAAGAAAACAATAAAGAGAAGAAACACAACCAAAAGACTGAGTGAAATAGTGGGGCAGTGGGTAACAAAATCCAAACATCTCTGAGCAGTGCCCACAACCCTTCTCCCACAACCTCCTGAAAAGTCAAAGAAGACACCCCCACACCACAGACCAGAGATTGACAAGTCATTCATCTCTCTGAATTTTGTGGAGCTCTTTTGAATTTTTGTGGAGTTAGATTAGAAAACACCATCCAGACTTTCCCCTCCCCTAAAAAAGGCCTGTTAGCCACTTATTTTTAGAGAAAATATTTCTAGAACACCATAAAAAGTATATTGCTTCCTTTTTATAGAGCAGAACTGCTCTGCAACAGGTAAATACATATGTTCTTTTATATTTCTCATGCTCTGGATAACACATCAAGGCATTTTATAGACATCAGGTCAGCACTGACACGTAACCATCGAAACCGTCAGCTGCACAGAAAGTAACAACCCACCTCAACTCTATCCAAACGTAGGAAGTGAAGACAGACTCTGCATCACATCAAAAGTTCGCCAGCCCTTTTAATAGGAAGAACACAATTATTTACACTGAATCCTGCCAATGCAATTACGATAAAACAATTATAAATGACATAAGTACAAGGAGTTGATAATCATCCAAAGTGAGATCTATTATAATATCGTACTGTCCATTCTGTGTGGGTGCCAGGGAAAAGAAAAATAAGGAAGTCCACAAATATATGAGTGTCTGTGTCTTAGATCTCTTTCCATTCCAGCTGTGAGAAGTCGGGGTGACTTCAGTAAACACTGGACCAGAAAATGAAACCTGCCACAACCATTGTGCAAGATAGCTTCAGGCACAGTTTACTTCTCTTATCATTAACAATGCATATTCTGATGATACACTACCATTGCAATCTGCTCTAAAAGCCCAAAATAAGATTCCAAAAATTTTATGCATTTTGGCAGACACATATTTTATACAAACATGATTTTCCAGTCAGGTCGTAATGCCATCTTAAACTCAGAGTAAATTTTTTGCAGCTAAGTTATAAACCCCTGAAAGCAGCATTTTATAATGGAAATGCTGATACAAGCTTAACTAGAGCAGCAAGAAGAGTGCCATACACTATAAAAATAAAAGTGAATCATAAAGCAGTTAAGGATTGATTACTAAAAAATACCTGGGCTTGAAATTTTGATTCAGACTTTTTTTTTTAATTACCTCTCATGACCTAGAGATACTTTTTGGACAGATAGTATCTAGGGAATTAGATCAAAGATCCTTTTTGTAACTTCTGAATACAGCACTAATGTGTTCGATGGTCTCCTTCGAGCATAAAACATGAGACTTTGAAAGGTATTTGGTCTACTTGTAAATAATAGCGTGAAGTGGGGTTTGCAATTAAAGAGAAACTCCTTCTCTAAACTACAGCCAACCGAAATTGAGATTTGTAGGGGTAAACCAAAAAAAAAGAAAAAAGAGAAGAAAAAAGGAAAAACCTCCCAAGATTTCAAAGATGCCTGGTAGGAATATTTCTTAATTGAGCTATACTTTAGAGCTGCATGGAATTGTTCTTATTAAAAATTAAATAAGAACAGAGAAGAAGAACATGGGAGCTTTTGAGAGATTAGAGCTTTGTAAGATTTACTTAAAAGGTTTCTATTAGACTTCAGGGGTTCTCTCACATATGAAAAACTCACCTACACAAAATACTCTGAAAAGCTATGGTTCCAGCTATCAAAAACTGCAATCAGTTGATCAGAAAGAAAAGAAAATAAGTCTTTCTTTCCAATACAGTAATATTGCTTATGTTGAATCCACATGGTCTTTTTGTTTGCTAAATAATCATCACATTGTTTCTTTTTAAACTCAGTGCATTCGTTTCCAACCTGTATTTCTTCCCAATATTTCCGATTTAACTAGCTGAGAATCCGCTCTCCTTACTTGTCTGGGCACCTCGCAGTTGCCTTGTTTCCTGTCTGATGCACAGTTTGCAGTGGGTTGGGTGTATTTCAAGAAGTGCACACAGCAAAAGTTTCTTTACACTGACTACGTACTGTGAATCACAACATCTGCAGGGACCAGAGGTACTGCGTCTCTGGTTAAATAGTCTTCCATAGGGTGAACGAGTTATAAAATGCAGCTTAAAGATATTGCTGCAAACGCCTGCCCTTCTGGAACTTTATCACCTTTCTTCAGTAAAACTGCACGTTTGCTTTGAAATCCTTAAATATGCCACCTAGTATCTTATTTTGGAATCCACCTGCAAAAATGGAGCCTTAAGATTCATCAGATGGGGACAAAAAAACATTCTCAGTTCTTTGGCTCCCATCTGTGCTAACCTTGTCTTAGTAAGCGCACCTTCTGCATCATGCCAAGCTTTCAGGTATTGGCAGACTTTGGGGATTTCACAAATGAAACACTTAATACTTCTGGGCAACCTGAGGAGCTTTGCTGATCTTTGTTCACATTATGTTTCTAGCTCATTCAAGTTGGCTCATGGACCAATTTCCCATTATGTTTTTAACAAAATCTCAAATGACACATTCCCAACCCATTCCCCTCTTTGCAAAGCTATTACATGTTTTAAAAGGAGCTAATCCTGACTCCCACGTAACTATCAGTGGGCATAGGAAGTTTAAAAAATTGCTACTGAATCTGACTTGGACTGATAATACAGGTATGGGGAAATAAAAAAAGGCTGCTAATAGATACAATATATACTAATGTAATAGTAATGCAAGCTTTATTGCTTGCTTTAGTTTAAAGGGGTGCAACTCTTAATGATCAATCAGAAAAAAAGCAATTATGATGGATCTTAATTCAAAAAGCATGACCTCAATGGGTTTCTGGGTTTTCCAGCCTGTGTTGCTACAGCAAACCCAGCAGCCTGCCCAGCTGCAGACCCTTCCTGGCTCTGGGGAGCCTCAGAGGCTGCTGCAGCACTTTCCCCTATCCCACATTCTGGTATTAAAATGCATTATTAGGGAACTATTAGCAAGCAACATAAACCCAGCCTCTTTCAGTCTGAAATCTCCACCACAAGGGCAGACTTCAAGGATATTAAGAAGAACAACTGATCAGTCCAGGTTCCTCTCAGAACTGCAGCAAGAGGGCATGGAGAATAGAAGTCCCAGTATTTTCAGCTCAGTAAGGATTTACTCCTTGATCTTTATTACCCACACCCCTAAAATACAGAAATGATTACAAGCAAGTAAGTGGGAATAAAAGAATGCTACTTCTGTGCCCAGTTCTTCTGGGAACTGTGTTACTTCTGCAGTCAGTCCTTCTGCAAATCATATTTTGGAGCTGTTGTTGTATCTGTGCTTTCTAGAGAATAGAGCCAAGCAAGAAACCAGAATGAATAATTTAATCTGGAAGTTTATGCTTTTTTATTTATGCGAAAGTATCAGCAAATTATAGTTTGGTGTCACTGTTTTTTAATTCATTACAATAAATGCTCTGAACCTTAAATTAGAAAGAAAAAGACTAAAAAAAGACATAACATAACTAAAAGGTAGGACATGGTTAACAGTAGGAGGGGGCTAAAGTTAAGTTAGACAAAGGTTTACAATAGAAAACAGTAAGGAGGACACCAAGAGGGGAGAGACAAAGACCAGGCAGTGGCAGCTCAGCCCAGGGCAGCGCAGCTTTAAAGAGCTCAGCATCAGCCCGATGCTGACAGAGCAGAGAGAGTTTGCACAACAGCCATCAACCTGTTTCACGAGCAAGGAGGACAAAATGAATGTACATAGAAAGATTTTTGAGCATGTGGCAAGTGCAGCTGAGGGACAGATAAGAGAAGGAAGGGTAAGATATTTCTTACAATTATTTCCTACAGAAAGATGTTAAAGAAAAAAAAAGAAAATCTGAGAGCGGCTTAAAAGGTATAACTGGGAATAATGGAAACTTCAGGATTAATATTAGGAATTAGAAGTCCACCAGTCCAAAAAATAGCATCACAAATTAAAATTATCTTTACCATTTCCTTGCTAAAGAAACTGTGCCTATCCTGGAGAAATTTAGTCTTTGTGATAAAATAGGAAAAGGGAAATAAAGACAAACTAAAACAGAATGATAACCCCCTTCTTATACTACTATGTCCATTAACTCTTAAAAAACATCAAATACATGTTCTTCATATGCAATACTCATTCTTTTAGTACTGTATTCCTGCTTTCAGCATAACTGACATAATGATTGTTTTCAATTAAATCAAAGCTTTTCTTTGTGCATGCTTATAGAATACACATAGAATCATAGAATGGCTAAAGTTGGCAGAGACTTTAAAAATCACCTAGTTCCACCCCCCCCGCCACGGGCAGGGACACCTCCCACTAGACCAGATTGCATAGAATAATGTTCCTTCCACATTTTAATATTCTATTTTTTTTCTTCAAATCCCTGTACAAATTTCATATTGCAACTGTCAGACTCCATAGCCTGTATTATACAAAAATCACAGTATTATACAAAAATCACAGTATGGGAGTATGAAGAAGCCTTGAGCAAACCAGGTTTTTGGGTTTCTTTTTTTTTTCTTTTATTAAATCAATAGCCTGCTAAAAATCTGACTGTTAATCATCTTATCAATTTAGGTATTTATAAAGGTCTCCTTAGGAATATTCTTCTGTCTTAGGACTTTAATATCCCTTCTAAAAATGACACTGCATAACCAACACCACAGCAAAGGAAATTAGATTTTCTTAAAATGCTAAACACTTTCTTAAAAGAATCTTAAAGGGATTTTTAGGTTTTCTTTAGCAAGGTGGGCTGCCTCGTGGTTACAGAATATTAAACTGTGATTTCAATATAAGAGCTCTGCTCTTCAGTATTAACTAGCACAAGCCACTCCAAGGCTCTCATATATCCTAGTAGAGAAACAGGGTAACTGGAAAAACTTATCTACAGCTTACTTTCCTCTTTCTGGAACTAGAGATTACAAAGCTATCAAGAATTTACCAATACTGGTCTGAGGAGTCACCAAAAAAGCACAGATGTAGTACAAAATATGATTAGGAAACACATGACAATATTTTGATGAAAGTCTCTTAGAACTAGTATCATTACAGAATTCTTTTTTTAAGTATAATTTTTAGCTGAGAACCTATTTTTATGATAGGTTAATTGTAAAAACATTAATAATCAAAGGTGAAATGGACCTGTACATACTGATATGCCAGGCAAGCACAAATAAGTATATTTGTCCTATTCTCTGATACCAACATTTTTTAATTCCCATTTCCATCAGAATCAGGGACTATACAAGTTTTATCAGGTGATAATGACAATTAATTAAGTGTTGACTAACAATGAAATACAATCATAGAAAAAGAACACAATGAAAATTAGCAATGTTTTGGGTAATTATTGAAATAGTGAACTTAAATATGGTTTAGTACATATTTATTGTAGGGGCTATGCTAATGCAAACCTCCTTCTCCCTAACATTGTGCTCCCTATTTAGGGTCATCAACTGCTCAGCCAATGGCATTTAATTGTTTACTGACAGTGCATTAGCCTCAAATCACTTCAATTCTAAATATACACCAGATTAGGACACATGAAGAGAATATATCAACATTTTGTATATAACAGATATAAGTCTAATGGGCAAAGCTTCCAACTGCTACTGCCATTCATTTTGATAAAATACTAGCCATGAATAATTAGTATTCATTTGCTCTAATTAAGGAATATAGATAATGGAAGCTGGATTTAGAATAGTGTGAAGCAGTTTTCTGGGACCCATCATGCTCAGGTCGTGCCAGATCCAACCGGAGGCGTGGGCGCTGCCTGCACTGGGTGGGCACGAGGCTGCCAGTGCCCTGCTCAACAGCATGGGACCCAGAGACACAGCCCTGTGCCAGGAATTACCGAGAGATTTCCAACAGCAGACAGGGACTGCAATATTTCTCAGGTCCTACACTTCTAGCACCAGATTCTGTGATTTATGCCTAAAGCAGAAATACAGTACTAGAAGTACAAGTCAGCCTAGCAGATGCACAGATGCTTTTCTTAGAATCATAGAATTGCCTAGGTTGGAAGGGACCTTCAAGATCATCTAGTCCAACCATCAACCTAACTCTGATAAAAAAAACCACCCAAACCCCAAAAAACCTCCCACATCACTAAACCACGTCTCTAAGTGCTACATCAACCCATCTTTTGAACACCTCCAGGGATGGTGCCTCAACCACCTCCCTGCGTGGCCCATTCCAATGCTTAATAAGCCTTTCTTTATATATTATTATGCAGTAAATTTGTATGTGAGTGAACAAGTAACGCACGTACCAGGCAGAAAGCTGTTTTGTTAGCTGATTGGGTGCAGATGGGCTTTGCCCAGTGGCTGGGGTGGCACGGGGAGGAGATGGAGGTCTGCCTCCCTGTCTGTCACTGACTGCATCAGTCCATGGCTGTGGATGGACTTGGTCAGTGTCCTCCTTCATCTGTTTACTCAAATGCAAGGCACAGAGGAACCATCACACAGACACTACGGAAATTAAGTTTCAAAATCACTCTGAGAGATTCTGTTTAGGAAAGGCTAAGTACTGTCAGACTCCACTGGCCTAAAGCAAGCACTTATTTAAAGAAATGCACTCCCCTGTGGGTGTTGCCAGGCACACCTGGGCAGGACCTTCCTTTTGAAACACTAGGATGGTTTCCCCTTCCTTCTCTGTTTAAGCACTGTACCTGTGACTGTTTTCTTCAGGTTTGACCTGTGGGTTCAGCCCAGCAAGCCCACCAACCCATTGCTACCGCATCCAGCCCAGCCTGCAGAGGCAGCAACCATTGGAGCTACTCAAAAGGCAACAACCAGCAGTGGAAGTAGCAGGGAACAGCACACAGAGCCCCTTTCCCAGCACTGACCACCCCTCTGCCCAGCCTGCATTGCAGGTGGCTCCAGTGGACACCAGGGCTTCAAGACCCCTGACAAGGAGTGCTGCATGCAAGGCTCACAAGTGTGTACTAAGAGAAACCAGGAATCAATTCAGAGGTCGGATCAGGAAAACAGAAACATAGCCTGTGTACATAATTTTGTTTTTCTTCTAGAGTGCAAACAAATTTTCTATTGGCTATAGAGGTCTTCTACAAAGCAAGTAGACAGAAAAATGCATTTGGAGTTTAAGAGCAGAGTGTGTAAGAGTAGCCATGTGACCTGTCTAAAACAAGCTTCAAAAGTTTGAGTCACTGACTTTAAGAGTTAGCATCGATATTTATGGGTGATACATAGCCCATTGATAACCAGGGTGCTGCTGGGAATAAGCAAAACCTGTTATACTCATTGAATTATAGTTTTGATTTTTCTATCCAAAGTCACTGGCACTTTAAGAAAGAATTCCCACATAGATTCCCTTTGAATGCTGGCCCTTCACTTATTCCTCCATGTTTTAAATTAGTTAAAATAAAACTATTATGCTTGTTATAAGTGGAATTTACAGTGCAACAGAGAAATACTCCACCTCTGAGCTTTAAAATGATAAAAATTATTTCAACGTTTTTAAAAACACAAAATGAATACACCTTACCCCAAATCCCACTTTTTTGTTTCCCTCTATAAAACACTTTCTGGGAGGAGGCCAAATTACACACTAAGCACTTCTAAAGGGCTTAATAACACAATAAGATTTGATGTGGAAATGGTTATAGATTCTGCTCTACAGTAGTGTTAGTTGGCTCAGCTATAAAATATCTATATCTCTGTATCAATGATAGATGACCCAGTATAATAAAAGATCTTGACTTGCGTGTATGTTAACAATTAATGGGATGTATAATGTATCACATACTGTGTGTGGAAGGTAATAAAGAGGTGTAAATGAGAATTACACTGGTTAATTGGTGTCATTAATGGTTCTTTTGTTCTGCTAGAAAAGCAGTATCTTACTCTGAAGATGATATTGTAGGGCTGACTGCAGACTTCAAGTCAAGAGTTGAAATGAGTTAAAAATGCCAGCTCAGCTATGATATTGCTTCTTCTGGAATATGTCCTGACATGAAACCCCCTTGAAAAACTTAGATTCAGTCCTATCAAGTAGTCTGGTTTCCTTCTTCTCGTCGTTGCCCTCAGACCTCACCCATGCTTTGCAAAGCAGATCACAGTATGGCTCCCTATAACAGATCAGGCAATTGCTCTCCATGATTTCCAAGCAGTCACAGTCCTGGCTGGATTTCTCATTTCGAAAGAGCTTAGTCACCTTGTGATCCTCTCTGCTAAACCTATCCCTGTTCTGTCCATGCAGCACAAGCAGAAAGTCACTGCAGTGATGATGCTGTGACAACCATTTCCCTCACCTCAGTCGGGGGGGGGGGAGAGAAATTCAACCTATGCACTGATGCAGCTATTGCCCTGCCACAGAAAACACATCATGATCATGACAATGAAAACCAGAAACTGATGGTTTTGATATTTAGGATGGACTGGCCTAAAAGTGGGTGTCACAGTGTATTGTTAAGCCATTAACATCTAAGCAAACCCTCTAGTCAATGATTTTGGATTCTAACAGCTTTGGTAAGGCATGGGACATACGTAGAGCCAAGAAAGGCTGTAATAAGAGTTGTCTTCCTTCCATGGATCTAGTTGTAAAGAGAACAGAAGAAAAAGGGTTCCAAGATCAGGGCAGAAGATAGGCATAGAAATAAGGAGTGTGTACGCCATTATAGCAACATTTCTCTTTCGTTATTTGGAAAAGCAAATAACCAAAACTTGGCAAATTAAATCCTGTGATTATCGATTGTCTAGAACTTGCATAGTGCTTTTTATACAGGACTGTCCAAATATTTTGCAAGAGATAGGTCTGATTCCAGCTATGGTGAAATTGAAGGGGAGGAGGTAAACAGCTTCTCCCAGTTCAGAGAGGAAACTGGTACCTTGGAGAGAAAGCCAGTTTCCAAATTTTACCCTATCCAGAAGAATATGCTGATATTCCTCTACTCAAGAAAATAAAGCATGTGAAAAAGCAAAGCACTGCAAAGCCTCTGCCACTTCAGAACAAATCTACCAGCCAGTGGCTCTGACTCGACAGCTTGGGAGAAGAGCCAGCAGGCATACATCATTTTAAAGGTGAAACCTACTAACCACACCAAAAAATATTTAGCAATTATAATAAAAGATACCTTTTTAACGAGTGACTTTTTAATCAGCTCTACAGTGCTGTAAATCAAAGCGTGCAGGATGTTTTCCAAAAGACTAAGTGCTAGAGCCACTGAATTTAAGTGGTCTGACAAACGATGGGCTATATAGTGCCCACTGACATGATCAGGAGCTCTGTAGTGGATTTAAGGCAATGCAGAACTCTATAAAACCACTGTATCATATTCAGAGTTTTGATTTTCACATACTTCTTCAGTATTTGTGTGCTAATTTAGTACTTGTGGAAGGCGCCAGGTGCACCGAGGGCCTATTCCAGCCAAAGCATTGGCTCAGCACAGTGACAGCAACGAAAAGTTCCAGATATGCTGCTAAATCTGACTTCCACTGCTAAACACAGTGATAAAATAGAGAGGTATATCTACATGGGCAAGCTCAGACTGATGTAAAATCCATCTCCCTATGCTTTTGGGTTGGGGGACATGGATGTGGCAATTGAGAAAGCAGGCAGAGATGTCTCCTGAAGTCTGCCCCTACCTGCACCTCCAGACACAGCTGAGCTCGGTTTAATTCTTGTGAATCTACTGTAGTGACAGCTGTGAAAGACAAGTGTGAAGGTCAAATACACAAGATCCTGACGGAAAGCTTTATGCCTAATCTAAAGTCTCTAAGCCTAACAAGATTTCTTGCAAGATACATGTCCTGAACAGTGACAGACCATACAACAATCTTCTTTTTCAAGTATACCATTGTTCCTACTGTGTCTGAGGCCAAAACTAGGATCAGCACCCCAGGGTAGTGGCTGCTTGCTGAATACCCAAGCAGTGAAAAACATTTACCCACAGAAGGAAGGTCCAGATTTTCCAAAGCTGTTTAAAGCTTTGGCCACCATTGCTAAGTTATTTAGAGGGGTTATGTGCCTTTTCAAAAATGACCTAGGCATACTGGAAAGTTCGTTTTAATTAACTTTTTTTAGAAATGAACTGAATAATAAAAAAACCCCAGACCATTGCATGAAAGCAACTTTCAGTCAATCTAACAATTCACTTTCACTTCTGTAGTAAACTGCTGTTGAAATGGGGTGCCCGAAGAATACCCTAAAGACAGACCATAATACTTAACTCTCCTCAGCCCCTGTTACTACCCTGATCAATGCCCTATTTTACTTATACCTGGAACCTCAAATCAGTACATTCCTATATCTGGCTGAAAAGCATTAACTCTTTTTTTTTTTTTTTTTAACATTCTCTCACACCACAGACATCTGTAGGTTTTAAAAATTTTAGAGCATTTTGAGTACATCATTTCTCTTGAACAAATTTGCATAACTAAAAGCAAACAGGCGATATAAAAATGCATTTGTGCGATCATCATTTTAAGGGGTTGACTAAAACCTTTTTAGGGAGACAATTAGCAATGCAAAGGGAGTATGGCTGATTTATGTATATGACAGATTCACTAACTACTCTGTCTTGGTATATTCTGAGCTCTCTGTTCCCATCACCAATTGGTAAACACCCCCATTAAATATTTCTCTTTTGACCTGTACACTTATATTTCATTAGCATACATTACACATGGGCCAATATCAGAGTAATTTATCCAATCTCAAGTTCTGTCGGTGCAGTCAGTTTTGAGAGCAGAAAGTTGCATACAAAATTAGAAGCCAGATAGAAATAAGGTCCTTAAACTACCCAGAACAGTTTACGGTTTCTAACACAGTTGCGTTTTCTAAATAATTCAGAGGTTATTTAACCTTAAACTATTCACCTAAAATTTTTGCATATGTTTATATTTGGATGATACAACAAAAAGGAAAGCAGAACAGCATACTACGTTAAGCAAAGCAATTTAAGCATGTGCACATTCTGTCTGTCTCTCTGGCTTTCCTTCTTAGCTTAAATGTTTCCAACGAGCAGCATAATTTTACCTCATTGCCTCCCTCCTGGAACTATCATCTTCAGGAGAACCTGAAATGAATTAAATGTATGTTTCTTAGTTATTTTGGTCCTTTTTCCACTTCTCAAGGACCTCTCATAAGATTTCTCACCTATAATTAATTACTCCACTTATACAGACGAAGGTGTTTTCTCACAACGTTAACAGTGATGCAGTTTAAAAAACGCAACACCTTTTTTTGGTAATTTTTTTTTTTTTTTCATTTAAATATTACAGAAACATTCATCAGATGTTCTGAAATGCGTACTGTCTTCTTGCACAGGCATCACAAGTGCATTCACCATTCTCTTTGAAGCAATACAGAAAAACAACAGGGCACTTGCTAGGGGAGCCACAGCATTTTTTTTAGGTGAAGAACATGCTGCTAGGGCAAGATACAATCTTTACCATCAAAGACTCTGATCTAGGACTTGTGCCTACAACTCTTGCTTCCTTGGATGGGAAAGGGGATGGCAGCAAAAAGCATCAGTAGCACGATAGTCTGTAACATAAGGCAGACCCTATTCTCCAGTTGCTGGTTAGGAATTGCACAGTATGTCTTATGAGAAGGAAAAGTATTTTGATTTAAGGTGACAAAACATTATGCATATGTTCAAATTCTCACGTTGGCTGCAGAAGAAATGAGCTCACCCGTAAGGCAGTCTGCACAGCTACCTCACGAGACAGAAACGTGAACTCATGCCTACGCCTTTTGCCGCTCTGTATCGAGTCAGCAGTCCAACTTCAGGAGATGTTTTGGATACAGGCTCGCAAATAGATCAGATTCCAGGAAAGTTCATGTATACAGATGTGAACATCATCACTCTGACAGTAGCTAATAAAGACCTCATGGAAGAACATGCCTTATGTAAAGTAAAGATGAAACAGCTAACTGACTAATGATTGTCATGACAGGAGAAAGAATGAGCATAAATACTATTTTTCCTCTTTTTTTTTTTCTTTTTTATTTCCCCCTCCCAATAACTTCTGGAAAGGGATAAGCTCCCCCTCTCTTTACACTTACACAGTCTTATAAACTTTAATGGGCAGAGGCTGCAGGAGAGTGGCACCGAGCGAGCGCGCTTATCCCCAGCAGCTCATCTCTCCCTTTGCCTGGGCTCCGAGATTAGTCACCTCTGACACCACCAAAGGTAAACCACATTTAGAGGACAGGAATAACAATTGCAACATTCAGTATGTCACCAGAGTCCTTTATCCTTTTATTATTCCTAGTCAGCCTGTCAGGAAACATTTGCTACGTACAATAGTGAAGAAGCATGGCACCAAGTGAATAACCAGAGACTAATCCTGACCAACCTCAATTCATTATTTCACCCTGATTCTTACAGGATGAGTTTTTAACAGAAGGAGCAAAAGGATATTTTGATATTCTTTCAGACTTCATCGGGGTGAGGTTCTCTCTGCTACAATCCTATTATCAACAATCCTGATGAAAGCGAATTTGTGCCCCTCCAGTTTAAGGATGTGGCTCAGTCCAGAGACTGTCACTTTGCATCGGCCGCAATTTCTTCACTGGCTTTCAGATGCGGTGCAAGGATTTTTATTTTAGTTGCTGTATTCTGATCTCAATCCAGATTAGGTTTAAAAGCTAATGATCAACAATGAATCAAGTTTACTTCAAATCATAATTCTGACTGTCCTGAGTGTGCAGCAGCTCTTAAGGAAAATAGGCTTTCATAGAAGGTATGTTTGGGGTTTTTTTTCTTTCCTACACACATCAACTTAAGACAGAACACTCCAAAATTCCAGTTTCATTTAGTTGTCATTGACTTCACAGAGCTCAATGCTGAAAAGCACACATCATGTTGCCTCAAAAATCAGGGAAAGATTTAAAAGTAAAGCTATGTGGCACATAGGAGAAGCTCACAGATGATAGGTGCATTACAATGTATTTTGATTTCTGGGCAGAAGAATATTCCCACTACTATTGATAAGAATTGGATATACACATCCAGGGGCAGAAGCGCACATTTGTTTGCTTATAAGTGATAATTAAACTCAGGAAAGAAACAAGGAATATTGTTTTCATAGACCTCTTTCAGGTGACAGTATGAAGATCAGTGTCCCGACTTGAAATAATTTCTGTTTCAGGGAGTTCATGTCTTTGAAGCAAAGAACCTGAAAGTTTATAATGCTCACTAGAAATGAGTACAATTTATTACTTAAGATATAACTGCGCTCTGAAGTGTATGGACATAGGATGAAATCCTGCAACTCTTCAATAACAGCATTGTCCACACTTTAAGAAGTCTGTTAGCCTCTATAATTTACAGTCTAAGAGCAGATATTGGGCCCTGAAAAGTTTAATTTGAACTTCTGAGAAGAATTACACTGTATCTGACTAGAAACCTTTCACTGATTTTAGGAATCACTTGAGTGAGTTGAAGCAACCGCATTGCAACACAGCTCCAGAGATGTCAGTGAATAATATTCATTTAAACAATGAATGAGACATAATTTTAAAAAGACATGTCAAAACCACTCAGAAGCAAAAAATCCCAAGCTCATATGGACACAGAGCAAACAATAACATGAAAAAAAAGTAAACCAATTCAAAATTTTCAGGGAAATGGAAAACTGGTCCTCAGTTATAGGGGCTCATGATTAAAAAAACCAAAACAAAACACACACTGACAGTGCCCTTTTAAGTGTACAAGCTTTCTACACTGAAGAATAGAGTCTGGTTGAAATTAGTATAAATCTCCCAGTGTATTAAAGCATCAGAAGATGAGGGTAGCTATGGTAATTCTAGCACTTTATTAAACACCAGACAAATTGAAGAGTACATTTCCTGCTTTTTGAAAGAAATGAATGATATCTTCTGATTGGGGAATGCTAAGGGCAAAGGAAGCTGGCTGAAATGGCTTAAAACAGTACTGCAGTACATTTATCAGGACATTTAGCGTGGCTTTTCATGGGAAAATGGTGGAAGTAGAAGGGGGAGTGATTTTTATTGCTAAAATTAATTTTATTGCAGTGCTAACTAACCCTCTTCCCCCCCGGAATCACACACAAATAAAGAAAAATGACTGGGAATGCTCTTCCTCCTTGTGGTTTTTCAGTACTCGTTTGTGTTTTCAGCAGCACAGAGCTAGATCTGGGCTGTGCACTGCACCATTCTTCTGCCCAAAACTACAGCACGGAAAACAGATACATAAAGAACGAAGAATCTGATTAAGAAAAGTACATTTATATTTTGACTGTGTTTTATTTTTAACATAAAACATCTTGAAAAAAAGTTTTATGATTTAGCATTTATGAATGACTAGATTTTAAGAGAATTGTAATATTTTTTTAGGGTATTTCAGCTCTATGAGTTATTTCTTGTAGATTCAGATAATGACATTATAAATCTTTCTGTGGAGGCAATTACTAAGGCAGAAATGGCCTATTCCCCATTGGCTTTTAGGCTCAGCTTACTGACATATTACAAGCAGGCTTACCATGGTCATTAAAAACTGATCTGGGATTTATTGTACCTCTTTAAACTCTCAGTACTTTGAAAAGTATTGAACAGAAAGGAATACAAGGTGAAGTTACAAAGAGATCCAACAAAGCAATCAGGGGAAAAATAGGCTTAATTTATCCCAGCAAGGCCCACCAGAAGCACCACAAAAATATTTGAAATTGAGTTTTGAGTCCTTAATAGAGATCACTCACAAGAGCAATTAATCATATCAAATGGAAACACTTTTAAACAGAGGGTCTGGGAACATAAAGGACATCAACACAAGATTACAGGGCAGAAAACAAAGCCAAGATTTTAAGACTGCCAATGATGAAAAAACAGCTGCCCAATGCAGTAGACAAGAATGAAAAAAAATTCAGCTACAGCAACTTTTCTTGCCTAGATCCCGGTCACCTGCAGCGCAAGCAGGAATTTTATCTACACCTTGAGTTAACATCAGACCTCACATCATTGCACCATAGTCAGTTTTCAGGGTAATCTCTGGTGGCCAGCAGTAGGGTGGGCATTCGAACAAATGCCCGAGAGCACAAATGCACCATCACCTTGTGCAAATGGATCTAAAAGAAGGCCAGAATAAGAGAAATGCTGACTACACCACTGGATTTGAGCAGGACTAGCAGACAAAGGTCAGTGACAAAATTTCTCTTTCATCATCTGCCAGTTAACCTTCAGTTCCAGGTTGCCAACGACAGGAGTTGCAGTCTCAAACGGCTTAGAGCCCTTGTCCCTCCAAGACATACCCTGGGGCAGAGGGTTTGGAGCATTTGGGATATTGCCTGGTAGAGTGCACATCTTCCACTTCTCGTGGCTTTTGTCCCGAGCTAAAATCTGCCTTCACAGAAATTAATTTCTGCTTGGGGGAGTTACTTGGTGGCTGCTTTATAGTCTCCTATGGCCAACTCCATCAACCCCAGTCGTTGTAGGAAAGAACCCCATCAAGAGTGACTGGTGTCTCAGGGTGTTATACAACTTCACAAAATACAACCATTATCTGTATTTTGCTGTAAGTAAATAACCAAACTCTTTGTTTTATCAACACTTCTTTCAGGCAGTTGTGGTCTGCTAACAGACAAAGAATACAGCTTCACTGTGTCTGTTTTTTTAAAGCACCATCCTTGGCTTTAATTCTGAAAAATAGGTGGCAATTTAGTTATCTTTCTAGAAAACTGTGAATGAGCATTAGATTTGCAATGGATAATAGTTCTGTATCTTTCTGAAAACCATACTACAGATGTCTGAAGGCTGTTCATCTAAGAACTAAATGTCACTTCTGCCTTGTAAGTCATCTTTTGCTTTCTCAAGATGATCCTGACAGGCACATACATATTCTAATGTTGTACAGTATGTTAGGTTGGTCAACACTCATTTTAAAGAATATGTTTTAACATAATACTCATTTCAGACCTGAAACCGAATTATTACAGGTAGTCTAAAAATACAGTCCTTTTGTCAAGTTTGCATTTTCCAGAGAAATTTGTCACTCTAAAATTCTCTTTACTTTTCACCAGGAATAAACTGAACTGTATTTGAAAATAATGGCTTTAATTATAATTGGCATATCTGAGCCTACAGCTAGTGCCAGTCACTTTACTAAGTGACATTACTTATGACACTGGCAAGATCAGAGTCTTTTATCACTTTTTTTTTTTTTAAATTATTAATAGGAGACCAATTTCCAACCTTCTCTAATATCTGATTATCTCTGGATAACTGGAGATGGGTAAAGATAGAGGATCTCATCCAGAACTGGGCCCCACTAGTAATCCCTAAAAATCCATGGTATTCAGAGTACAGAATCTTCTCAAGATGAGCAGAAATTAAAAGATTTACATCCCCTCTGACTGAAGTGGCTGTCACACAATTGCTGTACATAAATCAGGGGTGAGAAAACCTACGCCCCAGAACTAGGCACAGCCCATGACCTCAACTCATATTTTTGGTGAGCGTTAGTGCACAATCAACCAAAAGTGCCTGCTGGACCTATTCATCACTGCTAAAATTATGAAGAAATATTTGCTAGTAGAAATACTGCACCAGTGCCTGAGGGTAGGAGGTATGAGCTGGTGGGAGAGAGAAAGGCCAGGGGTGGGCAAGATGAGGGATGCAGCATTATGTCCTTCTGTCCCTCCTCTTGCTCCTCATGTACTTGCCTTGTACATACAGCCCAGCTTAGGCTTGCTTGCCATGCCTATCTAGCAAAACTAACAAGGTTAATGCAATCTTTAAGAAAGAATAGCAAAAGTGCAGGTTTGTTCTAAGTAAATTTACCTTTCACTGCAGACAAAGGGCAGTCTGTAGACCTGACTGAAGAATATGGCGCCATACATGTAGAATCTGCCTCCATATATGCAGAATTTGTCTAAAATACTTTTTCCATTAAGACAAAGCTCATTTGGACCCGCTCTTCCTCCTTGGAATGTACACAGCATTGATTTACACTTTAGTAGTAATAACTTCAGCTATTAGACTGCTCTTAGTATCCTTTTTAAATTGGCTTCAGGCATTTGGGGAGTCATTGTCAGGCCATCTAGAATGTAGATAAAGGGATCCTATGGCAGAGTAATATTCTGTATAAACTCCAGTCTAGGGACGATGATATATTTCCCATAACTCTTGCATTGCAGGCATTCCGATAACATGTGGACAAAGTGTTCCAGAATATATATTACATCACCAGCCCCCTTATTATTCAAAACACTGGCAGAGTGAATCCCCTTCAGAGTCCAGGAGATCCTCAGTGTAATTTTGTTGTTAGAGAAGACCTTAATCACCTCGTGATTATTTTGACTGTGAGTACAAATGTTATCCTGTGCTTAGCCTGATATTTGACTATTTGTATCTGAATCTCCGAGTTCCTTCAGCATCCTTAGTTAGGTAACATTATCCTGCAGAATGATTTTTAAAAATTTTTTTAAAAGCATTTTCCTTAAAAAGCTAGAAACACCGACTATACTGTATCACATGAGTCATTCTGTTTTAAGACAATGTACTTTACTGATGTGTCCAGAAATTACTGAATAACCCTCTAATTTGCCTTATTCTCTAACCAAATCATGCAAGAATTAAACTTCTGGTAGTTGTTGAAATACTCTGGCTGAATGTCAAAGTCAAAAAGGCAGGGATTGGGGCAATATTAAAATACAGATTCAGGCCTTAATTTTTAGATTTACTTAAACAATGTTGAAGTATCAGCTGCAAAATATGACAATAAAAACCAACTCCATTCCCTATTTTATAAACTTAAGAGTGGTTAAAATTCTGGGTAGTTTCCTTTAGCTCCCTTCAAATGAATATCATAAGGACTACTTCTGAAGGGAATAATTTTGCACTTTTCAAGATGGAAACAATAGATTAACACACAAGATTATTTCATGACAACTGCTTAAGTTTTTCTCCAACTAGCAGAAAGAAAAAGGACAGGCCCCCCAAAGATGCAACTTGAGAATGCTAATTTGTATTTTATGCTATAAACATAAGGATAACTATAAGTGATAACTGAGATGCTGAAGTTCAGTGAATGTTGATTGCTTAATATAAGATAATGTGTTACTTTTTTCTTATGGGAAGACCATTATGTAGAGACACATAATTTAAAATAATAATAACCAGAATTGTAGTGCAGCTGGAAGTCAAGGGTAACGTAACTATAACATTGACAAGTTTGTGCATACAAACATATTAAAATAATGACATTGAGGCACTGCTGCAATTAGCAACAAGAAAACACATACAAATGCACACACTTGCATTTTACCTTTGTGTATGACTCTTACATTTTTTCCTAATCGTATTTACTCATTTGCCAAATATTTCACCACAAGATGTCCTACCTGAGAGCTGGGTTAGAAAATCAGCAGCTGCACACGCAGACAGAAGTGGCTTCCGTGACAACAGGGATGCATACAGAGGTGCTCCTCCCCTTTTTCAAATTCCCTGAAGTGTTGGCTCTTCTCTGCTTAGCTTGCGTGGAAAACCTGTGGGAACAAGGGATCGTCCTGTTCAGAGCTCAATACAAGTTAATACCTCTGCCAGTCCTGCTCACACAGAACAGCCTTGCGAAGTATAGCCCCAGAAAAGCTGGAAAAAGCTCCTTCTGAACATTGACAACTCTGTTTGGTAATCAGGTGAATTGCAATGCACAAGGTAGATGAGATAACTGGGGAGCTTCATAAGTTAAATCTCAAAAGCTGAACTTCCCCAAGACAACTCAGAGATGGAAAGCAGGTCTAATTCACATACTCGTTTTCTTTGTCTACACACACTGTAGGCAGTAATCTTCTACTGTCTTCCTTCACAGTCATAATGATAAGAGACAATCAGCTGACATCAAGACTAAATTGAAAAATTTCCACGATAAATTGTTAGTGTATACAAGCAAACATATTTCTAAGATTGTGAAAGATAATTATACATTTGGAGTTTGGGAATTTCAGTTTGGAATGTCTACCTAAATAGACCTTTTTTTTTCTCTCTCAGAAGCACGCATGGAACAGAGTGAACAGAAACATTTATAAGTTTCTTGCTGCAAAGTACATAACTTATTGATTTCGATGCCATATCAAAAGAGTTCTGGCACTTAAGCAGACTCTAAGATTCCCACTAATCTAATCCCTGGGGCATGTTGCAACTCTCAAGTGTCAACTGATACCTTCCCAAGTGAACTAGATGACTTGCACAAGTCCCTTCCAACCTAAATTATTCTATGATTCTATACACATTTTGAATCATCATTTTCTGTGTTGTATCACCAATGCTAAAAACACCATTTAGCATGCTCAGAAATGAAGTACGTAGCAACCAAGTTGTAGTTAGAAGAATGCAATTTAAAACACATTTTCTTCACAGATAATATGATATGTGGTCTTCCCAGGAGTAACTCTCATGACCTATTCCAGTCACAACCCTTATTTATAGGTGGTGATGGAATGAATGAAACCTGCTGCTGCATAGTGAGAAATTTTTGTGATGCAATAACCAAAGCAGCCATCACAGAAAATTAGGTCCCTCTATGATTCTGCATGAAAACAACTTGAGGATACTCTCTGTACTAAGTGATTTACAGTAAAGAAATATTTCTCACTGCTACACAGAAGGTCCAAATTTAATCTTTGATGGAATAGCTGCAATTCAGAAGCAGTGCAATGTGTCAACCCAACACCTGACAAGAATTATGGTGGGGGAGGAAGCAACTCTTCATAATTTGTCCTTTTCCTGCAGGTTGGCACAAGTGTTGCTGAATCAAATTCAGGTCCATCCAAGCCCAGTACCTGTCTCCAGCATGAATACTAGAAACTCAGGGGAAATGAAAATGAAAGAAACAGCAGATAATGATACTCAACATCCAGAAGCAAGTGTTTCAGGGTCTTCAAATGGCAGTAGCTTGTCACTGGTGGAGTGCACCTTCGTGAGTTACCAAAATAGAAAGATCAGGTGCACAAAACTTTTCATGAAAAAAATGGAAGATTCACACTCTAAAACTAATGAGAAATTCTTTTGGCAAGGTCCAAATTGAGACACAAAGGACATACACCAAAAAAAAAAAAATCATCTTTCACTAATTGAGTGAAAGGAAGTCCCAGTGAAGTTGAATTGCACTAACTTTTCAACTTGCTTCAAAAGGTGGAGGAAGCCATTGGCAGATGTCCTCAGGATCGCTTGTGTATTTTTTATATCTTTTTTTTGGGGTGGGTTCCACTGAGAAGACAGTGTCACCCCAAGACTGTAGTCTTTGACAAGAAAAGTTAGAAAATACTGGGGCAATTTAGATCTTGTTGACTCATTTGCCTGCTTTGTAATCCTCCCTTATTTAAAGGGCTAAAGCTCAGAGATATTAATAGTTCTTCTTGAGAAATATAGAAGAATGGGTGAAGTGACAAAACACAGGAGACAAGGGAATGTAAAAAAGAACTAACTTGGAAATTACAAAGCAGTTCCTTCTTTTAAATTTCTGGGAAACTCTGAAACAAATTATCTGTATTCTGTAAAGATAACAAGCAGAAGATTTTGACATTTTATTCCTGAAGATTGGCTGTTGAACCAATCCAATTTTCTTCTACAAGAAAGGAGGTTTTGTGGTCAGAAAACATTAGATGACATTAAGTTTTAGAGAAATTTGTGATGCAAGATATCTTGTACTTAAGCTAAGAAAACATGGTTCAGGTAAAACAATGCTAGTGTGGATACAAAATCAGTTTCAAAACTGTACTCAGAGTATTTATCAAAGGTTCATGGCCAGAATGGGAGGCTGTATGAAGTGAGGTTCCACAGGGGACTGGGGTTGGTACTATTCAATATTTTCATTAGTGACCTCATTGATGGAATAGATTATGCTTATTACATCTGCAGACAGCATCAAATTGTGAGTATGCTGGAAGACAAGATTAGAATTCAAAATGATCATGACAAATTGGAGAAGTAGTCTGAAAAATAGGATGCTGTTCAAAGGGGACAGGTGCATCAAATTTCACGTAGGCAGCTACATTCAACAGTACGTGATGAGCAGATAACTAGCTAAGTAACAATTCTGTATAAAAGATTTCAGGGACTATAGTGGGTCATGTATAGCTTCTATCAAAGTTGGACCTCAGATGTGAAAGAACAGGCCCATATACTTCTGTTTCCTGAAGCTTTAGCTGACAGAAGAAAGTCACATGCAAATACCACTAGATTATTAAAATAACCTTTCATATTATGCTGAAAAATCCTTACAGATGCAGACATCAAAAACTTAATGTTTCTGCAGAGGTACAAGGCTACTGGAGAGATACCTCTACTACCAAAGTCTTGGTTTTGAATTGCTGATATGAAGAGTTGCTGACAGGAAGAATTTTACCTCACTAATTCCAAAATATGTGTTACTTTAGGAAGAGGGTGACATGATCAGTGGCTTTGATGCACTTGAATGAAAAGAGTTGTGTGAACATGCATCAAGTGTCTGATACTCCATTAAGCTAGTGAGTGGCACAGAAAGTCAAATAGTAGCGTCTTTTAGATGGCTATAAATAATGGACTTCAAAGAAAAAAACTGGTTAACAGGTCTTGTGCGAGAAAAAGTCCATCTATACTGAATCCACTGGGGAAAATTGCCTGAAAAGAGTTTATTTATATGAAAATATGACCATAGCACTGTTGTCAAGGTCAGTAAGACTTACGGTGATCTGCCGAGTAAGTCCTATTTGTGCAAGACCGATCTGCATCAAGGGTACCTTAAGCTTATGCAGTAATCCCGCACTTCCGTGAATTCTTAGATTGATAATGTTAGTCTGGAATCAGTTCATCTGTGATAATATCTTTAATATCACTATATTTGCATATCTTAGGGATCTTTAACATATCTATGTAATTTTATTTAGATACTGGTACAATGGTCTGATGCAGACGTCAGACAAGACAAGAGTTCAGTGTTACAGCACGGTGTTTTTGGGAAAAGAAACCACCCTTTATACTATATGTGTGGCTGTTATCTCTCCTTACCTTGTCTTTCTTATCCATCCTGATGCTATCCACACCACATTTGAAATAGGTACCTGGATCCAATTTGCACCAAGATGAATGATAACAGCAGGAAAATTAATTTCACATAGTTTTCAGTAACACAATTTACTAAAATGGCATTAACAATTAGAATTACGTAAAACCATCACATCCAAAAACATGGAGGAGTACTATGTAGGGCGTAAATAACAACCAGATAAGGCTATTGCATATAATACTTTCTTTCTGACCCCAGTTCATTAGAGAAAAAGCAGTGATTTAAACTACCTAGCTAACCTCTTCCAGAGCTATAGTTTATAATCATAAATCAGGCATGTGACTACCTGGAGGCATCAGGGAGTTTTTGCTGCTACACTATGTTACTGAGCTAGGAAGGAAAGAAAGTTCCTATTATTGGATCATGCAGTAGACATTGGTGCTTGAAATTTCCACTTACACTACATTAGCTCGAGGCAGTTCATTTGCTAAAATAAAAGAAACAAAGTGTAAAATATTCACTGACTTGCTCAACAAAGCAATCAATGAAAGGGAGAAAGAGAAAGAGGGAGTGTGATTTTTTCCCCTGCTATCACACTGTTGATAAATACCATTAGTGTTTTAAAATTATGTCACCCATTCAGTTTAAATTTAAAAGTATTAGTGGTATTATCAGTCTGTCTATCCATCTCCCTTTATTTTGTCTGTCTCCTACTTCTATTTTGTGTGAAATTTCAAGAGATGAATCCCATTTTCTATTAATTCAATGGCTGTCATCTCGCATTGCATCATGTAGCCCAGATCACAACAATGAAATCTAAGGGTTTAAATTAATAATATTGCAACACATCACTTTGTAAAGCGTTGTACTCATCCATATCTAGCCAGCTCAGGTACCTTGCCTCCAGTCTGATGCTTTTCACTGGTAGCTATGGGTGGGATTACACCTGTACAGTTGCAAACAATTTATAATTGGTAACCGAATACTCAGACTTCATGGTGGATAGCATTACTTTAATAGGGTGTTGAGATCTAACAAGATGTTTTTGCTTAAAAATAAAGTAGTTGGGAAAAGCTTCAGGGAATACAAGATCTCTGTTCTCTGAGTGGCATTTTCCACACCTACAAATATATGCTGACAGGTAACTGTATTGCATTACAATTGCCTTACATACAATGTCAGCTAAAGCTACATGGAAAGTCAGCATCTTGGAGCACCTATGCATCACGAAACAGCTGATAGATTGGGTTAACTATTAGAAGTTCAGATGTAATTTCATTATAGCCACTAATCCACAAAAAGGAAAGAAAAAAAAGAAGCCAAGATTATGTGCAAGTAAATCATCAGAACCACTACAAATTCAGGAAGGAATAAAACATTATGCCTAAAGGAAAATAACACACGAGATCAAAAATACATCCTATCCAACATTTACTGTTGTTATTCAGGCATAGCTCCTATTATGTTTTGTCATGTAGAAACAAATCCACTAGTGGGAATCCACATTTTTAGTTTGTGAACATTTCTGAAAGAAAGGATAAAAAAGAAATATGACCATAAGTCTTTCAGTGGCCAACTCAAACTATAAGAAACAGATGTGCAGCTGGCAGTGCCTACCTTTTCCTCCCCTTCCCTCAGAGCATACTTGAAGCTGTAAGAATATTCATAAGACTTTATATGCTGACAAACAGACGAAGCTCTTGGTAAGCAGATAGGCACCGAATTATATGGGATTCATTAGATAGCTGCTAATCGTCAAATAAGTTCCAACCCAACCTGCTGAGTCTAAATGCAAATTTACCACCTTTGGAGCTGCCTCATTGTACAGCTATTGATTTATGTTTGAAAGGGAGTTTAAAAAAAAGTTGTCTTTTGAAGCCTTACTATCTGAGCATGGCTCCTTTGTCCAGGTGTCTTGGGGATCTCTTGCTGCAATTTTGATCTTTGTATTCCAAAAGCCTTAGAGAGTCAATTCAGGTAACTTAAAAGTGAGATATAATCAGAAAGGATTTGAAAATAAAGTCTTTGCCTTGTCACATTAATGCGGCCCTATCAAGTGGCAGTTTATCAAGAGGCAGCTCACAAGGTTTTAATGAGCATGCTGCCTGTTCTTGTACAATACTAATTAATCCCATTTTTTCACACTGGTGTGATTGCTTCATGAAACCCGCATTGTTTTATGCTCAGCAGCAAAGCGGGCTCTCACTGATTAAATCTCCTTCCCAGAGCTGGAGCCTGACAACTGAATTATACCTTGCTCAAAATAATAATGGGTATCAGCTAATAAATACGGTTTAACACACACAAAACTATGCAGCCAAAATCACACCACAAAATAGGAGTTTGACTTATAGGCACAGCAGTGTTTCATTAAACATCTGTATTATAATTCACTGGTTTTCCAACTGATGTAATAACTTAATTGATGAGAACAAAGACAAGCTTATTTATTCACCCAATTGCTTGCTTCTTGACTAACGTTTTTCCTTGGTGTTATTGTGGAAATAAATATGCAATATTCTTTTTATAGAAGTCTAATTTAGGCCCTTTTTTTCCCCTATTGAGAAGTCAACATCACAATCTGTTTCTGACAAGTTCTTGCTGCAGTGAAGCAGACCGCATTATGATAAGACAGCAGTGTGTTGTTTACCCTAATGTTCAGACATTCCAGCAAAGGTGAGAGAGGTGTGATGCTTCAGGCAGTTAATAATGAATAATTGTCTGCAAATTTACATTACAGGGTTCAAAAAGCTTGTTTTCTCTCTTTTCCCTTTCCCATTCTCCCACATGATTTAAAGCTTCTTCTACCTCAGCCAGGGAAGGGATAACTGCAAAGTACTAATGAGAAGTACAGCACTTTTCTCTGCAAGACCAAGTAAAATTAGGGATGTTACAGATACAGAATAATTTTTGGGAAATAAAAAAGACTTTTTTTTTTCCTAACTGACAAATACAAAAAGATATTTTTATTCTTTGACAATGCATTGGTTGCATGTTGCAGACTAAGACGGTCAAAACTTAATGTCTAATTTTGCTTAGGAACCCCTGAAGAAAGCTACTTTACCACTTACATGGTATTTTCTTCAGAAAGTGCTCCCCACAGCCAATAAAACAGAAAAGCAATCATTAACCTTGGATTTAATACAGATTTATATATGTAGCTTTGGATGCCCTGGGAGAAACTGTTTATTATTTATCTCTCATTTGTAACAGTGCCAGAAAAGCATGAGGAATTTCACAGCTGGATCTAAAAAAAAAAAAAAAAAGAAAAGGGTGGGATTTTCAAAGGAGAAAGAAGAGTCCTACCTCCATCCCCTCCAGTACCATTAACTGAGTTTTGCAGCTGAATTTAATGGCAGGAAAATATGTACAATTTTCAAAAATATGTAAAAGTTATCCTTAACATCTAACATCACCTTTCTGACATATATACGATCTGAGGAGTGCCTAGTGACAGTTAGGCCAATAGAAAAAGCAGAGAATAAAAATATTTGTCATTAATTGCTGTCATATAAGTGTTTACACTGTGAGTTTTTGCTTTTAGGGTGCAACTAGCTCTTCTATAGATTTAAGAATCACTCTGAATCATTATGAAAGGGTGACAAACAAAAAATTGGAAAGAATGCATTCAATCATACAAGATAGCTGAGAAGGTGCTATGAGCTAAGTCTTGGAATAAATTAAAACCAGCCATTTTTAAGTTGTGCTGCTTTTTGATACCAAAATGAGAAACAAGACAGCTTAGGAAATATAAGCAAAGAGGAAAAAAAAATATATATCCCTTTCTTCTTAATTATTCCAATTTCATTCCAGTTGTTATGATATCATAATTTAGCTAAATCTCTCTAGTCCCCATTGAAACCTTCAGCTGATGCAAGCTGTGACCCTCCCCGAGGATCTCACCCATGTGGTCTTCCAGATCTCCCCCTCCAGATGAGATGAGTGTTTCCACATTACTCACATGGGCATGAAGCGAGAGCACTGCCTATGGTTCCACCAGATCAGGATTCCTCACCTGTCCCTCCTGACTGTGGCACTACTTTATTACTTCACTTAGGGTGATTCTTCACAATGGAACGTGCAATTGCTTACACCTCTACTAGAAGAGACATAAAAGCTAACAAAGCAGAACGTTTCTCCTCCCAGTTCATAGTCAGCTTGCAGAGGCAGAAGTTCCGGGGGAATCAGGCACTATATCTATGCTCATGAATGTTGTAACTCTGTGACAGATAAAGCTATAATTAGATCATGACCTATGTCTGATATTAGAATTTAATTCGTAGAATTGATGTGCCATATGAAATAAAAAAATTAAAGAGAATAATTAATTTATATTAGAATAACAATATTCTCCATCTGCAACAATGACTTCTCCATGCACAAGTGACATACATTTTGGCAGAAAAATACCCAAACAACTTATTTATACTTTTATACATAAAAATACATGAAAGTTACTTTTAGGGCCCAGATTCAAACTATTTTTAAAAATTTGTTTGTAAGAGCAGAAGGATTTGAGCCTATTTCTATGTAAAATAGCTACTACATTATTTTCTAATAATTTTGTTCAGAAGAAAAAAACTTTCCCTTCTTCTAGAGAATCTAATTATTCAGTGACAGCAGTTGGCTGACTTGGGCACAACACAACATGTCAATTTTCAGTTGCTTACACAGTATCACAGAAACTGTTAGAAATTGTTTTGAAATCTGGCATACTTTTCAGTCATCCTAATTCCTCCAAGTAAGCCAAACCTGATTACATTTGGCTCACCCACAAAAGATCTGCAAGATGGGGAGAAGAACAAGTAGGAAAGAGAATAAAAAAAAAAAATCAACAAGATTTCCTCCCCCCCCCGCCTTCATCTATGTCTCACTGTAACAGTAATCTCCTATACTACCTGGAACCATATGGATTTTAATTTTCTAATTTAAAATTCTTATTTAAAAAAAAAAAATTTGGAACACCAATACTGCGTCTACATGGGGAAATGATAATCTGTCCATGAAGCAATAATCCCCCTTCTTCAGGCGATAGTTCACAAATATAAATTCTTTTGAAATTTATGTCTGAAACCACCCTTCCCATGTTAACGGATGCTGAGCCCCAGTTACAGCGTGAGACTAAGCACAATGAAAATATCATTATCAAATTTATCATATATTCTTGGAATACCTAGCTTCAGAACATGCTCAGCACATGATGCAAGTAGGTAAAACATTCCAAGTCTGAATATGAATTCAGATGCCACAGGGAAATTACACTGGATTTCATCAGATGAGAACCTGGCCCTTTATATGGGAACTATTCTACTTTTGTAACATATTGCCACCCCATTGGTAATGTTCACTAAAAGGACTGTTGATTTAAATTCTTCCTTTAATATCAAATTAATTTGATGGCTTTCCTTTTGAACTTTAGAAGGAGACATTTATGTTTATTACAAAATACTTTTCCAGGTGCCAAAAATATACAGCTCTAAGTGTAGAGGCACAGATCAAAACTCCTGTTTGTAATAAGAAATTAAAAAAGCTTGCTTATCTTTAAAGCAAGGAAATTTTATTCAGTCTCTTTACACTGTAACTACAGGATTTTAAGAAGTTTTTGGGTTTTCCAGGATTCCTTGTTTGACAGACAACGGAAAAAATGTGAGGGCCATCATTCAAAAGTTTGTGGACCCTTTTAGCTAATGGATTCCAATCTATAATTCTGCACTTGTTGACAATTCTTCAATCATATCAATACTGAGTAACTCAGTTCAGTCCAAATTTTCTAGGACTCTGTTCTGCAAAGCAAATAACATTCCCCGAAGGGGGAAAATGTGTACTCATGATATCTAATTCTCAGGTTCTCTCAATGTTCCCTTGATTATTTTTTTTTGGAATAGAGACAGATTTATGGTAGGTGTGGCTCCATTTACATAAAACCTAGTCCCCTCCATCCACACGCACAAAGATATTCACAAGAGCATAATTTTAGAGCAATCGTCTGTGTTCTCCAAGATAATACCAGACTTCTTTACACTAGGTTTTCAGAGAAAAGTCTGTGCCTTATTGTAAGGAGCTTATAAGGCAAATAATTTAAAAGTTTAATTATATTTGTGCCTTTTACAGAAGCTTGCCTCTCCCTTCTCACATTATATTATTAAATTAAAAGCTGAACTAACCAGAAAAGTTTTGCACAAATGAAATTAAAATGAACATTTTCAGGAAGTTTCATACCTGTGCTTCTCTTTGAATGTCAGACTGCCAACCCGAAGAAATTATTAGCTTTATTTTTATAAGCCTATAGCATGGCAAGTCCATAACCCAACAGGTCCTTTAAATACAGCATTAGCTTGGACAGATGTTTCAGTTCCCACCTGAATTATAATGCAATTTACAACATGTGTATCAAGAATAACAGATGTGATTTTTAAATAAGATAATAAGGAATAAAAGTTTTAGCAGCTTTTTACTTGACTACTTTCATTTTCACCTCTGAAGGGAATGCTGGAAACAATCAGAGAGAACATCCCCATCATTGAGGAGGTTTAGGTAACAGTGCTCACCTAGGACATTTAGAAAGCATTACGCAGCAAAGAAAGTAGCATTTAAAATTCCATATTAAAAATATCTCCAAACTTTCTGCATTTAATACGTCATTTTGACACCCCTCCGTACTAGAATTCTTCAAACCGAGATCAAACTGTGCCGAATAAATCGTGTGTTGCTAGTGGAAATACATAGTTATTCTTCTAAAATATAAACTTAAAAGTTGTTGCATGGTTTGCTTTTTTTTTTATAATTTTTTCTTCTTTGAGCTGGCATTAAGAACATTCTTAGTCTATTTACATTATACACTTAAAGCACTTATTAAAATAAACTCAAGGAAGTCAATAAACCCCACAGAATTAAATGGCACATGTGGTGTAAGTCTGGGTTTAGTTTACTATTTGGGCATCACAACACAACCCAGGTGTGGAACTTAAGCAAATGAACAGGGTTTTTTTAAAGATATTTTAGACAGTTGCAAAAAGCAGATCATGAACTGCAGCTGGGCTAATCAGAGCCCACAAACAGCGGGTTGGACACAGCACTGGTTCCAGTACGACATGGTAATTTTCTACATAGGTCAACCCCCCCCCAAAATTTAGCATTTCCCTATAGCAGCTATATGAAATAAGGCCAAATAACTGCAAGCAGGGGGTGAGTTACCATAACTTCAGGAGTTATCACACCTGCTGAGCCACAGTAACTAGTTGCTGCTCACCGGAGTTGTGAAGTAGGATTAAACCAACTTCATAACCTTAAAAATCCACTGTTTTTTCAAGAATCCTCCAGCCTTACATCATAATTTCCATGATGTTTTCTTTAAATGAGAAGTATGAAATACCTTTCTGCTTCTAGAGGTTGAAGGAGAAATAGGAGACACAAATGTGCAAGCCTTTTTGCACTACAGAACAACCTTTATTAGCAGATATTTAATAAGGATTCCTAGAGTGGTTCTTAGCCCCTCTGTTCTCTATTGAGGGTTTGAGATATACCTAATATTCTGAAACTAAAATACATTAGATTTGATGACCCCTTCTTCATTTTCTGCCATGTACTTCAGAATTAGAGGTGGCGGCAGCCCCACTTTTACCTGAAAAATATTAGCATAAGAAGGAAGAGAGGAAAGACAAAAACTCTCCTTAATACAGGTTGATATGTGACTTTGCATAGCACTTTGAATGTTATTAAGTGTTTGAATTTCTTCTTGTGTCTTTTTAGCCTAGATGACTGTCTTTCTCTTTCACTGACAGCCTCTGCAGGACCAAATTGACAGCTCTTTAAAGCAGTCTGACAAAAAGCAGCATTAATTAAGTCATTGCCGGACTGTAATTGTGTTAAGAAGTAAAAATCTAATATGAGAAAAGGTTAGTGAGTCCTCTCTTGTGTCAGATTTTCTACTCTCTATGAATATTAATGTCCTTAATGAAGACAATCTTTGCCTCATCAAGCCGTTGTTCTGCATTCAGGTGCCAAATCCCTGCACCATTGATTTGTTTTTAAAGAACAAATATGTCAGGGGAGAGTGACTGTCCTGTTTCTTATCAACATCATAGAGAATGCTTTTGTATTCCTGGAAAGAGTTTATAGATTTTGTGCACCATGTACAAGCAGTGTCTGTGATGGCAGAGGAGCGGCGGGGAGGGGAATAATGTCGAGGCGAGGTAAACTAGTTTAAGTAATTTAATAGAAGCGTTACATTTTATCATGTTAGCTTTTTTGTGTGTGTTAGCAATATCCATATATTAACGAGGTTATGATCAGCAGTTTTAATGATAAAATATGAATTATCTCTCCAGAAAGAATCCTGCAGTTTAAGCACCGAAATGAAGGAGCTCAGTGATAAGACGCTGATCATCTCTTGCTGATTATCCCTCCCCTCCTCCTCCCGATCGAGCAGATAATGATGATGGTGCTGATGAATGATGATCCTTTTTAAATAGGTTGAAGGCCCTTAGGAGTCTAACACTGGTGAGGAACATTTCGTGCACTTCTCCGTCTTCCTTGCTCAGCCCCCAGGTCTCCCATCACTTCACTTACTACCGTCCTCAAAGCTTGTATCAGCTGTGAAATACTTCTGCATTATCAGTTACTACAGTATTGCTGATACTTTTGGCTAGAAATTGTTGCTTCTACTCTGATGAAGGTATGACAGGCCTCCGATGCCCAGTTAAAGCTCAGCATATCGCACTGAAAGGCAAAAGCATTCTCTTGACGGTGCTGGAAACCACATCGAGTGAGAATCCTACCGAGGGCATTAGAAGGTACGTGAATTTCTATAGAGGGTATTTAAAAGATTCATGCCCCTTCTGAGAGTCGAGAGGTAATTAATATTCTATTTTCCAAGCAGAAATCCTTGTAACAGCTCCATTTTAAAGGAAATTCTGCTATTTGTATTTTATTGCAGAGAAGTAACAGAAATCTGAGTAGCATGGTTCTTTTTAAAGAAGATCTCAGCATATGTTACACTGACAGAACAACATGAGAATTTTTCTACACAAAATTAAACATTTAAAGTTTTTGAGATGGATTATGTCTGCCAGTTAAGATGGATACAATAAATGTTCAGTGACGATAGCACTAACAGTTCCATAGTGATCTGTACAACAAAAGGAAAGGAGGAAGTTTCTGACCTGACATACTGAAAAGTACAAAGCTCAGAGCTGAGAAGCCTCTATTAAAACAAGAGTCAAACAACATCAACAGGAATCACTGCCACCAAGTAAGATGCATGAATTTTGTACATAAGGCAGTGAAGGATCCACAACACCGATTACAGCACAGTGCACTCCCGACAGTGGGCACTGACTCACCCTCTTATTTCTGACTCTAGAACAGTATCCCTAGGTGATTATTTATTTGATGGGTTTTTTCCTTCAACTGGTCAAGACACAGCTACACAGCTGGTTACAATAGAACAGGGAGCCTGAAAAAGGTAGCAAAATTCAGTAAGAATTCAGCTGCAATCACTAAGTCTGAATTGGACCAAAAGCAGTTGAATTCTGAATGCCAGGCTGGTTGTCAAGAAAAGTTCAACATTTTTAAAAGCTGGATACACCACAAGACCTGAACTGCTGTGTTATAGCACCATTCCCTATGGAGACAGTGATGTGATACTTCACATTTCTCCCCACCTCACTCTACATCTGACCAGGCTTCCAAGCACCAGCACACAAGTTCTTCTTTTAACGTTTTAAGCAACTACATCTTTTGTAAACAGCCTGCTCTTGCTGCCCCAGAGCCTGCCACCTCTTTCTTTTCTCCACCCAAAAGCTTTTCTTACAACCCAAGTCAGAGTTATTTCCTCAGCTGTCAATCAGTTCTTTGTCCCTCTTCCCCTGCATACGTTCTTCTCCTTAAAACTAACTTCTAATCCATGCAATATTATAAGATATAGGACAGAGTATTTCAAACTACTTCATGAATTATCTGTTCTCTGCACAATAGTTCCAAAAAGATAGCAATTCTGAGAAGTCAGGTGAAAAATAGATTAAAACTAGGATCTTTTAGAAAAGCAACAAACTGCGATCTCAAATATTTTTTTTGTAGAAGGTGGAAGACACTAACCTTTCAATTTATAATTTGAAAATCCATTTATTAATCTAGCATTATCCCCCAACTTCTTAGCATTCAAGGCTGTTATTCAGATATCTAAGAAAATTAGCAAATCTCATTTTTTAAATACTTCCATGACATTAGATGTTAATACAGAAACAGACCCCACTTGATAAGCTAGTGGCACAGCAACCCACTTTGGAAAAAAAAAAACCTCTTCAGAATATTTTGGGAAGGTTTTATAAAGCAAAATAAAACCTTACTGCAAAACTTTTCCTTGATGAAAAAAATTCTTAATTACAGCAGTGTTTGGCAGTATAGGATACGTGGAGATGGCAAAGGTTTGGTCTTTTTTTCTTTAAAAAATACCCCCACCACAGTGTCTGTTCTTAGCCCCCTTGACAAGGGAAAGGAAATTAAATGTCATATTCTTACCTCGTTAGGGAAATCAACTTTGCTGTCCTTCCACTGGTTAAATGTGAAATCACCAGCTGGCTCCATTGCTAGTTTAAACCAGCACATGGGACTGAAAGCAAGCCTATAGCACTCATTTGTTCAAACTAACTTGCATCAACTTTGCTAGAAGAGTTTGCATAACTGGACACAAAGGTCAAGAAAAATATTAATAATAAAAAATAAAGATTCTATGACATTGCTGAAGCAGGTGATTCTGCAGCAATGGTGCAGATGTGGAGAAGAGTTCAAGAATGTATCAAACTTAAGGGAAAAAAACTATTTTCCGTGAGTTGGAGGGGATTATCTAGAGCTTGATTCAGCAGATGAAGTTGTTGTATGCTGCTTTATGGAGAATTGGACAGAAGCTGAGTTGGTTTGGTTTTTATTCATCTGGTATCACCTTTCAAGCAGGACTGAAGGTTTTTCTAGAGGTATCCCCCCTACTCTAGAATATCTGAAATTGTACAAATAACATGAAGTCAGCTTCCCTCAGCCTAAATTCAGGTTGGCTCCTATGTAGTGAGAGGAATTGCACTAGATTTATGTTGTCAGTGACTTAAACTGTAACTCATAATCCAGGTGAGGGAGTTATAAATCCAGTACTGTAACATAAGAGTTTCTGACATACCGTGTGGGAGCTGTGTTTTTTCATACTCATTTTCCTCTCAGATTTCCTTTTCCTCATTTTTTTTACTGGTCCATCTTAGACCTAAAAGGGTCTTCTCTTGGGACAGCCTTACCTAATTTAGCTTTCCTACTGTCTGTCTGACCTACTTGTAAAACAGATGGACAATACAGAGGACATTCAGAGGAAACCTTATAGTGATTCGTGACCAACAGGTCAGTATTCAATTACTTATTAAAATAATTCATTGTAATTCCAAATTATTGCTACCAACCTTCTTTTCTGCCTTCTTTACTTACCTTTTCTTTCTTCAAGTGTAACTCTCTTTAGAAAGACAAAGACTGTTATCTCACTAGGTCTACAGTTTTTGACCCACATTTCATGCTCATGCCCCTATATTTGATAATGGTTTTTCTGACATCCCACTTCCACCCCTGCCAACACAGCTGGAAGTCAGTGTTGCTAAAACACCTGAGATTATATATAAACACATTATTTAAAATTGTGTGAACATTAAACATAATTACTTTCTGTCAATCAAAACTTACACACAAGTAAAATAGCAATATACTAGGCTGTTTCCTATTTGTCTTTAAATTTCTGGAGGGCTCAAACCAGTCAAAAATCATCATTTTCAGGGCATTACTTGCATCTTGATATTTCTTAACCAAAACACCAAACATCTAAGATAGGTGTACCTCTCTAACCCCATCCACACAGACGACTATAAGTGACATGGAGAATACTGGCCAAACTGCAAAAATCTTTTTTCTCCTCCATACACAGTGAAATTTATAGCCTAAGTTTTACTGTATGGAGAAACTTTCAAGAGCACCTGCCCAACTATGGTTTAAGGGAGTCTGCCCTACTTTCTTTGTTCTCTGAATGTGAACTCCCCTCTGCACACAGTGTGAGCCAAGCACATATATGATATTTGGTGCTGTATTCTACTGAGTTCCAGCTATAGGCAGTCTGGCAGATTAAGTTCAAGCTTTGTGAATAGAAGAGAGATAATTCAGAGGCTTCTTATTACTTCTGATCTCTGAGCTGTGCAGGGATCACAGCTCCCGGATTGCATCTGTTCCCAAAATTTTCAAAACAAAACCAGCTTCTATGCATAATCTATTTTCTTACTATTATGTAGCAAGACATTTGAGAATCATTAAAAAAAACCAACAAACCTCCAAAGAACACAACAACCTTCAGGTGATTACAATAACCACTGACAAGATGAAAATCATGGGATTTTTTCAATATATATTTCCCTGCAAGAAGACAGATACACAAATGGTGGCCTTCAGTTGAGAATTACAAGAGAAACCACATAGACCAGGGACAAGCTTAAAACATGGACTTTTTTTTGCAGATGGTGCAAGGTTTATTCTGCAAGTGAACTGAGGAAGTGGATTTGCAGGTACCAACCTAATTATGATCTTGAAAGATCACTGAGGGACTAACATTCACAATTTCCTTCTCCGCTAGCAAAACTCAAACATTCATTTATCAATATATAAGCTTTATAATTTATTTTCTGAGTGTGCAATGCCAGAGGTACTGCCCTGGATTTTTTAATATTTTTAAGGGTGATGTACTTGTATGAGAGCTTTGTACCATGAACACATGGGACAGGGTGCCCGTAGTCCAACTCCTGTACCTGTGTAGGCAACGCTATAAACGTCTTCCTTTCTAGCACATCAGTATGCTTCATATCTGTCCTGGAGAGAGTGCTTCTACAGGTAAAAGGATATAGTAGCAATTCCAACTATAAATAGGGTTCGAGACGTGAGATGAAAGAAATTAAGAGATGTATAAATGAACCTTGCTATAACACTGACCTAGTTCCTTCTCTCCAATTAATTTAATTGAGAGTTTTGGTTTACTTAGCACTTTTCATCCATAGATCTAAAAGCACTTTATATAGCAATGTAAATGTCAATATCCTCATTTTACAGATGAGGATAAAAGGGCACAGGGAACTTATATGAATCACCCCAGGTCAGCAAGTAGGTGGCAAAACCAGGAATAGAAACCAGTCTGCTTACTCTGTCTGCTGTGCCCCTCATCCATCAGGAACTGTGAATTCCAGGTCATTTAACAAAGAGCTATGGAAAATCCTCTACAAAACTGAGAGCTACCCCTTTTACGTATAGAAGTGCAAGCATCCCATCTGTAGACCTCTTTAATCTTAAACTAAACATTAGTAAAAAGAGCTGTACAAGATGCTAAAGTTTGTATTTTTTAAAAACAAGGAAACTGAAGAAACATTTTGTCCTGCTAACATTATGAAAAAATATGTCCTAATCTTTCCCCTTCAGAAAAAGTTAGGTTTTACCACATGAACATAGAATTATTTTTCAGGCAGCTCAACTAGCTACACCCAGCGTGTAGGTATTCAAAGAAACCTGATTTTCTCTCCCTAACAGCCAATATTCTCCATTTAAAATAATTTTCTACGATGGCAAAAACATTAGGAGGTAAACCAAGTAAGAAGAAAGGCTTATTATATCTCAGAGCATCCACGTGTCTAGTTGGTGTTTTTAGGAGCTGCTGAACTATCTTGTTTCAACAGCTAGCACTGATTTGTTGTTTTTCACAGAATATATTGAAGTACTTCTGGACTACTTGAGGTTCAGTTAAAATACTTTACAAAGTTTCTCCATGCTTTGCTTTATAGGGACATGCAATGACAACCAATGGTTTTCAAAAATCTCAATAGGCTGTTTTAGCTACAAAGATAAATAAAGGATAATATGATATGAAACAGAGCTTAATCTATCATACTGAGCATCTCAGCAGCAGGATAAAGTGAATCTGAATTGATTCATCTGCAAACCCACAGTTGAGAGGCCAGTTTACAGAGAACTCATGTTACTCCTGCAATGGCAAACTACATTTGATCATATTCCAGTGAGGATTCATGGGCTGAGCAATCAACAACAGCTACGTCGTTAAGTCAAGGTCTGCATATCCCATTGCTGCCTTCCACATTGAGATTTCATCTGAAAGACTGGAGACGTTAAGGATATTTGAGACATTCCGTCAGTATTTTATGTCACCCAAGGCTGGGGAAAAGAAGCAAGAGAAATTGGGATCTGGAGAAACAATCACTTCTTTATATAAATATAGCACCAAAACTGGAAAGTGAGCTGGGCTTTCTGATACTAAGAACATTAGCATGCCATTTCCTTAGGAAGGACTCACTCTCCAGTTGTGAGCAAGATAAAGGTTGTTTTACTAATCAGAGGCTTATGGCAATTGCCTTACACATCTTTTCTGAAAGAGAAAGCTTGGTGACCAGTTAACCTAAAGCATTTGGCTTTTGAATCTGAAGTCTTGAAGGGCAGATTTTGCCATTCTTTTGCTGAACTCTGTGAATAATACCTCTGTGATATTTCAAGATTTCAGTATAGTGCATGACTCATGAATTCTGTAGTAAATAGGCCAGACTTGCAGCTCCAGGTATTTTTAACCTCCTAAGCAGAAAAAGGGAATATTTAGGATAAGAAACGAACATGAATTTAACAATAAAAATAGAAAGACCACTTGGTATACAGCACTTGGGTAACCCTCTGGGACAGAACTATACAGATTACCATATGTTCTTTTCCAAGCAATATGAAAAAAAAAAAAAAAAGAAGACAAAATATGCTTTATGAAATTCTTCACAGTGTGATAGCACTGATGCAAAGCTGTAGCTAAAATAAATATGATACCTTCCTTGTGGTACTCCAAGGCACTGGTGACCTATCAATTTCTCAATCTGAGCAAAAGAGAGCTAAAAGATGACAGGCCTTTCCCAGCAGAATGGTTGATATACAGCAAACAGCTACAGCTCTGTCCCTGATTATTAGTTGTGACTAATATAAAGTAAGCAGATGCTGAGAATGCCCAGGGCTAGCTTTGAAACCAGGAGGTCTCATCTTCCTTTCCTTCTAGTACCTACGCTGCATAGGACAACGACGACCTGCAAGAGGGCAATCTGATGGCTAGAGGTGGTCCTCACCACACTCTGATTTTTCCGTTTTGATACACTACACAGCAAGTAAACCAATCCGTCTCCACGAAATTCTCATCCTGTGTACCCCCTCTATACCAGGAGCTCTGGTGAGACCAGGGTCCAAGCTGAAGCATGCAAAACCCTATAAAAAGCCTGGAGAGCAAAGGCTCTGCCTCGCAACCTTGAGAGGAGGAAGCTGCAAATCAGGCCGGAGCTGGAAGGGGATGAAGAGGCGCTAAGTTGGCAAAACTCACAAGCACTTGGGACTGGCTTTCATATTGGATGTTTTGACTTGTAGTTTCAAGCAAAATTTTGAGATGTCTATCAGATTTGAATGCTTAACTCCCATTGAATTTGCCAGCTTTTGGGCAACTAACTCCCTCAGGCTTTTTCAAAATTCCCATCCGTAGTCATTTTCCTGTCCTTGTTCTCACTAATTAGCACGATGATCCAGCATGTGACTTTACAACACTGCAGAGGATTCTCCCGAGTGTGTGGGGGTGAGGGGAGCTATCTTACTGAGATTTGATTCAAAAGAAGGAAAAAAGAAAAACATTTCTATTCACATTAGGTTTTGTAAAACCATTTAGTGTTATGAAAAGCCTAATGTTTAAGCCTAAACTAAGTAGACAGTGATCCTTTAAGTCCCTGTCTTCCAGTACATTTCACCATTCTATTCTTTCAGGGAAAGTTAGGTTTGTTATTCTTTCACCTTCTAAAGTCCTTGATGGGTTATTTCTAGAGAATATTTAAATCTGTAAAGTATTTTTGTCGGCAAAGATGTCTATAGAAATTTCCTCAAACTCCGTCATGTATTTACCCACTTCTCAGAAATTCTTCTTCCATTTTCTATTAATATTATTTCACTGGGATCAGTCTCTGTTGAGAAATTTAGTTTAAGCTGCCTAGCAGTCTTAAAAGAGGAAGATCTATTAATTTAATCATTTATATGAATCATGTCTAAATGATCTCAGCAGAGAAAATGTGTTAGCCATTTAAATCCCATCATTACATATTATATAATAATTACCACTAATTCTAGTTTGGATGGGCCACAATATTGCTTTACATACCTAATATATTCAGAATATCTACCTTACCAAGCTCAGTCTTTTTGTGACCTTTGAGTTTATGCTTGTCTCTTGATTATGAACATAGGACAGGCTCTCCAAGAAATTAGGTATGCAAAACACATACACAGTACCACATCTATTTGGCATGCACAACTACCACTTTTTTTTTTTAACATCTCAAGTTCTTTTTGTCTCTGGAACATATCGAGCATGCTATTGATACAGTTGTAATCAAAATAATATTTATTTGTTAAGTATTCTCAGTATACTCAGTGCTGTACATGACACTAATTCACACTCTGTATCAAGCTGAGCTTACACTGTAAGATGGGGTTATTCACAGGAGACTACAGGGTGTAACTTCCACTGAATTTCCAAATCCCTTACCCTGAAAGGGCTGCTTAAATATTGTATGTGCAAGCAGACAACTGTACACATATGAACTGTATCTATATTCTTGTCTACATCTCAGACAAATAGATTTTTTCCAATGAAAAGAGGGAAAATATTAATTATCCGGAAGAGACCTCTGCACAGGTCTGAGCATCAGTTTCACTATATACTATTACAGAGCAGTCATGCATGCAAGGCTCAGAGAGGGAATAAAAACTGTACATCAATGAATGAACAAGTTATCAACTGCTTCTCTGTTGGGCAACCTCAGTAAAGGCCATCAACATACAATTCCTCACTGGGAGCCAATCCATTTCTACATGAACGTGACAATCCAGGCTTATTCAGTAAGCCAAACACTTTACAAGCACCCTTGATGTGAGATGGTGTTGCTGACACCATGCTGAAGAGCCACTGGCCTCCAGAGTTAGAGCTCTGCATCTTGGGTCACAAACAGTGCTTCCAGTGACTGATCTTCCAAAGAAATGCACAGTTCTGTGCACTCACTGGGAGCCCATTTCTTCAGATGTGGCTTTGTCCTTGAGAAAGGTTGGAATATGTATTTGCAATGCTAGAACAACATGAAGAGCTTCATTTATCGTGGACACTCGGTTTAATCTTATTATTATTATTATTTATTCTTTTTCACCAGCTCTGCATGAACACATCTTCCAACAATCTTCTCTCTACTCTATGAAAATTGCAACACAAGAAACACTTGTGATTAATTACAGAAGAGTGAAACTTCCAACTCTCATATCCCAAGGGTCAAATTTATCCCTGGTGTAAGCCAGAACTCAGTAGTGAGACAAATTTGGCCCTAGGTGACTTTTTTCCCCCAACTAACTCATTACACTGTCCCTTCTATAGCTGATGAATTGAGCCCCTTGTGTTCTGTTTGTAACGATAATTAGTATTCATTTTGCAAGCTTAAAGTTCACCCTTGATACAGGACTGAGCCTAATGTTAATCACTGCGGTGTCTTACCGCCTTTGACTCTGATCTGTCAGGTTTGCATTACTTGTCCCATACCTAATTTTTTGCCCTTACCAGCCAACTAGCACCTCGACATCACACTGTGTCAGAATTAGAAACTTTTGACAGATCTGTAATCATCTAGTTCTCATCAGCTCTATGCATGTTAGTCACTTCATTTCCACATTCTAACAGTTAATATGCCTTAATTTCTCTCACTTTGTGAATATTTAATTCCTCCCTTTTCAACATCATTTTTAGGTTGTGTGAATCATTTTCAAAGCCTTTGCTATTCTCCCTCCACTATCATCTGCATATTTTATGAAATGGCACAGTTGAATCTCTGAGGGCTCTTGATAAAAATGAAACTGGCAGGCTGCTCATTAGTTGTTTACCTGGAGCTGTGTGAATCCCCTAGAATGGTGGATTCCCATTTGGATTTGAATTAGGATATTCTGACACATAAGAATTGAAAGCCTTTCCAAGATAAGTGTGATTCTTCCTCCCCCTCCCCTTCTACCCCAATTAATAGCTCTTCTAGGAAGTTTGCATTCTTTTGACCAATCTGCTAGCAATACAGTACCACGTACACCAACATCTGAAACAACTGGATTGTTAAAAGGTGAGAGACAGAGGCTGTAGCCAATTAGCAACTCTAATGAGGGGAAAAAGTGTCCGATCAAGAATGCACAGAGGGCAGCACGAATAAAATGTGAACTTTTCAGGCTTCCAGAGTCAAACCAAGTTGCTGGGGCTAGGGGATGGCTTATTTTAAGCATGTGTTTTAATGGGCAAGCAATAAAAAATACATTCAGTGGAAATACTGTGAGTAAAGTTTAAAGCATAAGGCTAGCAAGTCTCATACAATAATTTTCATTATTTCTTTGGTCTTATTTATGCAATAAGGCACTTTCATGTCTCACCACTGAGATAAACTTAGAAACCCCAACTCAACAATTCACGGCTTATGAGATGGAAGAAAGGACTCCCTTGTGTTTACCAGAAAAGCCTGGATTATTAACAGAGAATTGAGCTTGTGCTCTACTCCATCCCTGAACAAAGAACAACTTTTCCCTACTCCAGCTATCCTGCTCTCACTCAGAAGTTGGGTACACACTGTTTGCGTATCTCCATGAAGTTCTCCATGTCATGTCTACAATAAATCATATCATTACTTTCCAATAATTTTAGTTTTTATTGTCCACAGATTTACATTTAGCTTGATTTATTTTTATGCTGATATCATGCTCTTACTTCTCATAGATTTTATTTAAAAGCAGTAATGCTATCTCTCTGTGCACTAAATTTTTTATGATTTTTTTGGCCTTTGCTGACTTCATACGTAAATAGGGAATTGAGGCCATTATAAGACTACGAGAAGGTTTCCAGCTGTAGAAGCTGCATGTTCGTACATTTGTACTTTGATCATACAGGTGCTTTGGAGAAAGAAAAAGCAAAATTGAGGAAAAGAAGGTGCTTGGTTTTGATAGGGACCATCTATTTTATCCTCATGTCCCATCTAATGCATTTTAGCCTTGACAAACCTCTTAAAACTCTGTACACTAAAAATACAAATAACCGAGAACAGCCTTCATAATTAAAATTACAGAGTTTCTGGCCATCTGACGTTACATATTTTATTCCCTGAAAGGAACAGATAGGAACAATCAGGAGCTCACTTCTCAAGTCCCTAAAACGCCATATCCTTAGTACCAATTGAGAGGATAGGTAAGGAAAAAAGCTCACTAGTGTATCACACTGTTTGATGCTAACTCTTAATCTAATCACACGGCTAATCCAATTTTTGTGTACTTGTTAAAATCCCAGCTTTAAGAAAGTCCTGATTATTTAAAAATCTGATAATGAAAATCAGTATTTTTTACATAGCCTTGACTAGAACAAGGATGGATTTCAGTATGCTTTTTTATTGTAAAGTTTCAGAAATTAGATATACATATTAAAAATAATTTTCTACAGTTTCATGAAGCTCGGTGGCCTCTGTTGCTGTGTTTTTAGTTCTTGTGTTTGACAGTATTGCTTTCTTTTGATTTGTTATATACACTTCATATCTATTACTTTTTAATTGGATACAAACATGCCCACGAACTGAACCTATTCTCCAAGGGTTTGCATAAAATTAGCCAGATGTGGAGAAAATGGAGTTGCCATTCCAACTGAAAACTATCAGATATTGCAAGCAGTTAAAAGAAACAACAGCCATAAAATCCCTCATGCAACATCATGTAACTAAACGCAGTCAGCAGCAGGTTTGGTAGAGTGACATTTTAACCCAATTTTCAAAGATTCTTTCCCGGTTCCCACTACGAGTTAGGTATTTAACATTTATCACTTTCCTGTGTTTTAGTATTTTTCTACCTTACTAAATATTGGTTGGATTCAGAAATACTTCCATCCTATCAACTAGAAACACACCAATCGTTCAGCTATATGTGCATTATTTACTCTCGGTGATGTCAGCCCTTCAAAAATCTTGAATATCTCAAACTACAATACGATTATGCTTCAGAAAGACATTCTCACTCTTACAATTGCACACAACAGAACTACAACAATTATTCTGTTAGCTGCTAGTGCAAGCTAAATTAACTTGTGACTTCAGTCTTGCAATAGTTGCAATGCCAGCGTGGTTACCTTAACACAGGGAACTTATTAATGAATTTATTTTTAGTAAAGTGTTGATATACGTGAGGACATGCTTTGAACATTGTTTTTCATTTGATGAAGGCAACTGTCATATCTCTCTTCACTACACCACCACATTCTAAGCAAAGGAAGGACTTAGTCGGGAAATGGCAATTTAAAGCAACAGTTCAATTGCACATTGAGCCCCGGATCTATTCTTTCTCTTGATGGAAGTCATTTGCATCAACCTGATGCTGCTTATCTGTATAGACCACAACGCTGTATGGAGCAAACAGATCACCACCCACCCAAAGCCCTATAAAATAAGATGGAATGCTGTTTTTCTTAGAATCAGGTATTCCTCCGTATGGTGACTGTATAAATAGTTAGCGCTCACGGGGAAGTACAGGTGACAACATGCTCACTTTAACAGAATCAGAGAACACATCAGAGGCTGTGTATGAAATTTGGGGCGGTGCTGGTGTAAGGATACATTACTCTGGGAATGAAGACAGGTCAAGGGACTGGAAACACAGGGAACACCAAACTATTTGATGCAAGCAACTAAAAGACTTGACCTGAAAGGGAAGGTTTGCATGAGAGATGGTGCTTTTTTCTGATGTAGTTGACAACTTCTTCTGAAATTCTTTTCAAAAGAAAAGCTTTCTGGTTTGGCTTGGTAAAATACAGTCATGGTTTATGCCTCTCTACCCCCCCTCTCCTGCATGTTAAACAGGCCAGAGACCTGACATTTTATGTTGTTTGTTTGAAATGATAAACTTAATCATGAGTGAAATGTTAGGAAGTGACAGCGCTGGCCACAGTAAGGTCATTTCTTGTTTCAGCCAAGTACAATACAGCTTTCCCCTTAATTGCATTGCCAGTCCTTGCCACAGGAGGACCCAGGCATTTGCAAGTGGGGAACTGAATCTGTCTTTGTGATAATTAAACCATGGACCTCTGTAAAGACTGCCAAATCTGCCATATGGTAGTTTTATGACCTAGACTGCTGTTATCTCTTGAGAAAGCTAACATCCTAATCTCATTTTAGTTATCTGTGATCAGAACCCATATTTCTAGAGGGTAAAATGCAGGAGTACTGCTTGTCGCAGAGCATCCTAAAGCAATGAAATATTTTTCAGTGGTTCACATTAACAAAATGAAGAAAGAACTCATTATTGACATACTGGAATTAAAACAGAAATCAAGAAGCTAAACCCAAGTAACCCGTGGGTTACCTGCACATAGATTATAACATCTCACTGTGAAAAAATCCTGGGACATGTCTTTGGATAGAAGAGTGCTCTGATGAGTAATTAAAACATTCATTGCAGAAAGGTTGTGAAAAGGCCACTGAATTTTTCCAATGCGAACATGTTATTTTAAAACACAAACACAAGAGGCTAGTGCCTCTGGAAGTCTGGTATTATTTATCACAACCACACTGCTCTAAGAATATCCTCATGAGCTGGGCAAGTATTTCACAGGAGGAAAAACCCAGACTGTAAGATGCCTGGTAAAAAGAATGAACGGATCAGAACTGGTGCTGGATAATTCTTTATCCCAGGTCCTTCTAATGCTCCTATTATTTCACTAAATTAACACTGTTTGTCCACAAATCTGCAATACAGCCATCTGAGCACTTGCACTGTAGCTCAGAAACTCATTGCCCTTTAGAACTATAATACAAGCGCTTACCAGCTGTGGTCACCTTTTTACATATCTTTTGGGGCTGGGTCATCTCTTAACCAAGAGAATGCATCTGTTCCTTTCAGCAAGGTTATGTCTTCAGAAGTGCACCGAAAGCATAAGAAACAGGTGGTATATTTTTCATCTCACTAGTAGTAAGCAAATACACAGGCTACATTCTTTGATGGCTAAGAGAGCTTTAAATACAGGTACCTTCAGTACTTGAAATTGCTATTTGAAGAGGATGTTTGTTAGATGTTTTGAGATGGGGTATTTCTTTTCAAAGAAAGATCTAATGGCTACTCAGGTCTAAGTTCACCAGACCAACGACCTTCATCACATTTATCTGCTAGACAGACACTCATATCGAGAAATTACATAGGTCTGTTTTTACAGAAATACTCTGGTTATATGATCTAGACAACGTAGCCTGCTATAAATCACCCTGGTTGTCCCTTGATATTTTGAAAACTGATGAGACTGCCGATTCTTGCTTCTTACTTTGTATGCAAATGATGAATTATAGATGGGAAATAGGAAAAAGAAGGTTTTACTCATTTGCTGGATTGAAACAGACTGGATTAGTGCACGAGCAGTGGTACCCTTGGACTATTTATTGTGACATTGCTTAGAAAAATTCAAACCCCAAAGCCTTCAAATCACTGGGGACATTGTTAGCCTTCTGCAGGAATTATTAAAATGTACAGAAATGTATGAGCATCACTTTATAATAATTAATCAGGGGCTGTTGATTAATAAAGCTCATTTTTTAGTCCCGATGATTCAGGGTATTATCCAAAGGACAGTGTCCTTGTCATATTGATTAAGAAACCAGACTTTGCTGTGGAAGAAAGTGTAAGAACAGTCGCGCTTCTTCCTTCCCCCCTCTCCCCATATAAAATAAATATTGAATGAGAATATTAACTCGTTAACCTTGACAACAATTTGTAATTTTCATAAGGAGGAAAACTCGCATATTCAGCAAATAAATTGCTGCAGGGATTTCAGGGAAACAAATTGGAGAGAATGAAGAATGCTACCATATGAATTCTGTCGTTTTTATGGGCTGCAATGATAAATTTGTTTGGTTATGTCCCTCAATTAAGGCCACAAATACTGTAAAGCGTCAGAAGCAAGTTAACTGGTAGAGCTTGTACAGAGAACTCTGGGTGACAGTCTAAGGTCATTCGGGAAGTTAAGTTTTCTTTCTTCTTTTAGATCTAGTTCAGATCTGGAGCAAACATCTTAACCGAGTTACAGAGTGCATCTTCCGTACAGCATATTAATCCCCTTAAAGCCTTTGTTAAAAGATAACTCCGTTTATTAGGTATTGCATGAGAAAATCTTTATGTGGAATTAACAGCACCAGTCACAGGTTTTACGGGGTTATCTAATTATTTTGAACTCAGTTTAACCAGGAATGCAGGTAAAATAAATAATTTGTAAGCTGTTTACCTCGGCAGCTGGCAAGCACTGTTTTTTAAACCCCTATAAAAATGTTATGCTTTGAAACTTGAGCTGAATTGCTGTTTTAATGATTACAGGAAAAATGGACACTCTTTGCTCCTTCATGTATTTCCAGCTGTAAGAACCTTATTTGTTCAGATCACTGATTAAGTCAGCAAGCCAGCAAAACACACTTAAGCATGTGCTTAGTTTTAAGCTTGTTTTGCCTCAACTGACATCATGTAACACTACACATGCTTAAAATTAGGCATACACTTAACTGCTTTGTTGGATTACAGCCTAAATTATCTATTAATCCAATTGCATGGTTTCTCTGATCACTGCTGTCTCAAAATTCTTACTGTACAATAGATTTAATATAAATGCATTATGTTTGTCAGGCATGCCACTAGATTTGCATTCTGTCCTTGTCTGCTTTGGCATATTATCATCATCCATAGGAGAATATTAAAGATTTAATATGATTTAAAAAAAATTAATTTTAGTGACTTTTTGAAGGCTACGAATGAACTGTATCTTGTTTGGGAAAGTAAAAGGAAAAATTAAATAAAAGTGTTTAATACTTTAAAGGTCCAGATAGGGAACAGGAGGCAAATGAGAAAATGCACACAGAAACTAGCAGCCTTGAAACAGAAAAGCAAGACTACACACACTTGGTATGCTGCTAGTTACTTTTACAGCAACAATAACCAGTGTTTGATTATCTCCCGATTTTACTGTCCTCATTCCACAAGGACTCCAGGATAAAAAAATGCTGTCTCCCTATCTTATACGTAGGAAGCTTAGGCATAGAGGAGCTGTCTGCCAGGCTATTAAAGGTACGTAAGTGAATTCCCATTCATTTCAACACATGAATGCACACGAGGTGCCCAGGTATTTCAGTGAAGAGGACCATTGAAATCACAGCACATTTGCTGCTATTTTGCCTTTCCAGCCTGCACCTTTTGATGGCTGCTTTTCCTTGGTGTCCTTATGCATTTAATGATATTAAGAGTCATTTTATGTACACTTCAAAAAAACCCAAAACCCAAACAAAACCCCTCAACAAAACAACAAACCCTGAAAAATGCAGCCTTAAGTAATTTGTGCCTTATCTCACAGGACTCTGTGAAGGAACTGGTTTAAGTCCCACGTACTACATCACCCTCCTTCTTGCTCCTGGCCAGCCCTGACCCTTCCCTGTGAAATCCTGGTCATCTTGCAGCAATGGTGGCAGTTTGACTGCTCTCAGCAACCGATCCAAGTTTTCAGCCCTATTCAGCTACACACACTCTGCTGCTTTAGCTGAAGTGCAGAACAAAAATTTGTGTAGCACTGATAAGATGTTATTAATATGAAGTGATAGGGTACATAGTCAGAGATGCAGTCATTCACTTATGATGCATTATAAAGAATAATAGCAATAATGACTTTTGCTAAGCCTTTTTTGTTCTCAAAGTGCTAAAAGCAGAAATGAAAAAAAAAATAAAAATAAGAAAATCCCTGCGTTTCTATTACTGGTGGCACTGGAATATAATCAGGCAGTACCTGCAGGATAAATCAAAAGATTAAATTAAGTTGGGATTTGAATCCCCACTAAACAAAGAATCAAACAGAGATTACGTTTTTCTGGACTCCAGTCTCAGAATAGCTTTCAAGGGCCTCCCTTACAAACATAATATCATTATTTGCTTTGACCACTGGTACGTTAAAGAAAATACGGGTGAGGGGGTAGAAGGGGGAGTAGTAAGGCAAGCAACAATATGGAGAGCAGTATGGGGCATGCTAATTTTTATTCATTGCCTGGCCTCCTGCCTGCTTCTCCTGAGTCTATTCAAGTCCTAGCCTTGGGTTCTGACTCTTGACCGATATCTGTCAGCATGTTCTGTATCCTACCTTCTGCTGCTACTTTTGTTCAGCCTGATATTTTACCTTGCTTTTTGCAGGAGACTGATACCTGCTGTCCCTCCACCCACACTGCCATCTCACCAAGCTATTTATTCCTGCTCCACAAAAGCACAATCGCCAAAACCTTTGGAGAGAGGTCATTCAAATACAAGCACGATTAATCTTAATCACAGAATACTATTATATTTAGAGGCATGAGAATCCCTGGACTGGCTCTGACCCATAGGATGTACATTCCTGAATTCTTCCCCTGCCAGCAACCAAAGAAAGGTGAAAGAAACACCAAAACTTACAAATAATTTATGCCTTCCTGCCCACAAGATGTCTCCCTGAATTTTTAACAAAGGTACATTTACCTTAAAGACCTTAAATATCTCCCTCCTTCTTCCCATACTCTATTCAATAAAATCCACCATATTAGCTTTTAGGTATTCACATAATTTACACACAATCACAGAAACCCCCTTTGAATCTTGTTGCTCCTGACCTCAGTTGTGTTGTATGGGCAATGTATTCCACCATCAAATCACAGGCTGTATTTCCTCTAATTTTTCATCGTGCAGGATAAATATTTTCAGACAAATCTGCACAGCCCAATCCAGTCTGACCAAAGACTGTTTTAGTGATGTTCATCTCTCAAGTTTGAGAATGAGTATGTGGGAGATTCAGTAATGCAGAGTCTTAAAAGGCGTTATCTGATAGCAGCGGCCTCAGATTTCAAGTATTTCACAGCTTTTGGATGATAAAAAAATCCCAGCATGAAAAAAAAGGAATAAGAAGTATCTCTAAACCTTCTTGAAAGTGGAAGTGACAACAGGCTTACAAGACTGCATTTGCCAATTCTTTAGCCTTGGAAAACGATGTATTTGACTTTCCAAGGTTTAGTATGCACTGCTATTTTAAAAACCGATTCAGTTTGTTTAGACCCCAGAGCTGCAACTCCATCTTGAGAATATGATGATGTGCACACAAAGCTTTGCTGCTCTTTCCATCATGAAAGAAAACTGTTTCTGCCTGATATTTTGCACCCGTTTTACATATTCCCTCAGCTCTGTCTCTGTGCAGGGACCACAGACCCAGTTGTGGAAAGGGAGCGTGTCAATGACCCATTAGAAACCTGACATGACATTTATGTGCACATTCACCAGGGTTGCTCTCACAAGCACAATAATTACACACACAAATGAGGTTTGAAATTGCCCTTTTATGAAAATTCAAACCTTGATATTTAACTATTTAATAAGAACCTATCTTGCATCTGATTTGCAAATCAGATGTTTGTGTTAGAGGCTGGATTTTTCAGAGAGAGGAGGTCTGACACTGGTATGTGTTTTCTGTGCCTGTTTTGAGTGCTCATTTATGGAGCACACATATATGAAGCAGGCCTTTTTTGCAAAAATATTTTTTCCATGTCCTTATATGTCAGCGATTGCACATGACCACAAGAGAAGTAGTAATCGGAGACACAAAACAGGCACAGAGGAGCATGTATAAGCTGGATTCTCAGAACTTCTTAACTTGTCTCCCAAATTCATGAGTGGTTGATCATAAACACCTTTGCACCACGACACTGCACATACTGTAACGGGCCCCTCTCAAAGCAATTCCACACACAGGGAACTGCATTGCTGCAAATATAGGCATTCTTTAAAAATCATCAGTAGAATTTTTCTGAGGTGATATGGTATATTGAACCCATATACTATATGTAGTATATTTTAAGTATATTATTTTATGGTCAGCTCAAAACATTGAGGCAGCTTTCAAGGGAAGTTTTTTCCTGATTTTACAGAAACAGAGTTAAACGCTGACTACTTTGGAAGTTTTACCTATGGATTGTTTTACCTATGGATTGTTTTCCTACTTGCTGCTTTTTCTCTAATCCAAGACAGCTGCTACTTTGGAGATTCTGCCATAAGTGAAGAAGTGTCAGATTTAAGAAAAGAAGATAAGGAAATTTCTCTTCCTAATCTTTATACCACATCAACAACGCTCAGCAGTTCTGCCTCAGCTTGCGACTGAAGATCTCCAAATACTTCATAAGGCACTAAGATGCAAAATACTGCATATCAGGCAGTTAATCACTGTACCTACTGTACCAGAGGGAAAACAGAAGCACAGAGTGTTCTACTGATTTGCCCAGAGCCACATGTCAAGTTTGTGGCAGAGCTTGGAAATAGTACTGAGATCACCTGGCTCTCAGTCTTGAGCTTTAATAGCAAGACCATCTGTGCTCCTAGACACTATGACAATACAAATACTTAATTCTGCTGAAGAGCTTTAATGAGCTGTATGTGCGTACAAACGTATGTCCAGACCAATGGAGTATGTCATAGCTGTCACATCACCAAGCCCTGGAAGGGGGTGCAAGTCTAGTAGACAAGGACTCACTGCTGATGAAAGAAGCCAGCACTCTGGCTCTGAGAAGTAGGCATTTCAGGAAAAAAACATAATAATAATTTTCCCTTTTCCCACTCTCAACCAGCCTGTCTTTCCTTTTTTTTCCTTTGAGTATCAGAAGGGGGAAGCAGGGTGATCAACCAAGCCTCCTAGAAAACAGGGTATCTGTGGAACAGTTGTACTGAAGACTAAACCATTGAAGCAGAAATATTTTTTATCTCAATATTTACTACAAAAAATCCTTTGAAATATCTGCTCTTTATAGAAAGTATTCTTTATATATATATATATATATAACACAGCTGTTATGAAAACTCACCAGTTACCTTAACTTTACTTCAGACTCTGAGTAAAAATAAACATTGTAAAGAGAACATCATAATCTAAAGCAGAAGTAAATTTTTAACAGGGAAAACAAGAGTTTTTTGCTGTTACATTTTCAGTGATTTACAGCTATTACACAAGAAGATACAAGAAACACTAAGGGATTAACTAAGTTTACTCACAGGAAGCTGCTGCAATTTTTCAAGAGTTTTCTCCAGTAAATTTCCCTAAATATCCAGGATAAGTTTCACTCTATTAATTCACTCCTCCAAATCCTGTAAATATTTTGGTCAGCTTCATAAACGCACATACTTACAATCACTATTTTTATGAATAGAGCATCTTGAATGGCAGGATCTCAGACAAATATCCATGCAGATCAAATCTCAGCAGTAGGAGCTGATTTGTTTCAGCCACCACCCATCTTCTCTGTTAATTAAGTTTTCCTTTCAAAAAAACTCTCTATCAAAGTAGCAATTGGTCAAGATATCAGCAGGGCTAAAATAAACAAAAAAATTAATTTCAAACCATGACACATAGTCAGCATGAGCCAAATTATCTCTTAAATTCTCACCATTTATCTCCAGCAACTCAAATCAGGCACAATTTTCATAGGAAGCTATTTAAAAGGACAGCTGTATTGTATCCCAAGTTGATCTCTGGTACTGATTTTAATAAATATCACTTATCTTAAAAGAAAGTTTGCATACTCGGACCCGTTCTCCTCCCTCCCAACACAACATTTTCTTCCCTGAGTTGCCATTGCACTTAGTTCTCCTGTGGATTTTGTTAATAGTTTATAAGCAGTAATTACACAGAGTCACTCAATAACTGCAAATTGACCAACCAGTGTTGATACTTTTTCTCTGTGGAGGTTTCCCTGACTGCACAGTTTACAGAAATGCACAGGCAAGTTTTACAGAGAGAGGACATAACATTTAGTGTCAGTACCCAGCTTTAGGATTTTATATCCTGACTACAAATCATAAAAAGCAGATTTTTGAAGACTTACAAGCTTTTGGAGGAAAAAAAAAAAGAAAAAGGCCAAAGTGAACTCAAAGGCTGTGATTAATCACTGCTATTAGTGTGTTACAATACTTCTAAATATTCTGGAATGTTTGGCATTTGTCAAGTGTATTAATGTTCTCTTTCCAACTCTTATCTCATTTAGTCTTGACTGGTTGCCTCATCCCACAGGCAAGACCTGAAATTCAGAGGGATGAAGTGACCCCTCTGTGGTCAAGCAATGAACTTGCAGAAGGTGGAATTTACCTCCATGGCACAACCCTGTGACTTCACTAAGCCCTCCCCCTCAGGGCTACAGCCCCAGAACAGACCAGAGCTCCTAGAAAAGCTGTAAACACAGGCAGCAGTCACATAAGCATCATTAAGGCAGCCTGGACATGGAGGTGGAGCAGCACTACTATGGAGAGGACAAGAGGTCAGTTCCTATGGCTCCTGCAGCGCTGTCCATCGCGTCTTTGAATTCACAGGGAAAAACTCCCCCAGAACAGCCCCAACACATCTTTCACTTGAGCAAGCTTATCCTTTTTTTCTTATTCTATGTTTTTACCCAAAGCAAACGGCTGCACACACATCAGCAAACTGCTTCACCTCAACTTCTGCACATCAAGCACCGTTCAATCCGAGCAGGGAAAATTAACAAGGCACTGAACGAGACTGGACTCAATGGTCTTCAAGTCAACCAGCCTGTGCCAAAGCTCCCTCTTGCTTGACAGAGCCCACCCTGGTGCTGCCACATCACCCCGCTCCCTCCTGCCCACAGCAGCACCCAGAGCCCAGCACAGGCAGAGCTCAACATTGATGCACCACAGGTTTATCACAATTTAAGTGGGCAAAAGGCTGCTCTGCACCATGGTGGCCCTGCTCCGTACTCTAAAGTAAAGGCTAAAATTTGACCAGGTTTTATACAGGAGAAGATTTTTCATCTCTGTTAATCCCTTCTTATTGACCACTCCTCCCAAAGAGTGACAGGAGTGTGAGCCCTCAGCAATGAATATGGGAGTCTTTCACACTGCCCTGCCTTCCACAGGAATTAAGGAAATGAACCATGATATTTTCTGAAGAGGCAGAATTTATTTGTTTTGGAAAAGTACATGTATCACAAACCCAGAATTTGGAGGAAAGGGAAGGCCTCCACCCATGAGCACTTTCTCATGGGGAGAGGAGGGTGAAGATCTTCAATGCTGTATTTGCACAGAGGTAAGTGACATAAACCCCCCCACCCCCCCAAAAAACCCCTTGAATAAAACAAGCTTCCTATCTGAAACAAATATCCACCCTTGATTATCATGCCTAGATAGCAGGGCATTGGACATCGCTGAGCTTCCTAAGAGATACTGAGTGCCTTCACATACAGGAACTGGGCCTCTTACAGCAGCAGGCTGTAAACAAGAACCATTTCTTTTTACAAGCAGAGGAAGAAAGAGTATTTCAGAAATTAGCAAACTCACACTCCCTGCAGTCATAAACAATCATTTTCCACAGTACAATAAAGAGATATCAGGATTATTCTCCATGATTAAGTCATTGACAGGCTAGTATCCTTGCAACAAGCATCATGCCAGGATTTATTAGTAAATTTAGCCTATGAAGTTCTCTAACCTGAAGTTGTATTGGCTCAGCAATTTCTTCAAATTATTTGATAAAAATGTTTTCAGTGTGTCATGCATACAGGTACACATAGCAATAATTACCATAATATTACAAAACACAAAGCAAGAAAAGTGCAGTAATTTGCACTGATTATTAAGTGAAAATAGGAAACTTTAATAATTAATTTTTGAAGTCACTGAAAGGAGAAAATAGCATACCTTACATGTGCAGACACTGAAATTAGATTAGCTTGACAAGCCCATTTCAGAAGGAACAGGAATTCTTCACTGCATTTATTTAATAGACCCTGAACATGTTATGAAGCAACTCTTTATTACAGCATCCTAAAAATGTAAGTGAAAGGATTTTAAATCCCACATCTTGGTGCTGCTTTTAGATTAATACAAAACATTGAAAGAATCCGAATAATGACAGCCTGCTATTCAAAGCACCCTTTAACAGGATCAAGAAGAACAGAGTAAATGGGACTAACTAATGTTTCTGTGTGGCAAGTACAGTTCTTTGGGGAGGAGGGAAGGAGAAAAATTAAAAAGGGCTTCCCTAAAGCAGCGTATCTTTTGCCATGCCACAGTTGTGTTGCCAATCTTAGGGGAACTTCCTGTGCTCCTCACAACCAAGGACAGCTGTACCCTCATTACACATGGGTCTGAGCACCTGTGACCCTGACATTTTAGGTGTATCAACCCAAGCCTGATGCTCAATCATTTATCCAAGCAGAATTATTACAGAATACTTCTAAATGGATTCTAAAACAATCCATTGCCTCTTCTTTTTAAATATTTCTATGTTCACAAGCAGAAGATGACACAGATAAAATTATCAGCAAGAGCCACTTTGTAATGGCATCTGCTTTGATTGTATCTTGTCTGAAAGTGAACTCCCTTCCCCCAGTCACTGCACTGCCTTCATCAATGTCAGATTTCTAAAATGATATTGTCTGATGAGGAGCAACCAAGAACATTTACATTGCTTCATGCAACTGTTTCTGTTGTTGAGCCAGTGACCCCTGCTGTGACAAATACATATATTACTTACATGTTGACATATTGGACCTTTTTTTCTACCAATATCCTTCTTCATAAATACACCTGACTTTTAAGGGTGTCCAGGATCTACACCTTTTACTGATAAATCACATTCTCAGTAGATTTTGAGACTGAAAAATCTTTTCTTCCTTTCCTTACATCACCAGAACATGCCACTTTGACCAGGGATGAAAGCCATTAGCCTACCTGGAGCAGCTCACGTGTGCAGCAGTACAGAAAGGACACATTAAAAAATAGCACTGCAGTATCCTTCAAAGTCCATACAGAAGTACCTGGAGCTGAGTTCTCATTGATCAGTTTTATTCACTTGGATCTGGCCTTTTGATTTTAAAATGTTAATAGCAACTGCCTGCTCTTCAGAACTTCCTTTTCCCCCCAGGAAACCCATAATATAACTTTTAAGTAGAAAATAGTTTTATAGCATTTGTGTAAACATTGAAAGTCTTGTTAAAGGAAAGGGTGTCACAGAACAGCCAAAACATGGAATAAATTCAGTTGGATTCTTATAGATGGAGACTTGAAGAGAAGGGAACTGACACAAGGAAAACTGGGAATCTGCAGTGATCCAGGTTTGAGATGCTTAGGTCATGGACGAGGATTTTCCTAGCAGGGACAGAAATGATAAATGAATCTGAGGGGTTTGTTTTTAGAAAACAATCAGGAAAGATGGAAAGGTATTGAAATTTGGCTAATGAAGCAGAAGAATCTGCAGAGGCTGTAAGAGTAGAACCAAAAGGGATAGGACTACTTTTGTAGGTTTTTTTCCTCTCTTTTCATTAGGCTGACTTTTTTTAGACTGAGCAAATATTGTGTTATATATCTCTGTCTCATTGTCTTCTGTCACCTGAGTAACACCTCTTTTACTGCTGCCAAAATGGCTACTCCAATGCTAGGTCAGACCAATTATTTCTTAAATGGTTTGTATTCACCTGCACTTCAAATGTGTGGCTTTGAGAAACAAAATAACAGCACCTCATTCTCAGTCTGCTCCGAAGATCCATTATGCTACCAACACATCAGTCTGCTCAATTAAAGAGCCAACGACTACAAAGCGACTGTATATCATTTGTATTACCTTTCTAGAGCCGACACTTTATTCACAAATATCTGACTCCAAGAGGTCCTTTTCTGCTTAGCTATGTGCTTTATCCTAGCTTGCATTTATGTTGAAAAAAAAAAAAAGTAAGCAATGTGCTTTAAGCAAAGATTTCTGTGTCCTGTGTATAGCTACAGTTATTTCTTTTCTGCAAGAGAATTTTTCCATTCTTTGCAGCTTATTTCAAACTGATTTGTTAGAGACTTTCCAAGTCCCTTGAAATGACAGTCTGAAGGCAGACTTTCAAAATATTAGAGATTCACCATTTAAACCAATACTACTGTTTTGCCAATAAACTGAATTCTTACTCAGTTTTGAACTGTGTATATATATTAAATAATTTGAATGAGTTTTTATACTACCTTAAGCCAACCATGTTCACTTTTTGTTGAAGGCTATCCTGGGGTTCAAGGAGGCAGACAGCATTCCTCAGTAGTCCATTATGCAGCAAAGTTAAGCAGACATAAGTTCCAGTCTGTGTCTATAACCAGTCCTGGCCATGTTCAGGATCCACTAGTCCATCTCTCAAACCCTCCTGCTCATCTCATTCTTCCCCTACATCTACTGCAGTTACTTGGAGCTGTCAGGTGAATCTCTTTCATCTTATCCAGTGCTGGTATTGATATATCTCCAGGTAGTAACAGTCCTCTGGCACCCAAAGAAGAGGTTGCAGAAAAGGGTGGACCCCGTCTCTTTGTCAAGGTGCACAGGAGAATAACAAAAAACAGACCGAAACAAGGGGATTTTCTGTTTGGATACATGGAAAACTTTCTTCCTCATGGAGGATAATTAAACACAGAAATAGGCTGTCCAGAAAGGTCATGGCATCTCCATCCATGGCGTTTTTCAAGACACAACTGGGAGGAGTCCTGAGCACCCTCATCTAGACTTGGGGTCTGCCCTTGCTTTGAGCATGACTTTAGACGAGAGACCTCCCAAGATCCCCTCCAACCTGAGTGATTCTGTGGTAATAAGAAGCAATCATGAAATAAACTCAGCTGTTCCAGAATCATAGGTCTTTCTCACAGAAGCTTATTACAACTGCCAGAAAACTTCCAGGCAGCTCCTTGCTGAGCTAATTTAAAATAACAAGACAGAGCCTTGAAATATGAGGTCTTATTCTCCACTTTTCCAGACTTCCATAGTAACTCGCATGTATGACAAGTTTGTATAAAATACTACAAGAACAGAATTCTCTACCTACTTATACTAGTAGCAGAGCCACACACCCATTTGCCATTCACAGGGCCAAATAGCTCTGTAATCCATTTTCCTGCTTTACATTGCCACATAAACCACATGCACCTATGAAAGAGCAACCTATGGATGACATAGGGTAGCAAAGACCTTCAGCTCCGCAGCAGAGTAGTGGCACAGGTGTTCCAAATCCTTTAGGACAGCCCAGGTTGACTCCTTTTCAAGATCTTATGAGGAGGTAAGCTCATTTCAAGAAAGTGTAAATTCTGCCTAGTGCAAAGAAAAATTACTTTGAATTAACTGGATAGATGTTATGAATAATCCACATTAAATTCTTAATTTTGGGTTACGATAGAAGACTTAATAGTGGTCAGATACCCACTGCTTATGCAATTAATTCTTAGCAAAGAAAATGAATGTGAGATATAAAATATTTTAGAAATAATCTTTTCATACAAAAACAATGGAAATTTGAAGACGGATTAAGATTTAGTGTCACAACAGATTATAGTGTGAACAGAATATGTCCTTACAGAAATCTATTTAACTAGTGATATCCTAGAGGGAACAAACTATAGGGTTTTTTGACATGAAAAATGTGAATTTGCTCTTTGTGTTTACTGGAGCTCACAACTGGTAGGAAATGAGCCATGAAATGTATTGTCAAACATACAGTGTTCAAATATAATGCATTACTTTAAGTTGAGCATTGCTTTTAGGGATGCTACCTCTCAGCCCCCCCATAAATAAGTATATTTTTTAAAAAAAGTGGATCAACGCCTTATTAACTATATCTGTACACACATACACACAAAGGTATTGCTACAAAATGCTTCAATTTCTATCATTTTTTTAAACAGATCTGGCTCTGTGAAGAGCATACTCCCCCTTATTACCTTTTCCGAAGATAAACTAATAATTAAAAAATACTTGGAAAGAGTATATTCTATATATACTAATGCAAAATACGGGGGAAGAGGCATTAAGTGTAATAAGAGCCATGAGACATGTATGTGCTCCATGGTTCTGTAAGACAACCCCAACCGCTGGTGTCCTCTGCTGCAAGATCAGTCCTGAGAGGAATAACTAGGACAGAGGGATTCCCAACAACCAGCTATCAGAAAGTTCCAGCTCAAAGTTACTCTTAAGTGATAATGAAAGTGTATATCTTAGAGAAAAATAATTGAATCGTAACTCAAGACCTACATACTCTGTTGAAGAGAAGTAAGAACATCATCCATCTGAAAAACATCTTTCCAAGATATTGTTTCCCTACTATGGCCAGAGACATCAGTACCAAAAAAAAAAAAATCCACTGAAATCTTATTCATCTATATTAAGGTTATTAAGTAACAGCAAAACCTACAAATCTCCTGGGGTCATCTATAACCCAACCCACCTAATACTTTAAGAATATTGTAAATAAATAAGTAATTCTCAGGTGACATCAGCTCCAGGTAAAATGAGTTTTACACTTATTTTGAGTGTTAATTGAGTAAACAAAAAAGCATTACATAGATTACCCCTTTCCCAAACCACAGATAATACAGTTAATTAAATAGGTAGTTACCAAATCCTCGCTTAATATGTAATATATATATTTTTTTTTAAGTTTGTCATGCAAAACCTGGAATGAAATAAAAACCTGAGAAAACAAGAACCATGAGTATTTTGAAATAAAATATCTTTTTTTTTATTTTACTTTGATCATAGGAGAAATCAGTTGTATGGCAATGATTTCATTAAACTATAGATGAAAATGACTGTGGGTGTCTTGGACAAAGGTAGGGTCATATAAAATAAAATCCCATTTTTTCTAGGCTGGTTGGGAGAGAGATTTGTTTACGTTAACTTTGCTTTTTTCTTTTCCCCATAACAGCCTTCTAGTTGTAACATACAGAAGGTGGTAGGAATAAGCTTATTTCTTGGCCTTTTGAGTTTTACAGTGAAATAGACTGTAAAATGTGTCACTGAGTGTTCAGTATTGGGAAGGAAAGCAAGGCTAACTACAGCTAAGCCATTTATTACTACTTAGTCCTTAGTCCCACTGCTCTGCTTCTGCAGTACACTCACTAGAACCAGCAGAATTATGGCAGGGATAGATATGGCCCATTTTCTTCAAGTCAGTGTCATTCATTTCTACCAAAAAGAGGCAAGAGAAATTAATGGTTCTCTCTCATCCTTCATACTTTGATTCTTTAAGTTATTGAACACTTTCTATTCTTGTATGATTGAAAGTGAACTGATAGAGGCAGGCACTTATCAGAAGCAAATCCCAGAACAGACAAGGGACCATATTCTCCTCTCAGAGCTAGATCACTTCCCTGAAATTAGCAGCAGCTTTCTCCTATCAAAGATCAAAGCATTTCTAAAGAGCGTGACAAACTGGGTGGAATGAGAGAGCAATTGCAGAAGCAGAGGCTGCAGCTCCTGGGTACCCAGGATGGAGTCAGTGTGTGGCTCTCACTATGGCAGCTGGTGATGATGCATTCAGGCATCCTAGAAACTTGCACCTGGACTGCAGAGTCAATTATCCTCACAGACCATTTATATATTTAATCTAATTTTTATGATTGTGAATCATTGAGGTTTAGAGATCCAGTGGTTTGCAATCCCATTGGTAAGGTCAGGATCTAGGATTGAATATGGGCTTCAGAATATTTTCTGCACTGGGGAGCCACGGCAGAAAAGACTCAACAAAATTTAAATCTTGCTATTGTACTATATAAGGCAATTAAGGTGTTTGGGTTTTTTTTTTTTTTTAAAAAACACAACATAATATTAAGGGGTTTTCTTTTGTTCTCACACTTGAACCTAGAGAATGGCAAATATATATCAAGTCCATCATATGTGCTGTAATTCATCTGTTCCGTAAATAAATTAATGGGAAGTTGGTCCATACATAAAGCAGTATATTTAGCATGGCAATGCTTCTCAAACGTCTAACCTCTTAGCTGCATGTACGATGAGGGCTTTTGACAGTTTTATTAGTTGAATAGTTGTCCATTTGTAAGTCCCATCACATTAAGAATGGGGTTTCTGTATTTCTGCCAACATGCTAGGAGTGGAAACTTGTCTCTTGTGTTTTCTCTTCTAGAAAAAAGTGTCAGGCTAAAAAGACAGGTCTAAACAGTTACTAGTCATCTTGGCAAACATGCTACTATTGTTTATAAATCCATAAAATTATTATTGGTTTTGGATGATTTCTGTTACCTTATTTTTCATAACAGACAAGTGACTTCCAAAGTCAAAGAAACCTAATAAAATATAAATACAAACCATTTGCCTGTTTTTTCACCTTTTACTTTGAGCATAGATACATTAACAAAGCAAAATAAGACTGAAAAACATAACTAAACCAACAAGATTTTAGTGTAGAACCAGCCAGAAATACTTTATGTTTATTAAGTTTTTGTTTGTGAGAGCCTGCATCACCTTATCTATATCACGAAAAGCACTATACATGACTTGTTGGCTAAGACCCCAGTCCAGCAAAGCACAAACATATGTGGAGCTGTAGGCATGCAAACAGTGTCATTGTGGCAGCTTTAACCTATGTAACCTTCCCTTCAGGCAGAAGTCAGAACAGAAACTGGCCTAAGATGGGTGTTTGCAACCAAGATGGCTTTGCATGACCCAAGGAGAGAGATGCATTTCTCAGCCAGTGACCACCTATTTAGAATTTCTTCTCACTCACCTACTGATACTTCAACCTAGGGACTCTTAGCTTCAAATAAACCTGGAGGAATATCAGAGTAATATTATCCAGAGAAAACACCCAAATAGTTCCCCAAAAATTTGGAACCCAGACACAGTATTTCAGGTTTACTCATCTTTGCATTAGGAAAAACCTAGATCTCTTGAGATCCTTGATTGGAATCTTGATATTCCAATAAATCAGTTGCAGTTCTCACTTATTTTAATTATTTTGTTACACCCAAAGTTGTACAAGATAGTAATTCCCCTTTTTGAGGAAAACACTTTTTTTACTTTTGACTTCGAAAGTCAAAAAACAAACCAAACATTTCACTTTGAACCTTTGGTTGATCTGTCTGTCCTAATCCCTACAATACCTTTGCACAAGGAAACAAGAAATAGAAAGTTTAGGCTGCCATTAAATAGGAACACAGGAAGGGAATGACAAGGGCAATCACACTGCATAAACGCTTTCATGTGCCTATTCTCCATCTGAAGAACCATTAAATGTTCTGGCCTCCAGTAATATTCAAAGGAGATGTTTAAGAGCCTCCTCTCTTTGATGACAGTTGAAATGCATTCAGTTTTAGTATAGAATTATTTGCTCTTGTGCTAACACTATCTTTTACTTTTTCACTTTTCCACCTCCCTTATGCTCACTCAGTGTTTTGAGAAAGCAGTCAAGTTCCCTCTCATCCTTGGTCTTACAAAGATCTTCTAATAGAATAGACTATTTCCTCAATTATCCTAGTAGTTGGCTTGCTCTTCACATCTTAATGCTTGAATTCCTCTCTAAGAGCAGTGCTAACAAGTATTTTGGGATGTCTGAAGCAAAATCTTTAATGGCATTGGATACTCCCCTAGTTTGCCCTTGGTAAACTCAACTGCATTTTCTCCAGTTTTACACTTAGCGCTGTCTCTTCACTGTCTCTTTACAATTGTTCCAAGACCTCAGGTACTATTGAGGTTTAACTAACAGCCAGATGGGACCTGAATAGTTTTCACCCTTTTGTAAATGGGGGCTACGTTTGCTAGGCTCTACCACATACCCTGGCAGCCCCCAAACCTAAAAATCCTTGCTTCTAGACTTGTAGTTTCCTAGGTTGTTATTTCAGCACTCTAGGATAGAGGTTTCCTGTTCCTCCTGGTTTGAACACATTGAGCCCTCCAAATTTTGTTTTCACCTTGGATATCGTAATTTCAAATTCTAGACAACTGCTCCACTTATTCATGCTGTCTTTGGTTCCATCATCCTTTTGCAAAAACAGAGGCACACTCATTTAATTTTGGTGACATACTTAGATTATCTTTAATCTAGCAAGAAACATCTTTGAATACTAATGCTAAGAAACAATATTGAAACAAACAGCTTACACAGCTTGATACTCAGTTTCAGAGAATGCCATATCTCCCCCTCAAAAAATGCCAGTCTGTTCTTCTTTTGGTACCTGCTGTCATTCTTTGACAGCAGACTAGGCCAGTGTATGGCAATGTGCCACTGGCACTGGACATACGCTCTGAAGTGAGGGCTAGAGGTGGACATCACTCCTACTACTTATGTTCAAATTAGAAAAAGGATTAAACCCACCTTCCTTTTCAGTCTGCTTCTGTTATTTCATCTGGCAAAGCCCATACAGAAAGTAATAATAGCTTTCCCATCTGCAAATAAAACTATGCTACTTAAGATTTTTGGCAGTGAACTGGCATTTTGTCATTTAATCATTTCACATCATTACACTGCAATATGCAATGTAATGATATGACACTCCTAAATGACAAACACTGGGTACCTCGTGTACTGGAAGAAATAATGTAATAGGAAGGAAATCACACACTTAAGGTTGCCACAGCTTCAATCCCACAAATTGGGATTAAAGTACATGGTAGCTGTATGAAGAACTTCTCCTACAGATCACCAAGCTAACCCTTAAGGATACTTTGACTTCAGACCCAGAAACACCAACCCTGTGGCTCAGATCTTTAAGGATCCTAAATCCACACTAAAGTGTTCATTACTAGAGGTGCTGAGGGAGAAAATACCCAGTGCTTCCCAGGGTCAGACCACAGAAGAAGGAAAGCCAAAACCTGCTTATCTCTCTGGCCCACTTGATTTTGAGGATATATTAACCTTTTAAGCATTTTGGAGAAATGCCTCTAGAGATCACCTGCCAAAGCCTGAATTGATTGTCTGGTGTGGTGGGAAACAGGGTAAAAGCAGGTAAAAGTCCAACAAAGCCACAAGACAACATTTGCTACCCACACATTGCAAGACTCAGAGCATTTTCAAAGCAAGCCCTAAATGTCTAAGGGCCCCAAGGACCTCCAAGATCCTCAGAATTATTCTTTCCCAACATTTCTTCCTACTAGCAATTCAACTCACATAAGAGGCCAGTAAGGAAGCTGTAAATAACAGTCTAAAATAAAGTGTCACTAATGTGCTGATAACCCCTCTCCTGCTGCACACCCGCTTAACATCAAAAGTGCCACTTTCCACCTTTCCTTGCATCTGTCAGCAACCTGCAACGAGATGAAGTTACCACCATGATATAGGCTAAAAAAATCCCACAAACCACCAGGGAGAGGAAGGTAGAGGAAGTCGGGGAGAGGGAGAACACTGGGGGAAAACACACGAGTACGCTAAAAGAATTTATAATTTTGTCTGTGCAAGAGGGATCTTGTTGTCCTAACCAGACACTGCAAACTCAGGCAACCACTGGTGCCTGAGCACAGCAACCAGATCTGCAGAGGCACAGCCAGATTTCGGTAGACACTAGAGAATCCTGCAGAGGTGGAAAGCTGGCAGGGAAAGCCAGAGTACAAGGTACTCTGCTTGAGACTTGGCTACTGAGCAGGCCTTGAGACTACTGCAATAAGTTTATCTCCAAAAAATTCTGAAGGGGCTCTTTCAGACCCAGTTGATCCGCAGTCAGGTCTTTTTGCTTCCCCTTTCAGTTGCCTGAGCCGTTCACATCCTCACCACCATGCCTGTCAGAAGACTTTATAAGAACTAAGAAAGGAGACAATAAAATTCTGAAGTGAAGAGCTCTTTAAATATTAGCTCAGCTGGTATTATCATACATTTTTCCAAGTTCAAACATGATAAAGTGATTTGAGAGTTTGCCAACTCCATATTCAGGGGAAACATGCAGAGAGAGGAGAAATGCTGATATCTTTGATGTAAGTTCTTTTTCTTTTCTTTTTGTTTACTTTAAACAACAATCTTCTTAAAACTCATTTCAGAAGCCATCAGAAAATACTGGAAATTACACAACAGCTTTAGGAGCACAGGGTTGCAGGTGGCACGATATTTATTTACCGAAAGAAGCTATCCATGAATGGATGAGTTATCCCAAAGAAATGGTTATTTTCTTTGCCATTTTAGTCACAGAAAAAGCCCTATTGAATTTCTGCTATTCAATCATTTATTATGCAGTGGCTGAGAGAGCTGGCTTTTACATTCTTCCCCACGTCAGTAAGAAGAAACAATCCTTAAAAACAAATTCCTAAAGTGACAATGAACTTCTAGTTCCCACTATTTAATAAGCAGCCCTAAACGTCTCTCTCTTCAGGACACACTGTCACAGCTACATGCAGAAAAAGCACTTTAAAAACAGAGGGATCTGGCAAGTAGGACACTTCTGAGGTGCCTTGACTTTCATGTGCACTTCCCCGATTCAGGTGGAGGTTTAGGGGGTCTAAGAAAGTGGTTTTGTTTTTTTTTTTTTGTTTTTTTTTTTTCCAGAGGTGAAATCAGAGCATGAATAGGGTGCCATGATAACAGCATGCCACAGCCCACAGCCAGCCCTTCCACCTTACGCTGCAGTCTCTGCTTATTTCACCCGCCAACAGATCGAAAGGCAAAGTGTTTCAGGGAGAGATCAGATCATTTGAATTTTCCCACTTTTGAAAGTCCAGTAAAACTTGATGGCCCATTAAAAAAAATAAAAAATCACCCCAATACACAAACAATCATTAAAATGTAATAATATAGATTTAACTTTACCTAATCCAGCTTCAGAGTGCCATAGAGAAAAAGCCATATTCATTACACTTGGCAAGAGCAAGAATGGTGAGTGGGAGCCAAAGCAGTCCTGGATGCTTGCTTGTTTCCTCATCTTTCTTTAAAGCCTTTTTTATTTTCTTAAATCATTCTGCACTGGCATGTTCACTAAATGCAGAAAAGACAGAAGGTAATTACATATCATGACTCATTAGCAGAAAAAAGGAAAAGTGGGAGCAAAAGCAATAGGTGGGTGGGGGTAAATTTACCACATAATGATTTAAAAGTTTTGGACTCCTGCACATGGGGAGGGGGGGAAAGGGAAGGAATTTAGTCATTCAGACTGCGAAATTCTAGGAGACTAAATGTCTACTTAAATTATTTCATCATATATTCATTAGGCCATCCCAGGGAAACTACTTATATTATTTGATGGTGTTTTAGTTCTTTTCTGGCACCCTGAAGAAGATAAAGAAGAATGGACAAATTGAACAAGAGATGAACAAAGAAAGTGTCAGAAAAAGGAAGGCAGAGAAGTCCTATAAAAAAGAAAAAAATAAATCTGAAGACCTATTGAGTTATGACAAAAATCCAAGCTCTAATTTCAGCCTCCGACACTGACTCCTCCTGCAACCCCAGGCCTGTTGCCTATTGCCACTGCTCCTCATTTAGCCATCTGTAATGCCAACGCTGCCGTTTTCTGCTTGTTTGTCTCCACTAGACTACAAATAAATCAGGAGTTATGTTTTAACATGTTTCTTCTATAGCACCAAGCACATAAAGGAATTTATCCTCCGAGTCCACTAGACTGTAAAACAAATAAATATAAATAACGATAGAAGAAAAGGAGAAGGAAAGTGAAACGCTTATGCAGAAAGTCAGAACAATCTTTGTTTCATCCACAGCTATTGCCCACAAACTTTTCCCTTTAATCACTACTAGGGTTTGGTTGTGTTTGGTTTATTTGGGTTTTTTTTTTCCTATAATCATTAAAACCGTTAAGCTAGTTCCTTGTAGAAAATATAATATATCCCCTTTTTTGGCTGTATCACAGCCGAGGATACTCTGCTTACTCCCTTCGAATTTTAAAACGTGGACTTAAAGACCCAGGAGAACAGAATAAATTTTCTGCTATTTTAAAGAATTAGAATGCGTTGGGGAAAGACTGTACTTGGCTGGGAGCTGGTTTATTAAAAGGATGTTGCAGCTAGAGAGGGGAAAAAATAGGACAAAGCATCCAGTGGGAGCCATTGTTCTCCTTAGGGCAGGTGGCAGAACTACACATCCAGTTTGGGAGGAAACGGTACATTCAGACTAGTTCCAGCCAAGTCCAAGAGATAAAATCTAATCTATCCATCAAGTAGCCAAATCTACCCAGTACAGCTGCATCTTCTTATTCAGCTGGTAGAACTGACAAATTCAGCACAGCTTAGCAGCAAATTTGCCATCAATAGAAAAGAATCAGTGCTAACATCTGGGCGAAAGCATGTGATGGATGTGGTTTTGTTCAACGCATCGGCTTCATACACAAGGGTTTTCTACAGACATAAAAATCTGAAGTGTTTCAGATAACAAGTCAAAGTCTCTCCAGCTGGGCCTGAGAAGGACAAGCTCCATAGACTGGCCTGAGAGGGGAACCTCACACATGGTTAGCAATGGCCAACCTGTCCATATTTCTCAGGTGAGAGATTTTAAAGATTTGGCCACAGTGCTTCTGCTCATCTGCTGACTGGCACCTATACAACTTTGCTGTTCTGTTCAAATAGAAACCAGCTTCAGAAGACTCTGTTATATCAAACTTTTGTTTTCATTAAGAAAAGACCTGATGGAATAGGGGTACCAAATATCAAGCAAATGAAGGGAAAGATTTGCATAAAAATGTAGAGCTATATCAGCCAGTTACAGATGTAGCTACCCCAAAGTCCTTCAAAGACATCAGCATAAATCCATCTCAACTCAGAAAATCCAGTTTTACCCCAGTGAGTCCCAAAACCCAGCAGTAGGGAACACTGCATGCACCCACCCCTCACTCTGTAGGAGTCTGGTCAGGCAGCAATAGTGTGAGTACAGAGAGAGGGGAGAGCAGGAACTTGGGGAACAGACTTTTTCCCCGGCTGATGCCAGCCTTTTGTGCCAGTTTTACTCTGAGTATAATGCTAATTTAGGATCCATCATATAAAAGGCCAACTTAAAGGGTGGGCCTCAAATAGCTAACTATTGCTATGGCATGAGTCTCAATATCTTCTGCATTTAAAATCTACGTTTCTGATCACACCATGACTTAAAGAATATTAGTTCTTTGTATTATCTGATAGTTGTTAGCCTTCAACACATTATATTACAGCAGATTAAATACTATGATTCCTGTACATACAAGTGCATACCAAAAAAATATAAACCTATAAATCCCCCTGGCAATGTAAACATTTAACTCACTCAGAAACTTGCTTCAAAGAAAAAAAAAAAATCAAAATAAGTAACCCCCCAAACAGACAAATATGGACGAGAAGTCAGCATTTGTGACCCATTGGTATAAGCCTCTTTGCTTGTTGTTACAATACAAAATACATTAAGTGCATTTTGGAGGTCCTAACAATTTTCAGCTTTAATGCAGCCCTAGTCTGCATCAGACTCAGTCACAGCATAACCAGCACTGCAATTCTCTCCAATTTAATACCAATAATCCCACATAGGAAAGAAATCATAACTCTTAACTATTATTTGCAATGACATCCGCCTTTTAACTTTAAGCAGTGTTCTTTAAACATTTCTAAACTTTTCCTATTTCTTCCCTGTGCCTTGATATGAATTTGCCTGTCACGGAAGGCTGTACACAAAGAGAGACACAGACATTGAGCACAAAGATATCAGGAAGTGGTTTTCCTAGCAACAGTAATCATCTGAGAGATCCCAGAACATCCTTCCTATTCATGCAGCATTTTGTGTTTTGAATAGTGCTGACAGGTGAAGTGGATTCATAGTATTTAATACAAAAAATATTGCTGTGGATGGGTATGGCACAAAAGCAAAAATATCCACACTATTCATGAACAGATGAATTCACTGTTTTCATAACGTTCCAGATTATTCACCAAGGCACAATTTCAAAAGCAAAGACTTTCACCTTCCCACAGAATGAATAATCCAGTGTACTCTGCTGAAACAGAGTCATCAGGTGGTTTTCCAAGAGTGCTTTGCATCTTCAAATCCTACTTGCCCACCAAACATCACCATCTAATTCTTCCACCCACCCAAACATGCCCATCCTGCACTGGGACCTTCCATCTCATTCCTTAATGAGGATGTGCAGACCCGCAAGCTTCTGCAATGAGGCCCTTCCTCCAAATGAGCCTCAAGTTTTATTTTATTTTCACATTCCAGATCCAGAAACTAATGTCAAACCTGTTCCAGAAACTTCTGAGCAAGCTGGTGGTCTTCTCATGTGCTAAGCTGAGGTTTCTCTGCCCAACACAACCCTGGGACATGCCCTACACTTCAGAGACTGAAGGGAGATTTCAGACATAAGAGGGAACAGACATTAATTATCCTGGAGCAGAAACAGACATTCTGCAAAACTAAAAGATTAAAGTCTCAAAATTTTTTGTGGTCCTGCAGGGCATATCAGATCCCATATAACAGATGGGAACATGAACAATCATGTACAAAAACCCAAAGCAATTCAGTGCCCCTCTTCCCCACCAGTGGAAGTTTAGCAGCCACAAGGGTTTTAGTTCCCTCCCATTTTTAAAAAATTTCAGTTCAGATTTCTGTTGTCTCTTGGGAAACCAAGCACATTAATTTTCTTCCTGGGGCACGTCTCAATTGTTCTGCTATTGCTTTTCCTTCCTTGCACTCAACAACGTGCCTTCCAGAATTGTTTCCCAACTCTATCGATTGAACAGCTGCATCCCAGCCTCCTTACATGAACTTATTGAGCAGACACTGACTTACTATCTAGAACATTATAAATCTTTTTCTTCCCGAAGGTCTTTTCAGTTTGTCCGAGTGCAATGTATTAATTACTACCATTCCCTTAAGAAAATCATCCAGTCTCTTCAGAAACCGATCTAGTTCTTATCCTGGCCTTAACCTTCCTTGCACTTTGAGTCTTTTGGTTACCAGTGGATTAAACTGCTTCCTTCCTACCTACACCTGCACCCCTGGATATATAATGGAAATATCAACAAATTCTTGGCTATAGGCATGCCAGAGGATGGGACTTACTGCCTGGACAATTTGTTACTGGTTTAGATTTTTATGCATTGAAAGTAATAATAAATTAAATTGAAAGGGATAAATTCAGAACAGATGTGAACAGGTATAACTGATGGGAGTGTCAGAGAAAATTAAATAGTGACAAACAGTGGTGTAAATTACAGTGTCAGGTTTAAGTTGATTTTAAAGGGACATCAGCAAGCTAGCTTTCATGGATTTGGCATTTAGAAAGTACAAGTTAGCTGCAATTGAAATACATGGGGTATGGATTCTAAATATGTGTGATAAGAGAAACTACTAATATGAAGTTCTAAGATAGGAGAAGATTAATCAGCTTCCTTCTGCTCTCTGGAGCCTTTTCCTCCAACTGCCCTCTGCCTTTTGCAGTTGTTTACACTGATACAGAGCGGATATAAAATGCTACTGTTCCAGTAAAATTTGTACACTTGCTTTGTACTACTGTTAATCCTCACACATGACATACTGTACATCCTAGCACATAAAAATGGAAAACCAAAAAGACCTTCTCATTTCCCTCTTGATAGAGAGGTTTTTCCCCCTAAATTAAAAAAAAATCTTTAATTTTTTAATAAAAATATTTGAAAACATATCCCATGAAAAGTCACATTAAAATTCTCAAATTGCACGTATTTCATAACCTTCTAGAAATATTCATTGATATTTAAAAAACCCAAATCCTTCATGGCTTCAAAAATGCCAAGGAAAGCAATGCTGTAATCCAACCAAATCTGCTCCCTGCATCTCGCAAACAGCTTGAGTATCTATAATGAGCTAAAATAAATCTTTAGATTGAAGCACTAATTAACTTTGGAGTTTCATGTCTCTCGTTATGAATCTGAGTTTCATGGCATTAGCCAGTCTCCAGTAACTGTCCCACAGATTATTTTTTTTTTATTTAAATGAGTTAGTATTAAATAGTTTTCTTTTCAAGGACAAAAAAGACATATACAGACAGCCAAATTCATTACTGCTCTAAGCATGTTCCTCTCCAATCTGCCTGTGGTGTGTTTGGCCTTAAAACAGTGAGGAAAAGGTGACTTACAGCATTCAGACATTCAGGGAGCGAGAGCTCTGCTGAAACTTTAGAACAAGCAAACCATCTAGTTCTGTTTACTGCAATAATGAATTAGTCACCATTTTGTTTACAAGTAGGAAATAACATTATACTGTACTTTTATGAGCTTGAAGCTAATTTGAAACAATCTTCCAGCACCACCACCAATAAAGGCTTAGAGAAATCCCTGTGCCATACCCTCTGGCTACTGACAACACTATCGATACACAAATCAAAATTGACGGCCCTGGTAACAGATTCAATGAGGTTTGAACTAGGAAAAAAGCCACATTTGCTAAAACCAGAACCAGCTTAACCCAAAACGTGATGCTATCGATAACAGCTGGGAACTGGAAGAAGAAAGGACAGAGGAAGAGCTAGTAAGCTCACCAGAAACCTGTAGTGAAAATAGCCCAAAGACTCTCGCCTGAAAATGCATTAGGAGAGACCCAGCTCTTACCTTTGAATACAGATTCCAGATAAAATGGGTTTTAGCACTTTCAAATAAGCAAATATAAAGTCATTGGTTTTTTTGCAGGAATTGAGCTTGTCCGTTTCTCCAGAAGGCCCAGACAAAGACATACATGTTACCAGGTTGGCACACAATCAGCACAGGAAGAGTGGGTACTTCTAAAATCTTCTGAGATGAGATAATCTTGTGCTAGGTTAATATCCTACCAGTAGCTCCGAGACATATACATTGCATCTTGGCTAAATGATGTCAGAAAACAAGGAACAGCAGCATTGTCTATAACCACTGCATTATTCCTCAATTTACTCAGTGAGGACTCACTGGTCTTGACATCATCCCTGCCCCAGTTCATTTCTACCTGACACCCTGGAATGGCATTTCCTTGTGAGACTGGATCACACTTTTTGAGGAAGCAACCTGCACACAGGTTGGAAGTATCAGCCTCTAACGCTTTTTATCTTTTTGGGTGGGAGGGAGAATGCTCCTTTATTCGTCGCAAAACGAGCTTCAATCACATCATTGTTCTCCCCCACCCTTCTGAATTAATATATCAAATTAGATCATAGAGCCTGAGAAGTGAGTCTTCTGGTTATTCCAGGATCATTACACTATAGACAGTTATGAACATTATGTTCAAGGTTAGAATGAGAATCTCCCTCCTGTTACAGAGATCATACCAAAAATTAATTTAGTTGCTTTTTCCCCCCACCATCTCAACTACTGCCCAATTAAATTGTATTGCAGTTCCACAAATAGAGTTTTTAGCTTTCTAAGGATGGTGGTCTTTTAATTACCTCTAAACAATGTATCTTTAGAAAAAAATTCTATTTAATGCAATTTCTGCTAAAAGTTATTTGAGAATCTAAGAAATAAGGCAAAAGCATATAATCTAAAATCACATTTCTGATCAATAAACACCTTTGCAGAAGCCTGCCGTGGTCAGCAGATAGATGGGTATGTGCTTTAATTATTAAGCAAGTTGGCAAGAACTGAAAGATTGTCACTTTAAAAAAAAAAAAAATCTTTCCTTTAATAAAATGGCTTGGATCTAGTTGAGGTTTCTTTGCTCAATATTTATTATTTCACCTGTCTCCAGATGGGAACGATGAGTATTTTGATAAATGGATTGAAATGCTTAGCTTTATAATAGCTTCTGCGTAAGCACCTTTGTGTCCTCCCCACTTAAAATGCTGTATGGCAGCTTCTTACATAAATATTTCTCTGTAAATCAAAGAAATAGCACTGGACTTCTCATACAGGTAGTTCACTAGAGGGATTACTTTCCTTTCCATCAGCAAAAGTTTAGCCCTAAAACTAAAAGCAAAACTGATCCATCTAAAGGTAGTCAAAAAGCATACAAGTCTTTCTTTCTTTTCCTCTCCCCTTTTCTCCAAGTCTTAATGCAAAAATAAATCCATCCATCCTAATCATATAATTTGTGATTTGCACACACACAAAAAATTCTGCAAAAGAGACCTACTATAAAAATAAAGTGTCTTTGTCATAACATATCAAGCATGTCCTTACAGTTCAAGGCCCTCATGGGCCACTCAAAAATCATTGGGATTTCAATACAGAAATTTCCCAGATTTCACAAAAATGGACTGTTGCCGCACAGAACAGTTTTTAAAATTCTACTCTATTAGCTCATAGAGAACTAATAGAGTAAAAATGAACAAGTGCAGCAATATGTATTTGTAAAACCACCTGTGGAATAGCATACAGCTGTTAAATAGAGAGCAGTAGCTTCTACTGCACACTATAACATCTTTTTACAAAGGACTCCATTTCCTTAGCAGATACAGTTCTGCATAAAGTCCATCTTTCTCATTTCTCTAAGTTCAGAGAAATAAATGGCTGATATTCTTAGCATAAAGCAAGTGTAGGGAAAAAAAAAAAAAATCAGCTGCATGAACTTGGAAGCAAGCTCCACTGGCACCATTGCTTTTAGCAAGATGCTATCTGACATCTTTTGGCTGAACAAGTCCCTTTTGTGGGGAGGATTGTACAGCAAATATTTCTGAGTAGCATAATGTTTGTTGGATATTGCTCTGTTAGGGCAGCTTGTGTTTTCACTCTATTCTGCTTTTGTATGCGAGGGTGTGGAATTTGTTAATCTAAATAAAACTCAAAATAGACAGCATGACTTAAAGAGCTGCTGACGCCTGGTGGGAAATTTTGAAAGAGTTCTCTGTTGAAAAGCAATCCTCTGCATGAGTCTGTCTCCAAGCTCTGCTTCGCTCTCAGTCTGCAGAGCAAGAGCCTTCCAGGAGGTGGATTTAGCTGTTCAATGGGAACACGAACTACCTTCGGTGCAACGTGACCCACTAACTTTGCTTTCAAGTGTTTACATTCATCTCCCCACCTGTGACTGCACAAACTTCTGTTTCAGAAAAGGCTACAGAGATACAAGGGTGCAGTATCCTGGTATTCTTAACTGCCACTGGTTATTCCTCAAGCCACAGATGGGATGCTGGCTGACTCTAGTTGCTCTGCAAAACCTCACACCAAGTACCTGCTCTGGACTCCTTTGCCTGACCTAGTGCCACATCACTCCCTCAGCTTCCAGCAGAGCTGCCCTGCACAACCCTGGTCCTTTTTGGAGACCCTCTGGGTGTGCAGCACTTTCCCCCTTGCACTGCTTATGGCTTGGAAGGTTCTGTTTCCTTCTGCAGAAATTCCTTCTGATTTTTTCCCTTTTTGAATCCTGTCACCTAGATGGGCATGTGTCCAGCAAAAGAAGTTTTACTCTCCCATTACACCAAAGATGTCTCTCCATGCACTGTTATTTTCAAATTTGTTCCTATAAATTGCTCTTTATCTACATATTTCTTGTCGCTTGAATTCCCTCTTGCTTCAGGTGAGGACAAATTGAAATTGTGCACAACAGCCCTCCCCAGATTTCAGCCTGTATCGGTGCAGAGATGTCTACTGAATTGTCTTATCAGTCCTCTGTGAGAGATAGCAAGTACCTGACGTTTGTTAAACTTGAAATAATTCGGTTCTACATTTGCATTTTCTAACTTAAATTTAGAAGTTTGGTCTTTGAGCCAAAAATATCAAAAGCTTAAAAAAAAAATTATCCAGGCAAGCATCTACAGGTTATCGATAGCTACTGAAAAAAAATTATTGCATGCACTCTGAAGTTACAAATTCTTTACCAGCACTCGTGAGGAAACTCAAATCACAAAAGCGCAAGCTTTGCAGTAGAGATATTTTAAGTTTTAGAAAATCTTCAGATTGATTAACCAAACTTTTCAGTATAAGCTGCTTTTCTTCCTCATACTGACCTCCCTTTACAGAAAAGAAACATCCCAAGTTTCATCAAATAATATTGCAATAGAAGGATCTGAATAGTGTCCAAAATGGATCCTACCTGATGGCTCTAAAGCATGCAACGTTTTTGGTTAGGTCAGGGAAAAATGAACTAGAGTTGCTAGTATTGTTACAGGAAAGCCTCCCCTTTTGTGCATGACTGAACACAACCCAATTGGAAACTCAAAATGCTACAAAAACCACCATACAATCCAGGTACTTGCTTTCACCATTTAATGAATAAAACAGCTTTTGGAGAATTTTTCCCTTTTAAATGTGAATACAGCAATCCATGCTTTCTTTCCTAGATGAATTATAGGCATCTCCTCATTGCTCATACCCAGAGGAAGCAGGCTTACCAAGAATGATTTGGCAAGTACTGAAGATCAATCACAACACAGATCACTGCAGCCATGAACTCATTATGAATGAATTTTTAAAAAAATGTTTGTTTCCATTATGCAGTGTTTAAAAGAAAAGATGATGAACCTGGAAAGGGGAGGCTTAAAGAGAGATACCCGACTGTTGGGTCTTGGTAGGCGAGTAGACAGATACCAGTTTACATTAACCCTTAGCATCATCATCTCAGGACACCAATGAGACTGGGGTATTTTGGTTTTGTTTTCTTTTTAAAACAAGGAGAAAGAGGTTGAGATAGGTAATCTAAAAGGAAGTGATTTAGACTGTCATCCACAATGCAGGACAATCTACTGAGCACTAACTAACAACTCATTCATTTTCACCCACTTCAATTTGTTGGTCTACCTTAGCAGAGGCATAAAATTTTTAAGAAATATGGTTCTGAAAGCCATCACCTTTTGAACTCTCCCCCATTTTCTCCCCCTTTGCTGAAAAGCTGTTCAGATAACCCGTATTCAAAACTTCCATTGCTCCCTGTGATTGCAAACTGTCTGAATCAAAGCTTCGGGGTCAATTCTAATCTTCTTTGTCCTTCTTTAGGTCTTCAATTGAGGCTCCTGGACTGTTAGACTCAAACTGGTGTGAGGGTAATCTCAGGGCCCACAAATATGAATTTTGTGAACAAGTCTATTTAAGAATCAAACTGTGTCACCATGAAAGCCTGTCCTGCCGCTCATCAGATCTCAGTTCCTTTCAGCTCTTCAGTCATAGACCTCATCCCCATCATAAAAACAGACCAAGGAGAGCTCTGTGAAGCTGATTGCAAGAGCTGCCACTCTGAGAGCTTCCTTCAATAGAAAGGATTAGAATGTCCTGAAAACGTCAATCAGATATCAAAGATACATGAAGCCTGAAAAAGAAAATATACGATTTATAAAAATAAGTCTTTGGGAGACACACTCCAGGTACCTTGAAAAATTTAAAAGAAATATGTCACCAAAATGAGCATATACTCTATTGTCCAACTTCAATTTTTCACTGCTAGAACTCCCAAGCACTGCAACCAACACAGTAAATAAAACAGCTAAATCCTCACTGGTATCCAATTTCCATTTACCATGACTAAGTGTCTCCTACAGCTGATATGAGCTCATATACCTCCCACTAACCAGGTGCCCTACATGTCAATGAAAAGACACAACTATCAGGACTGTCACAATCAAGAACATGCTGCTGCTGCTCTTGTAACAGGAGCTGCATCAACCACCCAGCTCAGCCACCCCAGTAGTGCCTGCCTGTTGAGTTTTCTGTTGTTTGGGTTTTAATTCACTTTACTAAGATTGCTTTTCATTCACTTAGTGACAGGTAGTTATTTGTTTGCAGGGTTCCATTTGACATTTATTGTTAGTGTAAAACACTAATAATAATAATTAGTGCCTTTTTAGAGTTGTCTGAGGTTTTAGTGCTGGTGCATTGTTAATACAAAACATCCCAATGCTTCGCTGTGTATAGGATAGTATGATAGTATTTAAATATAACAAAGGGGCTCATTATACTGAGACCAGATTGCAGTATCTTTGAGCCTCCTGTTAGCAAGCCAAGATTTAACATCCTCTAAACTTGTCTGTAATGCTAATACTTTCCAGAAAGTGGAAAAAATACCAAAACAAAAGCTAGACAGACATATACCATTTTTATTCACTTAGAGTTTAAGAGCTAAAGTTGAGTTTAATGAAAAAGGAATAGAAATAAATGAGAGTAAATGAATCCTACAATTACTTTGAGAACCTCAAGATACTCTGAACATGTTCGTGCAAGCACATCTCCCTGTATGGGAATGGATCATTCAAAACCGCTTCATAGTTACCCCACTTACTCTGTTATGTCTCAAATCTCAGATCATCATTTTCATAACATGACCAATGAGGCTATGGGCAATACTTTCAGAGCATCTCATTAAAATATATTTGCAATACTATTGTGGATTCATGTTAAGCACATTGTAGTACACACATTCTTTGGTTGGTTGCTCTTCACCAAGCCACTTAATCACAGCAGTTTCCTCAGTTTGCTATGTTATATCAATATGTTGTGATGGCTGTCTCTTCAGGGGAAAAATGTGGCTGTAAAGGGAGAAAACTGAGGAAAACTTACTGTAGGAAGATGACTAGATACAGTTTTTAATCCTAGGAATAATTTAAAACTTAAGAAAACAAGATACGCTGTTTTGAATTACATGATATTCCAAAAGATGCTATATGGACAGTGAAAATAAGGCTAAAAGTTTGAGCCAGGCCTTGTTAACCACAACTAGCTTGTTCTCCATTTTTCCCTCCTGTAGTTCACCTCTCATCATAGTCAAAAGTATGAGTCAGTTCTCATTTCTGCTGGGGAAACTCAGGGATGATCTCATCTTTGTAGAACTCCATTTTTGAACAGGTCTTATTCCAGGGAAGAATCAGAAGTCAGATCTCTGCCACCTAACATTGCACAAGTGAAGGCCAATTAAAAACCAAGGAAGAGCTCACCCTTTATCTTCTAATAGAGTCATATCACAAGGGGAAAAGAAAGATAGCAAAACCTTGAATGGAAGGTCAAAAGAATAGGTAGAGATGGCAGAGTTGGAATTTAAGTAGCTCAACCTATCAAAAGAAGTGTCCCATGCAATTATTACTTACAAAAACAAACATGAAGAGCTGAGGCAAGTTGCAAGGTATGCTCCAAGAACTCTTTCCATAGTTAAAGGAGCAGAAAGACCAAATGATGGATGGGAAGGAAAGAAAGAAAGAAGAAATACTCAGTTACTCCTTTATTTTCCTTTCTTTCAAGAGCTAACTCAAAGAAATGGCATTTATTATGACAAACTGAGTCTAAACAAGACATGTCAGATTCAGCTGTACTATACAGTGTAAGGTACACACATTTATACTACATATTGTAAGAAGAGACATACGAATTTCAATATTGAGCACTGCTAGATCTTTTAGGCTTTCTGCCTGAAAACATGTTTGAGTGAAATACTTGTGTCTGTACCATCTTGACAGCCACAGGGTTCACTACTCCCCTTTCCCATCTGTCCTTTAAGGCCATTGGACAACACCAACTTCCCAGATACCAAATTAATTCTTCATTTAAGGAGTTATATATTCAGTGACATACTAAGCACTTACTGTAATTCATTTCAGTATACCCAATAATTGAATTCAATAAGCCTTTTTAAAAGAAATTCCACTTTGTGCCAACTGTGACCTCTGAGCCAACAGCTTTTCTTTGATTCTTACTCTGCCAACCCATTCAAGCAAGCAGTAGCTTCAGAAAGAAATGACGGGGTGTGTTTTTTTCATTGGTGCTTTGCCTCTTTGGATGGAACCACAACAACTACTGAAATAATTCTGATATCACAGATTTATTTTTCACCATATTTGGCAAATAAAACAAGAGAGCCTAGTTGTATCCAAAAAAGATAACTTCCAAAACTTGAAGGATGCACGAGAATATGAAAGCACATTAACCACCTGGCAAACTGTAGCAGCTGTTGGCATTGCTAAGAAGTCTCCAAAGGGATCACAACCAGTGCCATTAAAATATATTCCAGATGAAAAAGCATGAATTACCACAACTTGTTAGTAGGAATAAAAGGTTAGGCTAACTTGGGTTGTTGGGTTTTTTTAACTCTCCATTTCAGATACCTTGCTTAAAAATTTGGTTGAGTTTAAAGTAAAGTGTGGAGATAGACCTTTAATTCTGTTGTGAAAATGCTTGGAAAACCAAATCTGCTTTAATTTTGGCCTAACACGATGAAGCTTTGTTTTCCATGGTTTGAAACAGCCATACAAGTCAGACCTCAGCAGAAAGACAGCCAAATCTGCTATTGACAAGAACAGAAGCAAAATCTTAGGAAAAAAAATAAAGCCAAAATCTGCTGAAATCTGTTTTGATTCTGTGACCCAGATACCAACAGAGAAATAACAAACATTTGCTGTATGTTACACTTGGCTTTCTGCTGTGGAGCTGAGCCTCAAATGACCCTGGAGCATCCATTTTCTGGATTATAAACTTTCTCAGAAAGCATTAAAAGTCAAGATGTTCCCACTGATGGGCTCCTCTTTAAAAGCAGAGCTTTACTCAGGGTCACAATCCTTGTTTACAAGTTTACAAGTGTGCATCTTCCATATTGCGTCTCTACTGAAAAGGACACCTAAAGAAATTAATACTATTAAAAGTTCCAACAATAAAATTTCACTGAGATAAAAAGTTAATTTCAACAGTAATGATATTTTACTTTTTTAGTTTTTGTATATATTGGAAAAGACTTTGGACAAAGTGAAGACTGCTTTTAAAAGCATTTTTCTCCCTTGCAGAGTTTTTTTTTCCTGTAGGTCTAAACTTTTGCTTTCTGTCCCCTTAAATTCGGCAAACTCTGCAAATATCCAAACTTGTTTCTTCACCCCAAAACTCAAAAGTTTTTCCAACTCTAAATTGAAAGACTTTCCCTCCTGAAGCTAGCACATTTTTGCATCTTGGGTTCTTATAGCATTATGAAATAACAATCCATCTGATGAGGTTTGTATCCCCAGCCCTATCTGACTTCACCTGATGGTGGGTGGGCTGGCCATCTGTTCGGGGAAAAAAATCCTGTGCTTTACTTAAGTTTCCTCCCTTTCTCCAACCCCCTTTCCCCCATTCAAGCTACAAAAAATTGTTTCTTCACTCTCCTGTCTGACCCGTAAGTGGTTTCCACCATCCTGCACACGTGATATAATGTAAGAGGACATGATTGATGCAGCCTGACCTGACATGTCATGACGCTGCTTGTCACACGTGGAATTCAGGAAGAAAAAAATAAAATAAGCAACCTTGACATCTTTGTAATAACCAATGATTTTTCCTTTCCTCGTTATCTCTTAGGCATTTACTACATAAATGTTGTTGCTAGTAAGAAAGCAAGCTACCTGCTCTCAAGACAATAACAGTTGGACTGCAATCCCAAAAATCTTTACAGGGGCATTTTCTTCCCCAAGAAAAATTTTGACAGAGCAAAGACTGAAGGCTTAAATTGCAGATTCTCCACTACCTCATGTGAAGTGGGTTGCACATTTCATCTCTCCTGTAAATTAGAGAATGAAAACAGCTTGTCATGCCTCTTGAGACCAGTAGGTACCTTCAACAACAAAGTGCTAAAAGCTGAGCCAGTGCTAATGACTAGCTCCACATTTCCTTTAAGCGGATGCTGGAGTCTTTTCCTTGAGTGTCTATTTTAAAAGGCAAGAAAAACAGAAGGGAAAGTCAAGATTATGCATAGCTTCCCTGCAGTTCTCATGTGCTGCATATTACAAGGCAGCAGAGACTGACATTACCAATGTATACTTTATGGCTATTCTGCTTCTAAAATGCTATTTTTATACATAAAAGGTGATAAAGGTCCTACAGCACCTCATAGGCAGTTTTAATAGTCATTACACACATTTTTCGCAGAACACTTTTTCGCTGATACTTCATTTAAAGTATAAGACTCCAAGAGGAGCCTACAGAAATATCCTGGTTCTTCAGAAAACATCCAACAGCTCTGCTTCTCACTGCAGGCACTAAGGGGCTTCCAGCAACTTCAGTGGAAGTGGTACCAGGTCAAGAGCAAGGCAGTTCAGTCAGATCCCAGGTTATTTCCCACTCAAGTGAGCATATGTGAGAGAAGGTAGAGGTTAGTTGTTACATTAATGAGAATGACTTGAAATAATTTGAGTTAGTGTTGTTTTCAACTAGAAGGATATGCCTCAAATAGAGTTGTCAGCAAACACTTCACAATGCCTAATCCTCAGGTATTTGCAATATCCTCCACAAACTCCAGAAGCACACCTAAATTTTAACTGAATCTGTGCAAATCCCTAACCTGATTCCTGACAATTTCAGCATCCTTAGCAAGGCAACCTGGCAAGAGTTCTCTTTGGGCATCTCCTTTCTCCTCTAGGGTCTTCTAGGAGACAGGGCAAGCAGGTTACCAACAAAACCCTCCTGTCCAGGATTCTCCTAAGCCTTCCTTAATCTTTTTTAATGTTGATATAACCATTATAACTTGCTTAAAGGCATTTATCTGTCCCCCACAGAAGCAGTTGCACACTTTCTTCCTATAAATGACAGCCAGAAACAGTTTCCTTCACTTTGGACTCCTGCAAGAAAAAAAACCTAACACTTTCCTGTAGAGGAAAAAAGGACACAATTTAATGGAGGTCGAAGTCCTGCAGCTATGAAATGACACAGTGGGAGGGTCCTGCAGCGACAGGCTTCAAACTGGCATTAGTGTGAAGTAGCAGCTTTTAGTTCAAGAGATAAACTAGATTAATTATTGCTCAAGATTTGGTATATTGCTCGGGTGTGCTGAACAGTCCAGCAAAAAATGGGACCAAGTGATAAGCAAGTGAAAAATCTCCCTGAAAGTATAAACAAGTGAGGGCAAACTTGAACTATATTTTAGGAAACACATACCTCTATGACCAGCTAATATTTCAAACATCAATTACCAACACTTGCCTCCAGCGCAGCAGTTGTTGACTTTGAAGACTGGAGGCGATATCTTTCAATAAGGCAGCTCTGTTGTAATAAATTGAACTGCACCAAAAGTCAACTCCGGAAGGGTCTGATCCAAGCATATTTGACTTTAAGATCAAAACAACCTGAGTAAAATTTTCTGGGAGAGTCTAATCGCTTATCTTTACCAGACAATGTTATCATAGTCAAATATACACTCACAGAGCCAAGGTGGCTATCAGCTACAGCGCTCACGAGTGGGGTACCCTGTGCCCAGGGTTGTGTCGGTTGACTCGCGGGGTTCTTTGCAGTTGTGTTTGAACACAACAGCCTTTTACACCACACACCAACCTGCAAAGAACACACGGTTCATGCATTAATCATCCGTGCCACGGAAGCACTTCAGATATGGACTAAGACACGTTTACACATTCGGAGCGGGCAAGCCAGGTCCTGTGTTTGTTTTGCTCAGAGCCGAGTTTCCTCTAAGACAAACAGCCATGTAAAATCCAACCATTAACAGCCTAAAAACTTTTCAAGTAGCTTCAAATAACTTCAGCTGAAGTTAAGAATGAATTCAAACCAACCAGATACTCATTTGTTTTACACTTCCCAATTTGATGAAAGATTAACCTACTAGAAGCCATGTTACGTATGTCTCATTTTCACTATTAACCTTTGATCATACTATAATGCCAGCCAGGAAAGCTTCTCATTCATCAATAAACTTTATAATACATTTTACAGACAAAGTGCTTAGAAATCCTGCAATTTTAACTTGTATGTGGTGGCTATTCCACAACCAAGTGCTAAACAAGGTTGTAGAGCTACAAAGACTTAATGGTATGTCACCAACTCCAAGAACAAAACTTGCCTCTGGCTGCTGTAGAAACACAACCTGCACCAGGAGCCGATATGTAAATGGGACTAAAGCAGAACTGGGAGCTCAACACGTGGGTGCACTCACCAGGCTGGGCACGGTGCTCAAAGACAGAATTCAGCCACATGCAGAAGTTCAGGCCCTGGACTGGTATCTCACATACGTACGTATGTGTATACACGTGGTGTATTGATATCCAGCACACAGCTTTATCTAGGGTGAGACACATGCACAAATGCCTTTCTAGTAACCAACTCCTTCTGTTTAAACTGGAGAAGCCCAGTGCATAGCTGAGTTAGAGCAACTGAGGTTCTCTAACAGGAAATGCTCAGCAGGATAAATCAGTACAGAATTAGTCACACACCTTCCTAATATCTGCATCTTCTATATGTGCAAAAAATTCTTATACAGTTTGCCCAGTCCCCCTCAGCCTCATACTCCACAAAGCCTTTGAATTAGTAACAATGCTGTATCTGTTCCCTATTTATTTAATTTAGCGTTTTTAAGCTTGCTAAAATGGCTTTTTCTGCCCCCAGTAATTTCTGGCATGTATACTGTCATATGGGAGGATAGAGTGAAAAAAAGAAACAAAAAAAACCCCCATAGAGTAGGAAAGCAGCTTGCCCCCCACCTTTTTAAGTGCCCCAGCTTTCCAAAGAGAAGCTTTTATATCTTATGTAGTAACTGTTAGCAGTTTGTGACATTTCTAGTCTGTCCAGGGTGTAACTAGTACATGACAGGTCAAGTCTGTCACCTTCATAAAAGCAAAGAACATCTACACTGGCACACTACACTGTGGAGTCCCTCTGAGAATTACCAATGTCATACCAAATATCATCAGTAGTATTTATCTTCTCTTCATCTCTGCCATTTGTAGGAGCTCCCAAAAAATTCAGATTATTTTTACATGAAGATAGCTTGCTCCTTACTCTTGTGAAGCGAATGCCATAAACCAAAGCTTGAATCCATGAGATTTAATTTTTTCTTGTGGCAACTATAATTAAAATACAGCTCTCTTTGGAGAATACCTGGAAAATTAAGGTTATTGTTGTCACTATTATTAATTAATTATCATCAGATGCTTGCTCTTAAAAAATGATCAGTCTCTAGATTTTGATGCTCCCTATTATCCTCATTAAGTAAATGGTGAAATAAAGATGAATGAATTGCAAGCAGATGAATTAATGATTAGCCCAGAATATTTTAGATTGAATTCTGTAACCAGCAGGTTTCACATCAGTAGAAAACACGTGAACACCAGGCTTTACTTTGGGTAAATGTTCAATGAAAATAGTGCTCTGATTAGGAAACTTTCCTCTATTCAGAGAAAGAGACTGATAAATCAGGTGGGAGGAGAGGAAGTTAAATCATTCTCATGTAGCTGGTCAAGGATTTAGAAAGGAAGCAATACTAATTATGGGCCCGTTCCGGACACATCAGCTGGCATTACCCTAAATAAAAAGTGACACATAAAGCAATGGATCATTTTTTGCAAGGGAGATAAGGGATATTAATAATGGGCCAAATTTAGGGTGAAGCAAAGCATCAGAGTCCTCCAGGGAAGAAGTTATGCTTTCTGATTTCCAGTCCAGTGCCAACATTTGCACAGCGTGCGCAGCATGGGAGATGCTCTTCCTGATGTGTTGGATGTTTTGCCAACTGTATTTACTTCTCCTTCTCCTGTCTCAACCCCAGCATGTTTCTTGTTCTGGCAGGTGCAGAAACACCGTCTCCATAGCCAGATGGACAACCCCTAGGAGTTCTCCCATGCCAGCAATTTGCCAGAGGTTTCTCTTGTGCCCCTTGACCCGTTGCAAAGCTACCAGCTCCAAAGGAGTCCAATTCTCCAGCCTCAGACCTTGCACACTATTTCTATTGTTCAGTTAACAGAAAAAAAAGGATTGACTTGTAGGAAAGCTTCCACTTATTTAATAAAGAGGGAGAAGAAAAAGGCTATTTAGAGCTCCCCTAAAGGATCAAGTTCCCCAAAATCACTACTTTCTAATATAATTCAGAACAGAAGTTGAATGTTACAGAAACGCTAATCAGTTATTCAAATGCATTTGTTGTGCAGTAATTTAGAGTTGCCCTTTGCTGTGTATAATGTCAAGACACGCTATTTTAGGGAGCGATATTCCCCTTTGCCAATCTCCATGTAAGGCACTGCCACACACAGAACATATCTGTTGCAGGTGGAGGAAGGTAATGGGATCTTCCTCCTCTCTACAATTCTATTCTAGAGGGTACTGTCTCAAATGAAGCTCAAACATCACCTGTGCATTGTCTTTATTTCTCAGTGGCACAGGCCCTATGCCTGCTGTCCCCATCTACAGCCACACAGAGCCAGGTTGGTGGTAGCCCTGCAGCTCCCTTCAGAAGTTGTCTCCCTCAAATACAGCCACTGCTCAGGTGCTCACTAACAAAATGCTGTTCTGCATGTGCCAGACAGCATCCAAAGCCAACCCTACTTGTTATTTTATCACCTACTTAGCACTTCAAAAAATCCTGAGGTAGATTCTTAAATAGCAGAGAAATTTAAAGGCATGTCTTATCTAGGTGGAGTTTTTTTATGACTTAGTGTGACTGTGCAGCACATCCCCTGCACGGCACCAGCACGCACTGTGGTTTTAGCCTCTTGGTACAAGTTCATACTCTAAAGGAAAAGGCTACCATCCAGTGTCCATGCCGAACCACATGGGCCAGAGCTTCCAAGGGGCCAAACATGACAAGAGATGTATGTTTAAAATATCAATAATTGAATGCATTTGTTGTGTAGTCACAGAAACCTGCTATTTACAATGTATTATGCATCAGATCCACTTACACAGCGATTTCCACAGGGAAACAGTTACAGACTCACGCTTGTTGTCCAACCTGTATGAGAAACACTGTCTGCTCTGTCACTGGGATCTTTAAAAATGCCCAGGAAAAGTCTAACCGTTCCCAGTAACTTTAGTGGAAACCAAGACCAATATGTAGTGCTTCTAAGAGTCTTGTGCATTTTCTCAGCAGTTCAGTCCCTGGGTTCAACCTTCCACTCCCTTTCACACTCCAAGAACTGTCATTACAGAGCAATGGTGTGCAGAATTACTCCTTAGTTACTTATACAACTAGATGATTTAAAATATATTGCAAACGTGCAATATATTACATTTTCCCCCCCCTTCTAACCCTAGTTTTACCTTGTCTTCTTGCAAACCATGGCACAAAGGCTAGTGATTGAAATAGCATAGGGGCATCAGAAAATGGAGGCTTTTGTCCCCTGTTCTAAGGAGTCCTCTGCCACTGGAAGTGAGACTGTCCTGAAACTGTTTTGTAGTTGTATTTCAACCAGAAATTTTCTGGTGGCAGCCGTGGCTTAAGCACCCCTCCATTAACAGTTTATTCTGCTTCCAGATCACTCAGGTGAAGTCTGGCTATTGATGTGGCTGCAGGGCAAGCAAACTCAGGAAATAGAAAACGCCCCTTTTTTTTTTCCTGGCCATATTTTTCAGCCAGATCACTTCTTAGGTCTGTTTCACTGTGCAGCCACAAACATGACAGTGGGGTACAACAGTAGGGACAATATATGAAGTTAAGATACAAGCAAAGATTGTAGCAAAAGCATAGGAGATGTTTAAACCAGTTAATCCCTTTATAGCAGCACCGCTTCGAGGTGTCACACAACCTACAATCACAGATAACCCAACTGCCCTTAGCACCCCGTTCCATAACTACTCTTCAGAGGACATTGAAGGAAACCAGCAGTCCTAGCTAAACATCCTTGTTGTAGTCCCTTTAAATCATACCTTTTATACTAGCATTAATATCTTTAAAAGAGCAGTGACGAGTACAGTTAAATCTTTGTTCCCTTTTTTTCCTCATTGTTAGTTCAATGGGCTGTTAGCTAAAAACATACAAAAGAAAGGAAGGCTGGCTGACTCGAGACCTGCTGAAGAGGCTTTTGCTTACACTGCCTGCATTTCTTTGTTTATCTGACTGTATTGTTTTGCTTCAATAGTTATATTTAGAGCATTCGTAAAAAGGACAAAATAAGTGGGTTTTTTTCCTCAAGATGCTGTGGCTATAGTTAAGTTCTCCTGAGCGTGCAGGAGCTCTGCAAACAAAGAAAGGAGCAAACAAAGGAAAAAGCTAGATAGAGGCAAGGAACTCCTGCCCCAGCCCGAACGCAGGCAAATGGCCTTGGGTAGATATTGAACACTTAAGGGTGAGCGTGGCAAAGCGGGACTGCAAGAGGTGGGCTGTTGAGTCTCTGCTGCCCGACAGGTTTATTTTTATGCTCATCTGTGTATGTTTACTCAGTTTGAGGGCATTTCCACATGGAAGTGGATATACAAACAAGTGGCTGTAAGAGGATAATTATTATTTTGCTTTTGCACTTTACAAACATTACTAAATTAATTTTCCCAACGCTCTGCTGTAATAGTGAAGTGGTGTAATTCAGTCAGGAAACAAGCAGAATCTAGTGATAAATCCACAGTTTGCAAGAGTCAGGGAATAAAACCTTATGTTTCTTATGCCCTCTCTACCAACATTCTCCCCCCATCAGATAGGCAAGAGTTAAAAAAGGAAATGTAAATGTCTAGCAACCTTATTTTAACTGAAGTTCTATTGTTGTAGCAGGAGGACACACAGATAGGCTGGAATAGCTCAAGTGTAAGCTCCAAGTGCCCAGTAAACACACAAGCACAGAGCTTCAGCCCTGACTCAAGTAACAATGACTTACAAATCATAACAGTAGCTAGCTGGTGGGGTTCCAGTCCTTTTTACCCTACCACCAGCACATCCTGCTTTGGTGTTTTCCCCCTACTCCCTTCCAAAAGGGTTTAGGCTCAAACTAGGCTGCTCGAGTCAAAGAAAATTTTTGCTCTGCTTCTTTGACAAGCAGCAGCACAGAGGGATGTATGCTTTTGCTAGTATTTAAATTTTTACCATAGTATTTATTAACCTATCCTAATGTTGACTTACGCTTCAATAAGGTATCCAAAGAAGTTGAGCAGTATACAATTGTTATAAAGAGAATGGTGCATTATTGCTGATCTCAATTTGCATCAGAGAACAATCAAAGGACTTTTATGGGAGTCATTACTACAGGCACACAGCGAGTGTAGAGTCTGAAGTTAAAGCACTGCAGCAGTGGCAGAACTACCACTTTCATTTGTCACCTCAATAGAAGACATTAAAAAATATATAGGTAATGAAACTTAAGCATAACAGGTTAATAATTAAGATAGCACAGATTTCTCAACACTGAAACAAGAACAAAAAGGCAGTACAAAGCATCTGCGCCATGACAACGTAGCAAGCAGGAATTCTGTAAAACCACAGGTTGGACAAAGGTATGAATTCAAGGCTGGGGGTTTATTCTTCGGTATATTTCAATATTTCTTCAGTTTTCAGAGATGAGGTTTGTGACAGGTTTATCATTTTCAGCTACTTCAACCCCATCTTGCCCTCCTCCCCTTCCAAAACACATACACACTTCTGCCAGAGCTGACCATCATGTGCCAAAACCTGCCTGTCTCTTTAGCCTCTGAAGTTGGATGATGAAGAGGTGAGGCTGGCTTTCAGAAAAGGTCAGCTAGCGCTAAAGGAGGAGATGGCCCCAGAGGTAGCTTGAAGCACTTGAAATGATAGAATAACACTCCTGAATTGGCAAAGGGGCAGAGTGAAATACACACAGGAGGAAGCGGAGGAGTTGAGACAACAGGAGATGAAAGAGAGGGGAATGGGAAGAAGGGTAACATGCATAGGAAAAGGGAAATACTAAGTATAAATAGAGGCACAGCATGAAGATAAGCACAATTTTAATAGCAGAGAGGGTTCAAAACAAAACAAAGCTATAATTGTAACAGTAGTATAATGAATAGCAACCTCAGACCCATGTGTCTACACCTTTACTTTTTAAATAGAGTTTATAGCACATCCCAAAGCCACCAAATAAGAAAAACCTCTTATATTGCATCTAAGTACAATGGGAGGGGGACAAAGTGGAACTCATTTCCTCCTTCAGAGGGGGGTTGCTTCATTTCCAGGCTGTTGTTCTCTTTTACCCACTATCCAAGCAGGTTCACCAGTCTCACTACCATGACGCTTCCTACAGTCTTCTTCCTTCTGTCCTCCCCCAAAGGAAGTTGTTTACCCCCATGTTTTCCTACCACATGCCGTGACGTGGTGGCAAATGCATTATATAATGAGACACCCTGTCATCTCTTTAGAGGGTCTTAAGAAAGACTGTTCCCTTTTAGCCTACCTCCAGATGTGTTTCTGCCTTTCATTTTTCCCCCATTGCAGTGTGATAGCGAGGTTTCTATCTGGCAGATGCTGAAACCAGAGACATGGTAAGCCCTGGAAACAGCTCAGCATGTGCTTCTGCACAAGCCTCTCTCTCTGCCAGGTTATCTGGAACACAAGGTAGCGAGAGTCCCAGCTTAGGAGAGAGGACCAGAATCTGTCTTGACAAGTGTTTTGCATGCAGTTAAATAGACAAATGTATTCTGCTGCCAGCCTCTTGCAGGAATTTGACTTGATGCCTGTCACCAAACAGCTTCTTTTGCACTAGAAGAATTACAAAACACTCATACCCTGTAATGATCAAAAAGAGAGCCCCCATGCCCACATTAGATTTCAGAGATGCAATCCACACTCCCTTGCAAGCTAATAACATCTAAGCCTACACAAAATTAGGATACACATTTCTGAAGGGTAAAACAAATGTGAAACAAACTACTGTATTATATAAAGGTCACTGGACCATCCTCTCCTGTTGCCTGTTTGCAGCAATGACAATCCACCTCCAGAAGACATTGCACCATGCATGTGTACAGCACAAGCCTCTTCTCAGTTCTGCTGGTTAGTGATTAACCTCTTGCATAGAGCAGACAGGGCCATATAGCTCAAACTGTTTTTAAGGCTAATGCTGTTTGGATACACTCAGCCTGCATGCAAATATCTAATGTGAGTCCTTCCAAGCTATTTCAGCGATGCGTTGTAGCAGTAAGCCCCATGAGAGAAGTGTGCATTTTAGATTGTGTAGTTCATTAGCTATTTTTCCATTTCGCTACTTGTTTTTTGTGTTACGGTCAAGTAGGAGTCCATTAGAATACTTGTTACTGTGCATGATTAGAAACTCTCATTTTGGAAGAGCTTGAAAGTAATGGCAGTATTCATTTGTTGCAAATACAAGCTCTCAAGAGCGAAAAATAAGTCTCTTCCTTATTTCACCTTCTGTATCACTTGATTTCCACTGTGCCCTTTTTTAGAGGCTACAGCACCCAAACCTCAGAATCACAAATAAAGACATTAATGGTAAAAACCATCTTTCAGTCTCAGCTAGAGATTGTGCCTCTTTAGTTATCAACACTAAATACTGCAATTAAAGACTTAAAAAAAGACACTAGCAATTTACATGACAAGAACTAACAAAGCCTGCTTTTTATGGATTTGTATCTTGTAGTCAGTTGAAACCCAAGAGGCTGCAAGATCCACCTGAAGCTACTCCTGTTGCTGAAGCATCTGTAAAGAATTCCCCAGTTTCCTTATGCCTAATAAATTTATACAACAACCTGTCCTTCAACCATGATCTCTTCCCCCTCCAACTGGCCACCCATTTTCACCCAACATACAGAAGACCTGCTATCTCTCATATTCCTCAGCACTAACTGTGGATATCTACTTGAATTTATTACCCACAAACAGTATTATTGTGCTTAGTTTGTTTTCATAGGAAATAAAAAAAAGGATGTACTTAATATAACTTCCTTTTCCTGGTCCACTTGCTCAATCACCACTGCAATGCAAACTGATTCTCCCAAAAAGGCTCTACTGAAGTATTCAAAACTCGGTTGGAAGAAGAACCTGAGCAAACTGATCTGACTTCAGAGTTCAAAGCTAGCACCTCCTTTGCACAGGTAGGTTGTACCAGAGGAGCTCCAAAGTACTTTCTAGTCTAAGTTCGCTATGCTCCCAGTAGAATCAACAGTTCTGAGTGCTTCTGATAAGCTTCCTACGATATTTAGACACCTAAATTGAGTCACCTATTAAAACTTAGTAATAAACAGTATAGCAGAGCCTGAAGGCAAGTCAGGAAGGATATTGGAAATACTCCCCTCTCTGTCTTACAGCCGCCACTCCATGTCAAGTTCTTCACTACCTATAGCATGCAGGATAAACATTCAGCAACCCCCCCAGCCCATGAGTGCAGCCCATTAAGGTACCTTTGCAGTACTTCTGAAAGGCACCAGTTGCAGTGCCATGTAAGTCAAAAGTACCTAACTAGAGCACCGGTTTCTTCCATGGCTCATTCATTCTTTGACCTCTCCAAGGAGGGAAAGACAACAAATTGAGTGTCTACAACTCATCTCATAGATTTCCGAGAACAGTAACAACTTCGTCATTTCTGGCTACGACTGAATTTAAGTTGGCAATTCTGCCAACCCTCTGAGCCATCCAGCTTCTCATGCCTTTCATTTTTTAGGATATGGTGAGATTAGCCTATCCATTATAAATATGACACAGCAGTACCCACAAGCATTACAGAGTTTTCAGCATTTCAGCTAAAAACCCCATCTTGGAAGGATTTACAGCTTGGCTGCAAGAGTGGCGTCTGGCTGAAACGTGGCATACAAAGTCTCGCCATAAGAGCCCAGCCATTTAATAATAAATCAATTCGGCTATTTTTAAATTAGAAGGCTGAAAAATACAAATGAAGTTTACCATTTGCTGACACATCTTTGATCTCAGAAGGAATGTGAATTCCACAGGCCAACTCCTCAGCTGATGTAAATCAGCATAACTACACTGGCATCAGTGGAGCTCCAGTGATTTACATGCTACAAATCTGTCCCTGTATTTATTAATGGAATATTTGTAGTTAGGATTTGGGTCAAATCTTTGCTGTTGATGTAACCTACTGGAATCAATGAGGAGTTGCAGAAAGAGACTTTGGTTTCTTTCTTCCCACTCCTGATTATTTAATTTTTAATTAAACCAAATTGCAGAGAACAAGCCTAATCATAGAGAACTCAGAATATTTAAAGGCACTGCATATCTTGGTTGGGACCATAATGAGATTTACAAGGCAGCTGTAGCACAGGCATCAATTGCTACTTTTTAATCTTTATAGATTGATCCATATGGCAATCTGTGCTATTGTTGATCCATATTTACACCACAAGCCTATATTTTAGAAGTTTCATAGAGAGGCCATGCAGAAACTTAAAAAAAAAAAATCTCTGCAGGAATACAGAGGCCAAAGATGTGGCATTATATTTAGTGTTTTCTCTTCCTTCCTTCTCTCTCCCCCCGCCCCCACTACCTCCTCACTATTGCTTGCTTTGTGTTGCAGAAAGGGCTTAAAGTCTCTGCCTCAGTTCTTCAAACTGTGCATGTGCAGAGTGTCATCTACTGAAGAGACCAGCTAGTATCATGACAGCAAGCAAGATAAGGCACTAAAACCAAAAGCCAGAACATCCAAGCTCAATTTAAGCCTCCCCCAGTTTCCTCTGCCCCAAAGGGCAAGTTCTCATCACCTTTTGGCACCGTTTCCATCCCCTCCTCCTGCCATAAAGCCAAATGGGACTAATGATATTTACTAAACTGTGTGTGGAGCTGGGATTTATGTATGACATATGCTAAACATACCATCTATTTGCATGTTTATGATTTCACATGCCATCATAAATGCAAGGTGGAACTGCCTTTGCAAATGCATCATTTTACAAACGTTTTTGAGAACCCGAGTATCATCTGGGTTATGGACCAGCTCTTTTAAAAAGTAGTATTTTCTATTTAGTGATACTATAAACACAAAACATTTACTAACACTCGGTACATGCAGTCCCTGTCTATTATGGTGCATGCAGAAAGCATTGTAGCATTAATTGATGTAATGCCCAAGATAGAAACGTTTGCTTGTTTCACTCAGTAGATTTTTTCTTTTGCAGAATAATTCAGCTTCTACACAGGCTTAGCTGACCTTTGCTTGATAAAGTCATATTTCTAAGCATTTGCTTACATTTGGTATTTTTAAATCAGGTTCAAGTCCACTCACTACACATCAGAGCCGAGAATAATGATGCAGATACATGTTTAAGCCAAATGATGTTCCTTATAGTGCACACACTTCCCCCAAATCACTGAGTTGTTAACTAAAGTGTAAGAGAATTTATGATGCTAAATAAAACCAGAAAAAAAAAGATGTTTTAATAAGATGAAAATCCAAATGTTAAAATAATGAGCCATCTGTATGGGTGGCCCTCTCCTGAGAGATGCCAAGAGCTTTACCATCTGTGAAACATTTACCAGCTGTTTCCTTCCTTTTTCGTGAGAACATAAGAAATCCTTGCAGTTGGTGTTTCTAACTGACACATCCTAGTGAAGGAAACAGGTTTGTTCAACGTCAGGGACTTCTCATGAAAGCTAGTCTGGCTGGAATTAACCTAATAATATTTTGGTAAGCATCATTGTTCCCTGTTTCAAAAAGGCCTTTCCAAACAATGGTCCGTCAGGCAGCGGAGTACTCTGGAAAATGGAGGCAGAAAACAACCTACAAACCGGTTTCAGGGAAAGGAAAATATATTGAATATTTCATCTGAACGATTCTTTACTGTTTTGCTTTTTTTAAACCCTAGTCTGTTGTGGGAATTCAGAATAAATTTGTAACCCATATGATGCTCAAAGGCACCTGCGATACATAAGAATAATACAAGTACAGAACTGGACCTTGTTTTCTCTCCTCTGGTCATTGTTCCACATACCTGCAATCAGCACATCCCTGCAGCTTTTGACCCAACACACACCGTACCTCAGTGTGAGCTTCATACAGTCTGAGGATCAGACAATCATGCTCTGAAAGATTCCAATTTGTGGAAGACACAGATCAAAGATATATTGGCTTGTATTTATTTGTATCCTGATGTGCTGTAGCCCTAATTGCACAACATTTAATTATTTCCTCAGTGTTCTCTTATTTCATTAGCTGCCAATGTGAATTGAACATAATATAACTTAAGCAACAATATTAGCTCTTAAATTCCAAGTCGATGAAATTTGCCCATAGGAGTGATAAAGAGAGTTTCTACAAAGTATTCAGTCATGGTTTCAAAAGTTAATTTTTCAAGAAACTTGTGAAGTGAGTTGGGGGAGAAAGAGAAAATGCGCATCTGATCAAGCTGACAGTTGTATAAAGAGCAATATTTGGTTATCGTTTATATGCCAAATGCCAGGGTATCCTGGACTTGACAATTACAAAACCTGTAACAGACATGAAAACAGACATCAGTTCTACACAACACACTAACAGCACCTGCCTCAAATCAAGGACTGCTTTTCTCAATAAAAATTTCCTCTCCCTTCCATCACTCCCTTTTCCAAAGGGGTAACATCAGCCGTAACAGGAAGACATGAAGGAGGCATGTGATTTCTCATGCAGGGATGCAGACACACCTGAGTAGGGACACCACCAACCGCAGCAGACAGAGGTGTGAACAGATTGGGACAGTCTCCTGACACCCAGGGAGTGCCCTTTTGCTTGCAGGGGTATGTCCCTGCACAAATTGAAGAGCTGCCTCTGGAAAGAGCAAACTGTATTCCACCACCGATCCCACCCAACCCAGGGTTCACACAGCTGTATGTACCAGAGAAATCCCAAAACCTCTTCAATTTGTACCCATCACAATGCAACCTTCGTAATCAGCCCCACAATATCTGATTCCCATTTTCCAAGAGCTAAGCGTGTAAAAGCTGTCTCCATACACGAGCTGTCTCTACTAGAGGTGACATTACAAAGCATACCCTTTAAGCTCCAGTCAGGTAGCACCAAAATAAGGACAAGGCAGCATATAGTGGGCACTGTCAACATCAGCAGGAGTTAGCCCTCAGGCAGTTGCCCTGCGAGGATCTACAACACGAGAGCACTAGAAGTCTGCATGACATTGAGAAATACCTGCCAAAACCATTACTGGAGTTGTTCTGCACCTTTCTGCAGCGAGCCACAAGCCAAAGGATATCCCTACGGGCCACAGAAGAATTCCTCTCCTTGAAATTAGCATCGCCTTGAATCAGAGAGTTAGCCAGCAAGAACAAAATGTAGCTTGTTTCTGCACTGCAGGATCTGATCAGTATGTAGTTAAATTTAAGTGTTAAACTTGGGGTTTTTTTAAACATAATGCTTCTTTCATCGATATTGGAACCATTTTTATTTAAGGTAAAAAACACCCAAATAGAAATACTTCAAAGAGACAAGTTCCAGCAAACAGAATAAAAGCGTACTGGGCATTTGGAAGCAAGAATGAATGACTCTCCCAAAACACAACTAAACAAATATCTCAAGCTGAAGACAGAGCTAAGTAAGACTGTAAAAAAGGATAACCTCAACATCTCCAGGACTGGCTACAGTAGCGTATTTAATACTTCATTTATTACGATACCATGTCAATCTGCAATGTGTGGAAAAGCGTAGATATAAATGTGTGATTGCAATTTCTCTCCATAACTTAAAAAAAAACAAAAAACTATTCTTTGCCAGTAAGTTAAGCCAGAGTTGTAAATACTTATTATTAAACCACTTTGAATACTATGAAGCACAGTTCTACAGATACCAAAAATTTCAAGGTATAAAACACAGCATGGATATTAAGCAAGCACAGACAAAAATAAAACAGTCATTTATGTCCTCTTGGGGAAATCAACTTCCCCAATATAGCATCCATCCCATCAATGAAACACATGGATTTTCTTATGAGAAAGAAAATTTAGAACACAAGTTTTAAGTAATAGCAAAGAATGGCACAAGATTGTTGCCAGGCATCCTCTCAGTAATTTTAGAACAGGTTCTAATACTGAACGGTACCAAAGAGTTTATTATCTATTCTTTAAAGAGGAACTAAAAGGTCTGGTAGCTTACACAGCATTTTAAATCATAGTAACATTGCTTCCAAAAGAATACATCTTTTACTAGAAAATATGAAGTCTTCAAAAGATGGTGAAAATTAAGTTTCACATCACCCTTGAAAAGCAAGTCCTGAAAAAAACCATACTGATATCTACTCCCAAAGAAACTGAGGCATGAAGTAATACAGAAGTATTTTCAGGCTGATTTATCTATGCTTGTCTCAAGCATAGATAGCATAGGTGTCAAGCATAGGTGTCTCAAAACCACCAAATCAGCTCAGCTAGATTTAAGTCCTAGTAGTACCATAGCCCTTATATTTTTCTTTAAGTGTTATAAAAACCTCTGGATACCTGATGGTATAGAAAATGTGGGTTGCTTGAGTGTTACCTGTTCAAAGAAGCACATTCTTCTGAGGTCAAGTGATTTTAATTCATTGTATCCTCCAGTGACCTGAGCCCATAACAGCATCTACACTCACACGAATGTTATTAGTATGTACTTAAAAAGGGATCAGGAAAAAGCTAACACTGACTGCATTACACGCTGTGTTCCCCTGCTAGAATAAGATTAAGGTCATTGGCAGGGCAAACTATGTATGTGTAAAGTTTACATTGCAGATATCTTCACTGTTTTGCTGAAGTGCTCATAATTTCAGGCACTCAAATAGTCTTCAACTTCGTAAGTATAGAACATATGCAATTAATCAGAAACCCATTACTACCAAAAAAATGGGTTTTGTAGGTGTATGGAATCTTGCATATTTTTTTTTAGGACTTATAAAAGCCCACAGCTGAGTCTGCTACTTAAGAAAAAAAATTGTCAGGTTTTAAAATTAAGCAATCTAAATTTTTTGTTGCTATTTTAAAATCTCTCCGTTGTGATTTTTCCATGGTTTTAAATTCCTTACATGGCACCAAGCACAGCATGTGCATATATGCATTTGTGTGTGTATATTAACCTATTTTGTTCTTGGTTCTAGTTCAAAAGGACCACTATTGCTCTGAACAAAGCCCATCTTGAAGTGAGGAAAACCTTACTTTGCATTTTAAGTACCTGTATAACTGAGCAAGTGTTAAGCCTTGCTTTTCTGTTTTGAAAGCTAGCAGTTTCAGCAGTTAGTACCTCTAAATGATACCAGTTACAGTGTTCAATGTATAAATTCTGGATTATAAAAATGGTTTGTAACCATAGCCTCTTCTCTGTGCTCCTGGAAATGCTGCAACTGCTGGAAGCTGCACAGCAGGTTGGTAAGAATGCGACAGAACAGACTCCAAGCAACATCAAGGTGACAAGGGTAGGGTTACGGATGATTTAGTGGGCTGCACGGTGCTCCTGGTTAGTAGGCGTTTGAGATGTAAACTCAAGAAATCCAAGCACTCGGCGTAGCTAAATATCCTGTTTTAGTTGTTGGAAGGGTGGCTGTGTTAACCAGAGTACCCTGGAGAACTTCCAAGATAGGTGACTGCATTCTGCTTTAGCAAGTTCTTCCTCCATTTCCAATTAGAAAAGATATTCATCATTTTTTTCTTTGTACGGCTCCCACGATAGGGGTGAGCAAAGGCAGCAGTTGACACTGATCAACTTTTTGACACATAGGTGGAAAAATGGGCTTGCTAAGTAGGTAATGGTGAATATAAACGTTTTAGATGGATATCCCTGCAAAGTTCACTCAGGGACAAGTGGGACTCCGCCATCAGCTACTGGAACCAGTCTCAGTACAAGGCAAATAGAAGCACTCAGCCCAAGCAATGGAGCTGCACTATCTTACCACAGTAAGTGCCCTGAGAAGAACCACCACCAACCAAGAGAAGGACCCCATATCCCTGTGCATCCTGAGTAACCAATGACACTTAAGCTTCTCACTGACTTTCAGCAGATGCTTTGAAGACTCAGCAAACTACCACAGCAATACAAAGACACTTCGGTCCAGCATTTCTGCCCAGCTGGGAATTCCAACCAAGCAGGTGGTCTGAAGTTGCTCTTGACCAACCGGTTTAATCTAATAAAAATGCCACTGTACAATGCATATTCTTGAATACACTTAAAAATATCATCTGTTCTAGTCCAAAGGGTCCTTAGGGAGAGCTATAGGACAGGAGTAATAACACATATACAGGCAGGTTAACACACAGAAGAACATTTCGTAGTATTATTTTTATGCTAATGACCAAAAGCTGTTTGAAAAAATGCACTGCAAGTATTTCTGACTTTCCTGACCCTGCCCTTCTCTTATTGCTATAATATTTATGATCTTGTGTAGTTTAATTCTTCCATTGAGAGTCTTATGCTGATTCACAGACCAGGTGCTGTGTAGGTGGGTGTTGTGTGGGTTTCCCCTCTGCTCAGATGCTTGAACTACAAGAGCTAAGCATCATGTTCAGCCAGGCCTGAACACCCTTTGAGCCAAGATTAACACACAGTGCCAAACTACGGAGGCAGCCTGGGATCAAAACACCTTTTTTAAACTTCTGTTAATATCTAGTTGTATAAATAGCACAAATCTGTCCATAAAAAAAATACTCTCTTAATCACTTGTGCAGTCAGACAACTTAAAACTCATTTGTCAGAATGTCATTTAACAGTAGATGCCTGTCCTTTATCTCATAGTAATTTGTTACTGCTTAACTCTATTGGTTTCAATGGAAGGCATCAGAAATCCCATCAAGAGGAAAAAAGCCAAGCCTAACTATATTTTTTGGCACTTCCTTAAGAAATCATTTGTGAGCTAGGAATAGTTTCGGTTTTCAACATTTTCAAAGGATGATCTGCTTTACAGCTTTTGTTTTAGTATATTAATTATTCAATCTCACCAGTCTGCTAGAATCTGCTAAGAGAAAGGCACTTAGTCCTAGTACCAACATCTTTCCCAGTGCTCTTCAGAGCCTCCCTCAGCTTCTTAACAGGGCAAAGGCACCTACATTTAGTGTCTGGACTGGATTTCTGAAACACTCCAGATTCCACCAAAGCCCTCATTCGCCCCACCACTGTCAATCCTCATGGGCTGTCAGTCTTTTTTACTGAGCCTTTGGTAAAAGCAAATACAAAAACCAATGTAAAATTCAAATATGATTGGAAAGTACATTTGATATCAGATTGCCTTGAAACCTACTGCAGCTTTTTACTAAACTATACCCATGTTCTCCCAAGTTCTTGGGCACATCTGGAGTTTCACAGTTTTGGATCAAACCAGATGACAGCAGTCTGTCAAAAGACAGCCAGAAGCCCATCAAACATATATGCAAAAAGAATTAAACGAAGAAAACTCTTCTGAACCCAAAATAGAATTTTCTGTAACACAGAAATAGTTCTTTTTACAAACTTCCTTTCATGGAAGGGAAAGAAAGTTAATTCTTTCTGTCTGAAAACAACACATTGGCTTTACTGATGACAGTCTTTAGAAATAGAAAAGCAAGAACTAGTAGCTGTAAGAGCGTTTTACACACGTGAGAGCAATGTTCATCTTGTGTACAATGAGGAGGTGGGACTGAAACCACACCAGGACTTGTGGTCACCTTTGTGGGGAACAGAGTTCTGACCCAAAAGTTTTATATCTCAGATAGAGAAAATCTGTATTAACTCAAAACAGCTGAGCTCGTTCAGGAAAGGCTTCTGGCTTGTTTTGAGAGATGGTAGTTCAGAGCATGGTACTTGGTACTTCTTAAAGAAATTTAATTGTACCTACATTAAGACTGAAAAGTGATCAGGTTGGATTAAAGCCTAGTGGGATTCTTGAACAGAGATTTCTTACTCTGTCCTCTGCTAATATTTTTCCAAACTGCTTTTTGGCAATCCTTTCATTTTTGCACCCAGTTTTCCCTGTAAATGAGCAGTGAAATTCCAAGGGACTCTATCAGGAGTTAAAATCGCTCAGTATATATTTGCCAGCGCATGCAGTGTTTATTTTTAAACAGTGCCAAAAGTGTTTATAGATAGAAACAACAGGACAACCCATAATTAAATAACTGTTTCTGCTACATCTGCTATTTAGCAACTTGAAAGAAAATAATTTCCCAACAACAAATAGGAATGGTCAAGAAAGCTCTCAAGTTTGGGCCCATTATTACCATATAAAACAACATATTAGTTGCTTAGCTACCAATCATAAAAGAAGCCCAATTAAAAATGAAAGAATCTTAACTAGCTGCATAGAATATAAAAGTGAAAAGTTAAAAGCTGTCAGGTGGTTACTGGAGAGAATACTGAGGAGTGATTGACAAACTGGGCTTGCTTTGCTTCAAATTTGGCTTTGATTCAATAAATGATTGACACACTGATGTCGTCTGAAATAGCAGATTGTGCTTTGGAGAGGCTATTTAGCAGCCCATTGATTGACAGGTTACTAAAATTGTCCCATGGACAGAGGTAACCAAACAGAGCTATATTTTGACAGGTGGGCTTCTTTTTTTCCCCCACCTGTATTTACTATACAGTTTATATTAAAAGCAGAAGTAGAGAAAGGCCCATAAAAAAGTGTCATTCAATTTCCATGAAAATGGCTTGATGTATCCTTTTGTAATATTGTCCCACAAAACCAGAATTCCATTCCCCCCCATACATAAAAAAGTATCCCACTTTTTTATGGGGTACTCTTAAAGCCAAGCCAAACAGACCCAGACTTCTTTTTCAGAAACTGAGACATATCGTGAACCCAAAAGTGTTTGCCCATTTTCACACCAAGCGCCCTCCACCTTCACAAGGCAGGAACAAGGAACATAACCAATTATGCTTCCTCACCAGTAGCACATATCAAGGCTCAGTTCAAGGGGGAATGAAATACCATCCTAACACTTGGTCTCACCAGTTCCCAGAAGGTAAGGAAGTGGCCAAACAACACCCGAATTTGAGATCTACAGACATGAGTATGACAGAGGGTGTGTAAGAACCCAATGTCCCCTGACACAGGTGTGAGGCATCACATGGTGATGCAATGAGTTCTGCCACTAGTGATGCAGGTGCTTCAGAAATGCCTGATGATTTAGGAACAAAGAAAAAAATATTCTGACCAGTGATAGCCATTAAAAAACTCCTAGGATTTTTTTTTTTTAAATCAAAGAAAGTGCAACATACAGTATTTTTCCTGAGTAAGCATAAGTACAGCATTATTCCTCTTCACTGTTAGCCTCCAGACTCCAAAACTACTACTTTTCTAGTTTTATTATCAATCTTATTTTGGACACATTTAATACAAACCCAGTTACTACTGCTGAGCAGTAAGTCTTTCTTGTTTCTGAATACCCTTCCATTTTGTTCCTCACTTTCCAATTGGGAAGGATGCTGCCTATTTTGCCTCACAGTTTTTACCCTTAACATTTCAGACTTCCACAAAACTTTAACATTTCTGATCTGCTTCTTTCACAATTCTGTCATTTATACAGATTGCTCTTTGCTTTCTCTCTTCAACTTCCCAATTACACGTGATTCACTGATAAAACTCCATTTTATTTTAATCAAAAGAGTTGCAGACAACAAATTAAGGATGGGCACTTGCCTTAGGTGTAAGCAGCACACGTCAGGATGGACCTGAGCGTGCAGGTTACACTCTCCACTTATGGAGAGAAAGAATAAAAAAAAATAGTTTCCTTTAGAGAAACCCCTTCACCATACACGTTCAAACCAGACTATGGAGAAAGGACAAGGAAAATTTTACTGAAAACCACTTACCTTACAGAGGCATGAACCGAGAGAGGCAAGACAGGATCAGCCACCAGGGGAAACACCCCGAGCTCAGGCAGCAGCAGAAGTTCACCCCAGCAAGTGCCCCTGATGCCCAACAGCTGCTGCTCCTCAGGGCAGCTTCCAGAGTCTATGGGAAACACCTGGGGAAGAGCTGGTGACTTCCACCCAGAAACGCAAGTTCAGTCTTTTTGCACCTAGAATACAAACATTTTTAATTAACATTCAGAATTTTTCGGAAGTTCTTCTGTAGAAGGAAAAAATTCTAATTTTTTTTTTTAACTATCATTTGGTTTTCACATCAAATTACTGGGTTTTGCTGTATGATAACTTTGCCCCTTATATCAATAAGAGGTTTATTTTATTAAAATTACGTTTAAATTAAAATAATAATAATTTTGTCCTTTATAGTGGTCTTAGCATTTCAGTTTACTACTATATTGTTTAGTAAACAGTAAACTCTGTTTGTCCATTTATCTTTTCTTGACATTAAAAACAATATCCCAGTATGGCTCAGTGACGTGGTTTAGTATAAGTGGCAACATAAGACTTACAGATTCCTAAAGTATTTAGCACCTCACCTTCTCCCCAACTGTTATCAGAGACAGAATACTAGAGGCTTCAGAAAGTATCGGTATTATTTTAGCCTCCAAAATATCGGATACATCAATTACTCCAATTGCCAGCATAATTTAATCCTCTAACTATAAATAATAATAAATAATCACTATAAATAATAATGAATAAATAATAATAAATAAATAAATAATAAAAGAAAGAATAAGCTTACACTTCACAAGCAATTAATTTATGGCATAATGGATAGCCTACATCCCAATACCATGATGGCTGGGTGCTTTATAATGAAATCATCCACAGAGATAGGGGTATTTGCATACTTTTCAAATTGACACTTCTCTAGCCATTTTTAAAAGCAACTTTACTCCTAGACATCTCTGCCTTCCTTTTGCCTTCTACTCAGGGTGAGCAGCTTCTAACCCAAAATGTCCTGTAGATGTTTATCTGGTTTTGTCAACTCTGTAATATATTTTCCACAGTTTATCTGCTCTCTTTATTTGGATGGCTACTCAGTCTTTAAAAGGAAGAGAGAAATACAGCATCAAAGCGCTCCCAATATTTACTTGCCTGTCTTTGTAAGTGGCCTGGGCTCTCCCATCCTCTTAGTACTTTCAAAAGAGGAAAGATGTTCTATTTTCCAAAAGAAAACTGCTTCTGCCTTCTATTTCTGCCTCCTCCAGAAGATACAACCTCACAATCTCTGAGCTATTGGCAACTAACAGAGAAGACAATGGGAATTTCATATGGGCACAGGATTTCTTAGAAACATTGCTCTCTGAAAGGAAGAACTAAACTGAGGCCTTGTGTTTTCCATTTCCCTGTTTCCCAATTAGAGCAGAGCACAGTCATTTTTTTGATTCACTGGAAATAAAAACCACCAAAACAAACTGATATCATCTTCGAACTTGTACTTCACAGTACGATATTCAGTACTATATATGAGATTGCATAAAACATGTCCATTTCTAAATTTTAATGTTCATAGCGTATTTTTTTAAATCTATTAAAACATCTTTTTCAATGAAAACTTAGGAAAAAAGTTTTGGAAGAACACTGCCTTCTTAATGTTTCTTTTTCACCTTAAAAATGGTAGTTCTCAGTTTTTCCTTTTTTTCAGTTGTATCTTTTTCCAAGGACTCTTCTGAGACTATAGACATTTCCTGCCCAGTTCTAGCTGATTGCTAGTATTTTTAAAAATTCTAAAGATGTTGTTATTTTTTAGAAAATAAAATAAATCCACTAGTCCAAAGTGCCTGCTGATTAGGGACTTAACTCAAGGTTTGTGTATTACAGTATGAACAACTTTTAAACCAAAACAATTCAATTAGCTGCTTTTCCTGGGAAAATGGTTTTGATTGGGAAATGGTATTACAGTGTTTCTCTGCTTATTTCAGAAAAAGTGGTGTGTTTGTTGTTGTGTTTTTTTTTTTTTTAAACTGGAGGTTTGTTGTGATTTAAAGAAGGAAAATTCAGTTCCTAAAATGAGAGCTTCCAGGCTGTTTCAGTCTGCAGTGGGTTTGCAAGACTGAATTATAAATTCTGGAAGTAGGATGTCATAGTTAAAAAATGCATGGTGAGCCTTCTGTATAGTTCTGAATGAGATCTTATGTGATATTTTAGCTGATGACATTGTGATGGAAGATGAACCACAGATGTGGCTGGGGAAGGTAGCTGCAGCCAGAGCTGTGCAAACCATCACACTGTTTTAAATTCTCGTTACTTGGCCACAAAAGATTATTTTTTGCAGTTAGATGGGAGTTCTAACTCAAATGCCTTTTTTGCAGCCGAAGGGTGAATCCTTTAGCTGAAGATTAGAAGGCAAAGGGTTCTGGAAACGCTACCTGCTGTTACTCAAAGTATAAATTATTAGCAATATCAGGATTTCATCCCAGGAGGTGAAATTTAGCCTTCCTTACCTCCCCATCACACTGGAGTAACTGAACTGTGTGGAGAGAAATGCCTGAAAGGGAGGAAACGGATTTTGCCCCAATGCTACTGTTCTATCCCTTTGTGGGAGGAAAGTCTGTTGTATAGCATGACAGAGAGTATTTCTACAAAGAATCCCAAATATATATTCTATAAACAAATGCGTATTTTTCTAAATGTGAAAAGCATGTAGAAAAGAGTTCCTTATAGTGACCGTGAAGACACAGGGAAAAATTATAAAGAGAAAGTCACAAAATGAGATACAACTAGAAAGGAACATAATAAGAAAGTATTTCGTAAGTGCCTTCTTTATGCAGGAAAAGACCTAGGCAAGATTACGTCTGTCACTCAGCAAAGAGAGAAAGCTTTTGACAGATCACCCTAAGAAAGCCTTTTTTACTTTCATCTTTGCTACAGGAATCAGCTGTGATCAGATTGCAAAAATAATCAAGACCAGTGTCAGAATAGTGGGAGCTCTGGCTACAGGAAGAAGAAGAGTTTCAAGAGCACTTACAAAGCACATAGATAAGGTCAGGCCATTAAACTCACCTTAAAAGAATTTCAGAACTACCAGTGATCATCCCTGAAGACCTGTGGAGGACCAGTGGTTTCCAGAAGACTCAGGCCAGTGCAGGCAGCTGTCTTTAAGATGGAGGGGAGGGAAGGGAAGGCCATCTTACCTTCTGTTTATATAAAAATACTGGGAAAAAAGAATCAAACTATCCATAAGAGACTAGAACAGGGGTTTTTTTGAGATGAACAACAGATGACATAGATTTATTCAGGATAAATTATGTCAAACCTACCTAATCTCATTCCATGACAATGTGACAGACCTTGTGGACAGGAAAGTTGTATGTCTTGGCTTCTGTGAGCTTCTACCAGTGTCTTACCTACCAGTCTCACATAAGGGAGCTACAGGATATCCTCCAGATGATGTTACAGTAGGGGGCTGGAAGAGGTTGGAAAATCATACTCCAAAATTATACCCTCATGGCCCATTTTCAGTCTGAAACAATGTCTGGAGTGGGTCCTGGCCCAGCAATATCCATTATCCAATTCATGTCTTAGAAGGTGGAACAGACAATACCATGCATGATACCTGCAGATGGTACCAAGTTGGGGGAATGGCAACAGCCTTTGAAGACAGAATTGTAATACAGAATGATCTTGACAAATTGCAGAAACAGTCTGAAAAAATAGGATGCAATTCAAGATGAATCAGTGCAAAGTTGTCACTGATGCATAATCAGCTGTTCAAATATAGGATGGGGACAACTGATTACAAAGCAATTCTGCAAAAAAGCATCTGGGGTTACAGTGAATCAGAAGCTGTACATGAGTCAACAGTGTCATGCTTTTGCAAAAAGGGCGTATGTCAAACTGGGACATATAAACAGGAGTGTCATATGTTAGACATGTGAAGTAATCCCACTTGGTGCTGGGAAGATTTCAAACACAATAGAGCATCCAGCTTTTGGCGCTGCACTTTGAGACAAAGGTTGTCCAGCCACAGAACAATGAAAATAGCGCCAGTTCAAGAAAACTTGACCTACAAGGAATGACTGAAGAAATTCGGGTTGTTTGGTGACTCTTCAAATATATTAAAGATTGCTGCAAAGAGGATGGAAACGAATTGTTCTCCATTTCACCTGAGAACACCATAAAAAAAAGAAAAAGACAGGTTTCCAGAAAGTGTTCAGTAGGAGGAAAATGTTCCAACGGTAAAGGCACTAGAATAGGTTGCCCAGAGGGATTGTTGAATCTGCATCGCATTGGTCAAATGTGCCTCAAGAGTAAACAAGTACTGTTAATGCCATCGTGGGCAGAGAGGACTGCCCCAGACCACTAACCAAGGTACTCTCTATTCTACAAGGAATCCCAATCCGCCTGTCAAGTTGATGCTTTCAAAACAGTTGCAATCCTCCTTTTTCTAAGTTTTTTTTTTTTCCCCCCAGAAATTCCAAATAAGAAGGAAGTAAACACTGAAGCTGACAATGTCATTAGCTGGTAATAATACTATATATTGAAAAATTTTCATTTATCAAACCCAAATAACTTCTAACTGGTTTTTTTTATTATTATTTTTAGAACTTACCAGAACTTCCATTTTTTCTTTCTCTGAACTGTTAGGTAAAGTGTGAAGGGGTCATGAATTTCAAGATTAATTTCATTCAAGATGGGTTATGTACCTACATATGTATAATTTCTAGGGGAAAAAAACCCAAACAACCCACATTTAGTTATCAGCATAGCAGCCACAGAAAGAAAGACAGACAACAAAAAAAAGTAAGATAAGACACTTCAAGTAATACAGTCGAATTCATTGTGACTACTCATGATGGGAACTGTTATCAAAATAAAGTACACAAAGTGTATTTGGACCTTTATTTTGCACAAAATGTCTGTAAACTTTCTGTAATGCAAAACAAATCACACGCATTATTTTGAAAAATAGAATGAAAACCACTTGAAAGCCATAGCCACTATCCCAGATCACACTGTTGTTCCATGTAATCTGCACCTAACCAAGAAATTGGAAAAACCTATAAGAACATATCTAGTTGATTGTATATTGCTATATTTGGGGGGAGAAAATTCCTTCCGGATCCCAGTGGGGAATTCAGCTCATGCCCTGAAGCATGAGATTTGATTACTCTTTTTTGAACATGCATAACTGCCATTGCTATTACTGGTCATAACATTTTGTCAGGAAAGAGAAATATTATTCTGCAATGTAATAAAAATAGATAAAATTCAATATAGCTTCAGAATCATTTGCTACATTTCCAAAGTAAACATTAAGCACCCATCAAGATTATTCCATTGGATAAGCCAAGGAAGCCTCCAGTGCTATCCGTTCATTTTATTATCTCTAATTTTCAAGTGTGCAAAAATGCTTTCAGTAAATATTATGGGTTCTTCCTGTGCTAAAAGAGATGCTAAATGACCTTCACCAACTTAGTTATAAATAACAGAAGCAGGGAGCACACAAACGCTGTATAGTTTCAGCTCTATTCAAACCTATCAGCGCATTCTGACCAGAGGATAAAAATGGACACCAGATTCTGCTTGCTTTTTTCCCCTCTTCTTCATAATCCCACCCCAGTTCCCTCTTGAAAGGCATTCTGTTCTGTCAGCCATAATGGCATCTGCTGGTGGAGACAGGAAGCCATAAATCTGTAGGGTTCCTCTCGACCAAGCCTTGTTAATGCTCCCATTTATCACCGAGGATAGGGTGCCATCTCACTAGTGCTCTACTCAGAAGTCCATCTTCTCAATTTCCCCTTCCCAAAGGAGTAACCATTTAAAACAGCGACTTTCTCATCTTGCATGTTGAGACTGAAAACGTCACTGATACAAATACCATACCCAGTGTGTAGCATTTGGATTTAAGCCATGACTCTGGAAAACAATAGCCATTACTTGCTGATTCCAGACTACACAGAATCGCTGCTTCACTTACATCGAGAGCTTGTATCTTTGCAACTTGCACAAAAGTAGTAGATCCCATATGGAGAGGTTAAAATCTGAGGGGACTCTGTCATTCACAGCCCCCCCCGCAATGCCTGCTACTGTCCCAACACATTGCGCCATGTCCCATGGTGTGGAAGAATTTTTGATGAAAGCCTCTGCATTTAATATAGTATTCTTCATAATAAACAAATTATTCTAATGAGAAGTGCCTTTCTGTGCAGCCAGCAAGGAGAAGAAATACCCAACCAACTGGACGTATCTCCTCTTGGCCCTGTGCTTACACCTGCCTGAACTGGGGGCAATGCAGAAATCCCTTGGCCTGCACCGTCAGGATTTTGCATGGGTTGCACACAGGTCTAAGAGCTCTGGGCAATTCCCACTGATTTGAACAGAGCTGTTCACTTCAGTGTGAGTTATGCCAGGCAGAAGTGGAAAAATGAGTATTTTATAGTAGCGTTATCCTATTTTATCGCTCAAACTAAGCATTTGCTTGCACCAATAAATACTTTCAAATTGCTTATAAAAATTGCTAGAGTTTGTACAGGGAAGGCTATGAAATAATTTAAGTGAAATCAGTTAGGTGGACACTTTCATAAACACAATCTTGTATTAAGACTGCTAAATACAAAGGTCACTTAGGGGTCTTCCCGCAGAAACTCGCTCCCTGCCCGAGCTGCGGGACTGTGGTCTGCAGCCCCCCAGGGACACTGGCTTTAACCCAGCGGCTCTTGCTGGTGCTTTCTAATCTAAAAGACTGATTTTAGAGGGATGCAAATTATTCCTATTAAACCCAATAGAAAGACACTAAAGGCAAACCAGCAACAAAAGTAGCTAAGATCTCAGTTCCATCACAAACTCTGGGATTTGGCTATGGAGCATTGCAAAATCCACTTTTAAGAATTCTTAGACAAATTACAGTTGAATACATAGAATTGCAGCCATTCCTTCAGTCCCAAATCACTTTTAAAACCTCTAGGTGTCAACAGCAGCTGTGGGGGAAAAAAAACAACCGAAATGAATAAACAGGGCACGGGGAATGATCTCCGTGTGTCTTAGTGACCAAAACTGCTCCAAACTCCAGCGTCACCTGCCCCTCCTCGGCCTGGCAGCTTCTCTGAAAGCGTGAGAAGCTCTGGATGGTGGGATGGGGCATTGATTTGGCTTGATGTGAGGATGCAGAAGCACCAGATGGCCATACCCGAGGAGATCAGAAGGTGCTTGGAGATCAGAGGATGCTTGAGCCCAGCACACTAACCCTGCTCTCCCAGGCTCGTCGCTGGTGCAGGGATTTCTTAGGACGGGAGGGCCTTGGGTTTCACCCAAACTTCACCAAAGTTTGGTGAGTGCACAGACCCCCTGCTGCTGCCAGCACGGGAGGGTGAGGAAAATGATCTCAGCAGGGGAAGGGCCCCCGTTCCCCCCAGCCCAGAGCACCCCGCGGGCACCTGTGCCCGAGGAGGCACCGGTCACCCCCCTCGGCCGGTGGCCAGCGGCGCGGCCAAAGGGCGAGCGCGACCCGCCGCCCCCACGCACGCCCGGGGAATTGCCTCAGATCCCCGTTATTCCAGTGAAAACGCTCGTATCCCCGCCTTTCGCCAGTGCCACCGGGCGGGGGCCGCTGCCTCCTCCCTCCCCGCCCTCGGGGCCACCCTGTCCCCGTCGCCCCCTCCGACGCTTCCCGCCGCTCCCCGCAGCGCCCTCCCCCGGGAGACGGGCTCTCGGGGGGGCGCGGGGGGTGGTCGCGCCGGGTGTGTGTGTGTGTGTGTGTGTGTGTGGTGTTGTGATGGTGGGGTGCGTTCCGCGGAGGGGATGGTGATCCCGCAGAGGAGGGCGCTGGTCCCGCGTAGGGGAGGTTGTTCCCGCGTGGGGGGGGTGGACCTGCGGGGGGTGGTCCCGCGTGGGGTCGGGGCGGGTGGCGGCGCGCCCTGTCCCTTTAATAACCCGCTCCGCCGCCCGTCTGCGGGGAGTAAATCTCGTCCTGTCATCGGGTGGCGGAGGAGGAGTTTGTTAATGTTCAGTTTGCTCAGTGGATCGATGTTTGCTGGCATCGCCTCGCCCTGCCTGTGTCTGTCTGTGTGTGTGTGCGTGTGTGTGTGCGTGTGTGTCTGTGCGAGTGTGTGTGTGTGTGTGCGTGTGTGTGTGTGTGCGAATACCAGATTTCCTTCCATCCCCAGCCTCCCTGTCCTCTCCCATATCACTCACTGCCTGGCATCTGACAGCACGGAACCTGCAGCGCTCCGCACACACACGCACACACACACGCACACACACACACACACACACCACGCACACCCGGGCACCGCTCCGCCATACAGCTCTGCGAGGAGGAGGAGGAGAGGAGAGGAAAGGGAGGAAGCAGCCAGCCCCACAGTCTTTCCAGAGCTGCCTTTTTTTTAATATATACATATCTATTTTGTTATTTATTTATTACCTTTCTCTGGCACTGTGGGCGCCTTTCATTTGCTCCTGAGCTTGGATGTTTGAATCAAAGCAAAGCAAGTGTTGCAACAGTTAAAAAAAAAAAAAGAAAGCCAACCAAAAAAAAAAAAAAAGAGAGAGAGAGAGAAAGAAAGAAACCTAGATCTCTAAAATAAAATAAAAACCAAACAGGTTCCTATCAGTGAAGTGGAAAGGAGGGGGGCAGGGGCGGCTTGAGGGGGGTGTTGGGGAAAGCAGCTGAGAGGCAGAGGCAGAGAAACACGACTCAGGAGCGTCTCAGGGCTCTCGGATCTGGGGACAGAAGTGAGATTGGAGAAAGTAGAGCGATGCCAAGGAGGAAACAGCAAGCACCCAAACGGGCTGCAGGTAAGGAGAAGCCATCCACTTACACAGCCTCTGTCTCTCCACTCCTTCCGATCCTACCCCCCATCTTTATTATTATTTAGGGTCACCCTTGCTTTTCCGGGCTGGATCTTTATTTATTTATCCCCCCTCCCCCTCCCTTTCCCTTCCTAACTCTATGGAGCCAGTTTCATTCCTTATTGCCAAGATCTCTACTCTGACATGGGCTGTCCCCTTCCTCCCTCCCGCCGCTCCCACCGCGCTCGGTCCCCGCTGCCTCCCGCTCCGAGCTCCCATCCTGCCCTGTCGAAACTTTTCCCCCCAACTTTTTTCCACTCGGCTCCCCTTCTCCCCCGGCCCCTCTCCCTCACCGAACCGAAAGCAGCCTCCCATTTGCTTCCCGCTTTAGTCTTTCTTTTTTTTTTTTTTTTTTTTTTTTCTCCCGGTTTTGATTTTTTTTTTTTCCCCCCTCTCCTGGTGGTTTTCTGTTTTTAAAACGTGTGTTTCGCGAAGTGGGTCGGTGTGTTTCATCTTTTATTTCGCCGTGTTTCTGGTGGCAGTGCTGGCCGGGTCTGTGTGTGTGTGTGTGTGCGTTGTGTATGCCTGAAATAGTACAGGGACTGTCTCTGCTGATGAACCCGGTGGGGAAGTTCAGCCTTTGATCATCAGTGGTGAAAATTGCAACAGGAAATAAAATGAAACGTTCTGACTGTTAGAAGACAATCCACATTTTCAAATCAAATCCTTCTTTTGTTTTGTAGCCGAGTTTATATATTTGCACATGCCAAGTGGTTTTGCAATTTATTAATTTTTTTTTTTTTTAAAGAAGAAAATAGTTTGCAACTTTGGAAGTGTTTTGTTCTGTCGTTTGTAGGGTGTTCTTTTCTTTTGGGGGCCAAGAAAAAGAAACAGATGAGTGGGCCTGTATAGTAAATCTTTTCAAAGAGTTTTCTTTCAGGCTGCTTAATTGCTTTTTATTTTTTTTTAATAGTGTGGTGGGGTTTTGTTTCTGGGAAGCGCAATATGGAAGTTCATTTTTCTTCTGCCAGACCCACCCACTGAAAAATCAGCTTTCCAGTTGATTGCCAGCTTTGATTTGACATTTGATTGATCACCTGTCATCTTGCTGCCTTTGATCTATTCATTCTTGATATATATCAATAAATCACTCACCATGGTAACCCAAGTGCCAATGACGTAAGGCTTGCCCTCTAGATTCTCTTAGCCAGACATGCACAATTATTATCTTGTTTGGCTTTTAATGTAGGCGGGTTTTTTCCCCCTTCTTTTTTTTTTTTTTTTCTTTGTGTCCTTCATCAGATTAGTTCTCTGAAGAAAACTAATATTTTATGTTTTTAGTTTAAAAATGGTTTGCTAATATTTCCTCCCCCTTATGAATATTTTCTAGGTAGCATATTATATGTGGGACAAAATGTATGGGCAAGTTTAGTGGCATACTTCAATAAACTTTGAAAAGTAGTGCTTGTGATTCGTTCAAAGGTAAATGCTGTTTCCAAGAAAGTGGGACATGCATAACTTTTATAAACTTAGATATTTTGCCCTATTCGTATAGGTGTAGGACAATGGTATGCAGGCAGAGTCTTTAGGGACGTGACCAATGACTGTACCTATCTATGCAGGTTGCTACTATGATTCCTGGCAAGCAAAGATCCCCTTTAACCCTAAATCACAGTGAAGCTAGAAATGCATGTATATATGTATTCAGAAGAACTCTCTGATGCGTTGCTATTATTGTTTTATTCACAAAGAGGTTATATCTGAACAAGACATTAACGTTTTCAACTTGCAGGGTAAATAGCTATTTTTTCATGGATGCTGATCATCACAGTGACAGTGCTAGAATTGCTCCTTTTTTTCTCTCTGTCAGGAGTATGAGAATCATTTTATTTTGTTTTCAAAGTAGAATTTTCACTTGGAATGTGTGTGGTATCTTTTTGTAGAAGGGGCACCCTGTTCTTTTTCAGAAACATAGGCTACAGAGTAAGTAAATTTTTGCGAGCAAAGCCCATGCTGTTGTTTCCCAGGATTTCCCTGCTGAGAATACAGTAAGATATGTTTTTATCCAGAACGCTACAGTATTTTCGAGAATCTTAATAATGAGGGAGTAATTTGAATGACCACAGTTACATTTCTCCTTCCTTATTCTCATTATAAAATGTGCATTGCTCTTCAGCGGTGCATTTCTTTGATTATATTTGCCCTCAGATCAATGTTGTTTCAGGTGAGCAAAACACTGCAAATGCAGTCCAGTTTCCTCCAGCATAACCGATTTGAAGTAGGTTTATACATTTGCAATAGTTCTCTTGCTTTGAAGTTGTATTTGTGTGTTTGTGGGGGGTAGGGGGGGTTTCAAAGAGCAGACGTGTCTGTTGTATATAGTTCTTAAAACTGACTTTCATTTTCAGGGATAGTACTGAGGTTCTGTTTTGTATGGTGAAAAATACCTCAAAGTGACAGTAGACAGACTGTGCAGTAAGAAATGAATTGCTCATCAAGGCTGATAGCAAAGCTCCTTATTCCTTTTATTTAAAAGAGTTAATACATTATATATTACTTAATTATAGCTTTTATTTATTTTTAGTTGTACAAGTTCAAAGGTATCAGTTGCACTGCATTTTGTCTTGATGGCAGTAGAGATATCGAAGAGAAGTTTGCAACTTTTAGCTTCTTTGGATAGTTCACCTCCAACAGAAGAAAAATGATAAGTCTTATGATTCTGGACATGCCTGCTTTTGTCATTGCTTAAAATTAAATACTATGCACAACTGTAAATAATTACTACCATGCACTGACTTTGAAAGCAGGTTTCTAGTTTGATTAATGAATAATGTAAAGGTTAGAGAGAACCAGCGAGTGAATCAGAAGTGAAGTCCTGCTGCTAGATGAAAATCTATCTAGAGAAATATACACGGCAATTTTGTCCTTTTCTATTATTAATTTTAAGCCTTGTATTCCTAAGAAATATATTACAGACCATTGTGATGAAACATTGTAATGAAACAAGGTAGTGTAATTGGATAAATGGGGCAATATTTATGTTTGATGATGGGGATTTTTGATCTCAAATTACACTTTTAAAGACACTTGATTTCACATCAACACTGAAACTATGTCAAATACATTTTGATCTCTCCAGGGCCAAATAATTTCTGAATCGTCATTCCTTTTTGAGTTCGTCATTTTCATTTTGGTAATTCTTGAAGCAGATAGTTACAGCTCTTTATATCAGTGCCTCTTTTAGGATCATACTTGTGTTTACAATAAACAATCCATTTGTGCTGTAGTTTTCACCCAAATGAACCACAAAGGGCTTTACAAACTGGGGGCCTAATCCTTCTTCTGCTCAGGTGCAAATCAGAACTAGCTTTACCAGCAGCATCAGCGCAGTTGCAATGAGCACTGTCTGCTCCTGCGAGTAAGATGAGACTCAGGCCCAGAAAGTACTTCATCCTTCAACGAAACGCAGCCACCTCTGGGGTAGAAGTCTTGTAACGATTCCATAACAAATGGTAATATATTAACAGAAGGGTGGAAAAAGGGTGGGAGCAAAGCAGAATTGCTATTCAGATTTTATTCCTAGGGGTATGAAATAGCTTTCAAACACAATTTCACTGGATTAAACTCTCCTTTCCCCTGCAGCTTGTTTAAATGTGCATATTTTATTTTGTGATCATGAATTGCTAGTTTGCTTTTTTAAAGCCTGCAAAGAGGAATCTGGACTTAACGCCTTTCCCGGCTGCAATTTTGTATTACTTCTTTTCTTTCTTTCTCAGCTCCAATAGGCTATATAAGAACCAAGGCTCCGGAGAAGTACAGCAGAAACAGATATCAGTCGCATTTATTTTGTTTATTGGAGCTGTAGAATAACATGGTTTTGTTTTTGGAAGAGTCCTCACGGAGCAGCAAACAGCAGAGGATTAGCAGTCAGTACTTTAAAGCTGCAGTCTGCACCTTAGTAGCAAAAGGTTATTTAAAACAGAGACATATTTGGAAAGTGAAATTCTGCTTCTGCAGAGAACAGAGTAAATGACCAGCTAGGTCCGGTATGTATATTTCTGTGACTAAAGGAAGCGATATACATGTGTATTAATAACCAAGAGCAGTGTGGCTCTTTGAGTATTATTTTGTATCCTTTATTTTAAGGGCAATAAAAGCAGGTTCCAAGCAAGCAGTACTGAATGAAACTGTAGAAATGGCAGCACTGCTTTGTTTAAACATCCTCCAGAAAAGCAAGTGCACATCAAAACCACCTAAATAGCTCATGCCTCAGAACCTTTCAGTTACTGTGCACATCCCGATGCTGACAGATGACAAAAAAAGCCAAGGTGTTCAAAAACAAGAGGAGCCTTTAAATCGTGGTTAATTAAATACATTCCAAAATATGTACCTTTGCAACTAAAGAGGTACCAAAATTAGTCGCCATCTGTGTTAAATTCTGGAATTGGGTACCAAGCCCGAAGCTGCTGTGTAATTTTTTCCCATGTCAAAACTCAGTCCTGAATGGGACAATTTGAAATCACGTTCATTTTAGTTACTGTTTCTTTATTCAATTTTACTCTAACATATCAAAGCACAGTATATTATCACTGTATAAAAAGTGGGACTCAGGAAGAGTTCAGCCCCTGTGACTGTGATATAAAAGATGTTTCCATCAGCAAATGACACGATTTTATAGCACTTCTAAAAACATGTTCATTGTTAGAAATTCTTTTGCATAAATGCTCTCCCTTTTCTGTGCTCTTTAATCGAAAAGTCCGTTTTCTTGAAAACGGCAGGATTTTGGTATTTTCTGCCAGCACTTTCTCCTCCTGATTTTTGCTCTCATTAGTAGCACCCACCTCAAGTAACTGTTTTCCCTAGAAGAGGTCCCTGGAGTTCCTCCATAGCACGGGGCCAGGCTAAGCCTTTCTCCAGTCATTTTACTTCCCATCCCGATGAGGACATCACTCCCAGAGAGCAACTCCAGACTCACAGAAAAAAAAAAAAAAGCTGTCAGTTGCTGTGGCTGCAATTCCCAACTTAGCAGCAGCAGAGGGAATGGAACCGTACTCTATCAATTACAGTTGGAACCAGAGGCTAAACACTTATTGTGTTAAGCTATTGTGCAGATCTTAAGAGCTCAAATGTAAAAAAAATATCATGTCAGCTAGTGGAGGGGAGAATAAGGCCTGGTCCTTCTACTGGATGACGTATTATTAGCAAATGCAAAGTAAAATTATTCGAATTCTGTTTAGTGTCTCTCGGGTTGAGACATGTGTGTACCATATTATGCCTTAAAAAGAGGGATCCTACTGACTTTGCTGCTAAAATAAGCCTTTGTTTTTCCTTCTTCTTTGCAAAATGAAAATATTTGTGAAGTTTTACCTCTGAAGCGTGCTCATGCAAGCAGAGAGACATTTTCATCTGTCCCTGAATCTGATGCAGGAGTCAATTGGAAACACATTACATTCTCAGCTGAAGTCTTACATTTCATTCATGCAAGAGCAGTGATTTTTCATTACCTATTTAATTACAATAATTTACATGAGAGTGGGTCCAGTTCTGCAGCTCTTACTCAGCACTTTGTTTCAAGGGGTAACTGGCCTGCGTAAAGGCTGTCTAAAAGCTGGGCTGTTTAGCTACAAAATTAAATATATATGTTTCTTTCCAAATGCTGTGCCTCCGAAGAGGGACCGGATTCTTCCATTAAGCTTTAAATCTAGGGAGAGTTCTACTTGTAACTTGTGTTCCTGATAGTTGCCTGCTCTTCTAAAGCCTGTATGACTGAGGTATTTTGCTTGCTCGGTTAACTTCACTTCTCAAACACAGTTCCATTCTCTGTGTTAATTATCAAAGACTGTTTCTTGATACCAGTAGGTGATAGGATCTTTTAAAGAATCCCTTTTTAGTGTGCAGTGTTACGTTGTGCACACGAGCAGCAGCTCTCAAGTAAATGCACAAAGACTTTTTTTTGCAAATCGGAAGCCTGAGAGTTCCGTGTAGTTTTAGGGACTAAATTCAGCTCTTTCTCATTAAGGTGACCTCTCTCTTGAGGCTGTTGGATTTTGGCACCAAGTCATTTTTACAATGTTATAATAACGGCTTCTGCAATTCAGAAGTACCTTGACAGTGAACAGTGTATTTTTAAGGCTTCAAGGAGAAACGCATCATAGAAGCACACTGTTTCCCATCAGATTTACACATCCCTCTTTAACTGTTGCTGGCTTTTCATCCGTTACCTTGTGAGGTTTTTCAGGCAAAAAGAAGTGGAAAAACTGGTCTTATGATCTAAGTGTTGCATTAAGTGTCTCGTTTAGAAAAATGAAGAGAATCTTTGTTTTGGTAAAAGAAATGTTTTCCCCCTTCGCCCTAGGAAAAAGAAAGTCACAACAATAGCTTCAAAGTGACAAGATTAGATTGTGAAAAATACATAGTTTATATCGTGCGGCACCGATGGTCCCAATTATTGGTAAAATTCCACACTTAAATAGAATGAACAGTCCTAAATGTATTGGAAATAGATCATTTTCAGGTATGCAGACACATAAACCTGCAAAAAGGAGAGACGAGCGCTTGCTTGGGAGAAAGATACATCGTTGTTATTGAGATAAGCTGGAATGTTCAGTTGTTTAGAGCAGTTTTTGATAAGTCCACTAGTATTTGCCCAAACGTTAAAATTGCTGTGATATTAGAGGTCGTGTCCACTGAAAGTCCTATGTTAGTGTTTATTTTCTTCAAACCCCCCAGTTTCTGGAATCTGGTGGTTATGCAAGTGCCCAATATACATTTTAAAAGGAAAATTTATTTTAAACTCCTTGCTATGGAGAACTAAGGAACTTGAATATATACAGCCTAAAAGTTCTTATGGCAGAAAGAAAATGCCACGATTCTCAAAGTGACTGTTTTTAATGTCTCATAATTTTCAGCTATTCTCATGATTTTCCGGGGTGTACTTAATGATTTTTGAACGAGCAAGGTTGGCAATATTTCTTTTGACTGATTCTGATGATGAGCTGATGTATATGTCTGTGTATATAATTATATATGTACACACACATAATACCAGTAAACAAAATACATAACATAATGATGGAGTGGAGTTACATGAATAGTAGCTCTGAATTTGGATTGCTACAAAGCAGTTTTGGGAGATCAGACCATCAGTTCTTGAGGAGTGGCTTTCAATTGAAGTTTGTTTTTAGTGGCAATTAAATCTAGAAAGTTAATAGCCAGTAACTATTCTTTAAAGCCTAAACATTTGCAAGACCTATGAGGAATGCGCAGCCTTTTTTCAGATATAATCAGTCTCAACTTTATTGAAAAAAAATTTACAACTAGCAACATTAATGCTGTATTTTTATTGTATTAATGCAAATGAGATGCTGACTTCTTTCTTTCATCTCCATGGCTTGTATCTATTATAGCTGTATCTTATTGCTTTCTGTGTCTTTTCTCTCTCTGTGTTCTGTAAACTGCTATCGTCTAATGATACTGAGGCTCATTAAAGTTACTCACGATGCTAGAGAGACTATGGGAAGCATCTCTAGCTCTAGATGGCTATAGACAAGCAAAACTACTGAGTTTCCATTTTGAGAAACTCTTAAACTTGATAGGTCAAACAGGAAGAAAAAAACTTGCAGGAAGGACTGTGTACTGGGAAGAACGGGTCATTTTTAATATACATCCCTACCTGACAAAGATGAAAAGCAATAAAGTTTTAAAGAGCTTTCTGGCTCTTCCTACATCTCTCTCAAAAGACTCATTTAATTGAAAAGCCTGTTGTGCTTGGTTTTATGCATGTAAAAGAGAAAAAGGGCAATTTTGCACAAGGCCTAATATTCCAGCACAATATAATCAGAACTCTTTCTGGTTGCTTTTTAAGTCTCTCTGTTCATATAAAATTAAGACCCACTTATCTTAAATTGTACTAAATCTCATTCAATATTGCTTTCATAACTTAAAAAATGCTGTTAAATATTCCCGAAGCAACTTTGCTGAAGTGATATTTGGTCTGTTTATATGGAATCAGTGCAGAATTTCTATTGAAAAAGGAGCAGCACACAGTTCTTGTTTTTAATGAAAATAATTAAATTCTCTGGAATACCTTAATAGCAAAGATATTTTCTAGTGAAACTGTGCTTAGAGGAGATAGGAATGAAAATCTGCACGTTGATGCAGTTTGGTATGTGTTGACAGCAAGCCTATTTCTATCATTCACCTCCGCTTGGACAGAAGTTGGGGTTTTTTTGCTAGAAAAATCTCACTCTGAATTTTCCATATATAAATAATTTTATGTGAATTGCTCTGGGAATCATCACCACAATTCATAAGGCCTGAAATTTTCTTTGTACATATAGGAAGAACTCATTTACTTCCCACGGCATGAGTGGACTTCACAGGAAAGAGCTGGGTCCTTTAATGATGTACAGTTTTGTATCAAAGAAACATAACCTTATGCTAGCTGGTATAATGGTCTACCAAAATTAAATTTTTTTGTGTGTTTTTCAGACATGTCGTAACATTTCTAAGCACAGTAGCACTAAATTAACATGTGAAAGGAGAAAGAAGCTAAGTAGTTACATTGATCATCTGTAGCATTAAATGCTAAAAAAAAATTAAAAGCTTTCTAGTGCTTTTGATTAGCTGCACGGTTCCTGCTCGTATATGTGTGCTTTGTTAGGAAGTGGAATAATATTTCTTCACTCTTACCACCTTCCAAGGATTTCTTACTAATGCTGCATACTCCTCAGAATAAACCCAATGAAGTAGAATATTTTTTCCCCCTTTTACAGAAAGGAAAATTGAAGTCAGGAGGTATTACATGATTTGCTCAAGTTCAGACAGCATTTTCTTCTATTGCTCTAGGTACTAGATCACATTTCTATCTTCACTTTCAGGAGAGAAAGTCAGGCTGGAGGCTCAAGGCATCCCCATTCCTGCTGCTGGGGTGAGAAGAGGGAGCATCCCAGCTGGGGCACGGGGGAATCAGCCATGGAGGGGAGCTGGAAAGGCAGTTTCATCCCTTCTCTGCAACTCCCCATGGTGGAGGACGCGGTGCTTTGCTTGTGTCCAGGAGCTCCTAAAAGCAGGAGAACTCACAGTCAAAGCAAGCAGAGCTGCCTTAACTCTGTGAACAAGCCAAGGGAGCTTTACGAGACAATAGTTTTAAGCAGAATGATTTAAGCTCTTTAACTTTCCTAAATTATCCTCAGATGCGTTTTTGATCAGTGATAAATTTCAGGACCAGAAAATTTGGTTACGGTTATTTTTTCTTCCATACACTGTTCTTCATTTCTTCGTCAGACCTGGGATCTAGCTTTGTATTTCTGACAGTATATAATGCATTGCTCTGAGAAACAGCAAAAACCTGGTCTGGTTGTAACTAAACAGGACATACATGTTTTCCTCCACCCAGAGTGCCCGAGGTGGTTGGAAATCTCTGGTAATAAAGTTTGAGGCTCTGATTTTTGTAAGTCAGCTTCTAATGCTGAGACACTAAATCCTTACATGGGCATCTAAAGAGACACATGAATTTTCAAAAGCTTTTAGCACCGAGCAGTTCCCATGGACCTTCCTCAGAGTTCCCTCTCTGGTGTAAACAGGGATTGTTAGGCCTCGATCAAGGGCAGAGCTGTTTTTCTAAAGTGGAAATGTATGTATTGCCTATAGAAGAAGTATGATGCAAGTAATAGCCTATGGATTCATTAAGGATTGTTTATGTTTATTCTCACACCATATTACCTTTCAGGAATGGTCGTTTCAGCCATTATATTGACAGGAACTCAGAATAAATCTTAGGTAATATAGGGCTAATCTGCCATACCTGGGAGACCACCTGCTACCCTCTCGAACAGAGGCCAGATCATTTGGTGCCGAATCACCAGGTAGGGCTTTCTTCTCTGGAGCTGGGGACTTGGGAAGCTCTCCCGTGGCTCCTTTTCATGTGGAAATTAATGCTTGCCTCTATTTCTGAATAGTAGGTTATTAGAGTTCGTATGCAAATTCCCAGGATGGGAATTTGTCTCTCTTTGATAATTGATATAATAATATATACTTTTAGTGATCCAAAGTCCTTGAGCTTGAGCCTTGTATATGTAATTTATGTTTATTTCTTACTGTTATTAACTGTAATTGAGTTGTTGGCGCCTTTCATTGCCTTAGATTGAAGGGAGTGTCGCTATCCCATTGCCCCTCCATAAACAATGCCCTTTTAGGGTTCCTTATCCTGTATCCTTGCCCAGACATTTCCTAGCCTGTCAAATACTGTCATTTTATTCCTTACAGATCATTCACATTACGTCTCCTGTTGCACACACAAATAAGAAACAAATGCAATCAGGATGCATCATCGTTTAGCATAACAAATAAAAGCCGATCTGTGCAGATTTCCCTTAAAGCGTCTCTTAATACATATTGTCAAAATGTCTGAAGATGTCTTTTACTCATAAGCATTTAATTATTTGTGACAATTAAACTAATATTCAGAGCAGGAAAAAAATGAGGGTATTAAATATTTTCTCTTGTCAAAAGCTAACAAAATGTCACCCCACATAGCAAACTCCTTAAATTTTGTATTTCAAACATACCTTATAACTGAAAAAACACTTGAACAAAATTACAGGACCCCATTTCACAACACTGGATTTTATATTGTTTGAGGAAATTGTATTTTTAAGACTAGACTGAAATTTAAGGGCACATCATTAAAACGTATATCAGTAATGAGCAGCTGAATGCTTGATGATTAAAAAGGAGTTTCTATCAATTCTTAAGTCTGCGCTGAAATTTATGGCCAAGGGACTGAATCAGGGACTCAGACCTGTGTTTTGTAGCCTCAACTGGTTATTGTTTTTCTTGTGTATGAGAAAAAACAGCTCAAATAACACAGAACAAATCTTCAACCTTTTCTGTGTTCAGAATTACAGATTTATTTTGTTGGTTTTGTCTGGTGATCCTCTAGCCAGATGGATTGCTTGAACTGGAGAGGCAACATGCTGTGGATAGGGCAGAACAAGTAGCCACATTGCTGCCCAGCGCTCAGCACCTTCGCTTGCCTGGCAGCCCTTTAATGTGGTAAAAGTTCAGCTATGTGATAATGAAAAGGAGAAAAAATAACAGGGACAATCTTGAAAAGAAAAAAAAAAAACAGTGGAGGCCTTGAGAGCAATGTTGTAGAGATGCTGGCATACTCCATAGGCCCAGGCATGGCAACAATATCGCCTATGCTATGGATGCAACTGTTCCTATATTCCAGATTGTTTGGAGTTTTCTGTTCAGCAGTTTGATTTCTATTGGTTCTAATGTTTCCAGTTCTGAGCTGCTCAGAGCAACAATTGCCATTATCGAATTCTATGTTTTCTTTCCTAAAATGTTCTTCCGGTAGTTTAGGGAAGGATGTTATTTGGCAAAAATTTAAAAGACGTACATCAGGGTTTATTTCAAAGCTGAGGGACCAGTGTACTTTCTGGCAGTGATGTGAAAGTTTTGCAGAGATATGTTCTGCTTTCCCTGAGAAAATCCACCCAAATTTGTCTGACTTATAAAGCCTAAAAGTTGCTGTTGCCAAAGAATTTTTAGAAGGTGACACAGCATTCTCCGATGTGCCATCTCCACCACGCATGCTCCGTTCTCGGTTTCTCTTTTTCAATTACATTCCCTTAAAATATGTTTTAGCTGGGGATAAGTAGGACAATAGCTTTCCCTGCTGTAGGGACAGCGATGGGCCTGAGCAGTCAAGGGAGGATGAGGAAATGGTCTGTATTTGTATTTAGCTGGAGCCCAGGCCCTGAGGTGGGAGGTGGGGAAATTTAGGAAGCAGAACATGGAGAAGCAGGGGTAAGGAGGGGAGTAGAGAGCATTAAATTATCAAATATCTGTAGAAAACAATGGTAAAAACATATACTTGACTCTATTGCCCAGTGAATTCAGAGCATGACATTCAGCATTAGCTCTTGCACTGAATGCATCCAACGGTTTTTGGATTAAGACCTGGGTGGAAATAAGCATGGTTCCACATGTGTGGTTCCTAGCTTTCCTCAGCTTGCTTTTGCAAAACCCTGGCTCAGCCCTGGCTTCATTGCAGGCAGGGGATGGATGTGTGCAGGAAATTAATCTGCCTCAGCTGGGAAAAAAGGTACCATCTGTAGGGGTTTGTCGGGAGAGCACGGAGCGTGAGGAGCCTCCAGGCTGTGGCTGACGCTCCGGAGGTGGGCTCTCGGCCCCAGAGGACCTTCTTCTGTGACGAAAAAGTAAAAAAATTCACTTAAAATTTGCCAGAGCTGTATCCCTACTGTCTGTTAAATGGTGGTGGCAGTGTCCCATCCCCAAGGCATGCACTGGTGGTTCAGGAGTGGTTGCAAGGGCAGCATGAAACACCATCGAAATGAGGAAAATCCTGATTTCCTGCCAGGAGCCTGGAGGAGACACAGGCAGCGAGGCTGGGGGCCGCACCTTGACTGGCCAGAATTTAACAGATGTATTGAAGAGTTCAGGCAGCACGCTGAGAGGTTTGTGGAAGCCATGTAGAATGTATAAATAATAATACATATATAGATATATATAGGGCAGTTGTGAGGTGTGAGTGTGTGGAGCTGCGGGAACTGCCTGGCCAGCAGGCTGGGGCGGCGCGGGGCCTGGGGGAGCAGGGTGCCGCAGGTAGGCCGGAACAAAGTGTGGAAATTACTGGCAGTTAAGTAGCTGTTGTACAAAAGCAAGCAGCTCAAAGAAAATACAAAGAATAATGCCAGGAGTTTCAACCACAGATATCTGTTTAGATAAAAAGGGCCTGTTAGTCTGAGATCTCATGCCACAACATGTAAATTGCAAAGGGCTGATCCTTGTGTCGCTGTGTGAGTAACTGCCATTTACTTCAGTTGGGCCCTTGTTGGGGCAGGGGTTTTTATTTATTTCATTTGCCCCATGGGAGATCTTTCACAAAAATCACATCTTTCTATCTAGAAGCCGGTGTCAAAACTTGAACCACAATCAGTGAGAGCGGAGCAGGTTACATTCAGAGTATTGTGCAGTTTTGTCTCACCTCCAACATTTGTAGATTAAATAACTAAAATCCTGAAAATGCTTATCTAGAAAACAGTCGTCATTTCACCAATCGTTTGCTGTTTCAGTGAACTTGAGATTTTATAAACTTGTGATTTGGGTTAAAAAGATGTAAATCATTTTGAGAAATATTTGTGGGAGACAGAGGGATGTTATGATGCCATCAACATTTGTGTTTCCGTTGTTATGGATTAGGGACATTTTATATTAGTCATTCCCAAACATGTCTGCTAAAATCCCTTCTCTTGTTTTTTATCACCTATGAGGTATAGCCAGGCAAGTTTTCAATTTGTGCGTGTGCATGTTAGGGTAAAGTGCTGAAATTTGTTGTTGGAATGAAGGTATGAACAGTCTTATTTTTATATTTGTCCTCTTTCATTATAATTGTTTGAAAACATTTTGGTTCAGTTAAAATACGCTATTTTCAATATACAAAGTATGTACGGGGGAACAAAGGAGTGATTATGAGTTTCTCCAAGGAAATAAGCATCTCTTAGCCATCATCCTACAACTGGGAAAGCTCTAATACATGACATCTATATAATTTAACCTAATAATTTTTTTTTACAGTGATGTAATGGAGAGAGTGACCTGGACTTTGTAAAAGTTCCCCTACTTACTACAGATTCCCAAGGGCAATGTAACATTCTAGACAGTGTTTTATATGCCCTGATTAAAATGTAACATATTTTTGCATTTCCTGTGCAGTGACCTGTTAGTGCTCATAGACAGAACACTTAAAGAACAGTTACAAGGAGACATTTCCAAATATGCCTAATATGCGCAAGTTTTTATAACATTCTTATTTCATTTGAAATTGCAGCTACAGCAGGAACCATTCAGACGGCGCATTGATTTAACTTTTTAATCCACTGTTTTGCTACGTCAAGTAAAATAAATGTTTGGTTTTAGCTCCATTTTTTTGCATTGCTAAAACTCATAACCACTTGCTTTAAGCTTGGGATTCTAAAGGGAGCTACATTATCTGAGATTTAAAGCTTGCTTTTTGTAGCTGCTTTCTCACAACTCCCCCAAGAAAAAAAAATACAAAAGTACAACTTTAGCAAAAAGCGCTTTTATATCTCTATCAATTATAGAAACACCAGCTGCAGTAGATTACAAATGTGTTTGGCTGATTGTGATGTTGTGTGGGGAAAACTGTCACAGGGAGCTGGATTCTGTTCTCCCCGACACCACCAGGATGTCGCACAGCTCCCCGGGCTGCAGCCGACACTTCTGTCAAAGCTGGAGTGGGCAAGAGCAGGATCCGGCTCTGAGATTGCCAAAGTGCATCCTGCCAAATCTAGCTCTCCACTTGCGCGCACGTCCTGGCGCTCGGGAAAAATATGGAGCTGTTGAATGTGAGCACAAGTGTTAACCGTGTGTCATTGTGTATGCATGTGTTTTTCTGTGAGCTTCAGCAAAAGCCACACCAACACGTCTCCAACCTGGCCCAGAAATCTCCAGGGAGGATCACTCCCCAGAGCTATTGATGTTCTTTAGTTTTTATATCCCAGATGTTTGTTTACTTTTACTTTCTTGAAGAACAAAGGCGGGGGGAAAGGCACCACTGAACAAAAATTGTTTGACGAGCCCATAAAGGTAAAGTAGCTGGAAGTCATGAAAAAAAGAAATATGATATCAAGACAGCAATGCAAGATGGGCAGTTTAGGGTTTGGGGTGGTGTTGAGCTCAGGACAAACCAATATATCAGAGTGTGTGCAGGTCATATCACTCCACTAATATCCTGGGATAAAAGGGTAGCAATGTAAGGGCTTTCAGTTGGTTGTGTCTTGGTCACTGTTTCATTTATCTTAATGTGCTTTGGGTCACTCTGGGAGGACGTGGTTGGGCCCTGGTTTATTTTAACAAAGAGAAACTGACATAGCAAAGTTCTGTGTATACTTTACAGTGAAAATGCAATTTTCTATTTTCATTTAATCCCAGGAATGTTGCCATTTTCCAAGCTGTCAAACAAATGAGTGCACTGGCGGACAGTTAGATGTGTCTGTCTAGTTCATCTTTCTAATCTACCTCATTTCTAATGTGCCCATCACCATGGTGTCTAGGCGGAAAGTATCTGCCCTAATTTTGCTTTTTGTCTTTATTGAGTGGTGACTTAATTGAGTCCTAAGAGCTTTCAGATTCATCTGCAAAAATAATAACAAAAACATTATCAGAATAATGATTCATTTTTGTACTCTTACTCAGAATTTCCCCCTTCTCTTCTGAGTGTATTTGGCTAGTTGATTATTGTTGCCTTATCTAGAAGAGGTTGTGTTTTAGAATTGTTGTATTAAATTGGAGTTTTACCTGAATCAGCAGTGACTCAAAACTTCATTTGGCTTCTGAAGTGAATTCACTTATGTCCTCTAACTTCCTTCTGCTTTTCTCTGCAGAAACTGACTTCATTTACTAAGCCACACAGTTTAGCAGCTGCATCTGTTCTGTGACCCATTGCCATATAAAACATAGGTAAAGGTAATAAAAAGTAATAGAAATTGTGGCTTCAAAAATTATATCTTCATTTGGAGGCCCTGGTTTCTGTTAAATTTAATTACTTCTCTCTCTGCCAATTAGGTAAAAATGCATTGTAAGACATAAGTGAGCAGTCTTTCAAAAGCAGAGGCCTGAGGTCCATGCTAAGGGGAGAAGAAATCCTGCTGTTGAATAGCTGTATCTGTGCATGTGGTTATCACAATCTGCATGCACATGTGGGGAGAATGTGCTGCAATGGGGTCAGTAGTGCTGCCCAGTTGTCCCAACACTGTAAGTGGTCACAGTAATTTTAGGAACGTGTTTGCTGGGCATGCAGTGGCATCGGCATGGTTGTGTGCCACCTTCTGCTTTTGAAAAATGTGGCCCAAG